>JAREIK010017764.1:0-60000 GCA_029783825.1 Sapria himalayana
ATTGCACAATCTATCAACACCTGATCAAGGACATGCTAGAGTTGTAGCATTTTTTTTAGCATTCTAGGCTTTTTCTTGTTGGGTTAGAATTTATTTATTCTAAAGGTTTCTAGTATGTGACTGTTTGTGGCCTAACTATGATCTTATCAGCCTAATTAAAACCAGAACCATCTGCCATTGAACCCAAAGGCTCTAGGCTGGTTCCTGTATATGCATCTGCACATATGATATATATATGTATGTGTGTATGTATGTATGTAATGAAACTATTCATTTAATATGCTTCCTTGGTATTTTTCTTATGCCCACAACAATTCTTGTGTTTGTTCAAATGTCTTGGTATCTATATATGTATGTATGTATTGCTCCTAGTAATTCTATTTATGATCATTATTACTAATCTAGGCATTTTAATTATTTGGGTTGGGTGTAAAGATATTGTTTTGGTAGATTTATGTTTTGGTTTGCTAAATTTTAATTAAAAATGATTTTTTATAAATTTGACTCAGTGGTTTAAATTTCTTACAGATATAATACCATATTTTTCTACATACATAGCTTGTATGACTGATGGGATTTTTCACTAGACATTACGTGCCGTGCCTCGGA
Source organism: Sapria himalayana (assembly GCA_029783825.1). Classification (NCBI taxonomy): domain Eukaryota; kingdom Viridiplantae; phylum Streptophyta; class Magnoliopsida; order Malpighiales; family Rafflesiaceae; genus Sapria; species Sapria himalayana. Next base: position 610 of record JAREIK010017764.1, read on the forward strand.
CAGCTTTGTCGCAGTAGAAAAATGGTAATCAGAGAAGCAGAGGGAGAGAAAACAACATCAATGAATGAATATATTATACTTTATGTACCATCGGTAGATACATTGATGAATAAGATATAATAAAATATTGTTAGTTTTTTGTTTCAATTATGTAAAATATTGAATTAGAATAAGTTATTAAATGATTTTATTTTTTGTTTATTATAAATTATTTATAGTTTCATTTTCTATACCATTTGATATAAAAATATTAAATTATTTAATTAAAAATTTTAAAATTAATTAAATTCTGAAAATAGTTTTGAAATAAAAATAGCTAGGGAAAAATCTCTTGCTAAATTAGCAAGAGAAATCTTAAATTTAGCTATGGATTTTTCCGTCACTAAATTTATTTAGCTAGGGACTATTTCCATCACTAAAATTTAGCAACCAGTACTTTAGCTTGGGAATTTTCGGTCAATATTTTTGTTTAGCGACGAAAAATCTCATTTAGCTTGCTAATTTAGCTAGAAAATTTGTCTTTTTTAGCAATATATTTTTCTGTCGCTAAATTTTGAGCGAGGGACACTTTCCCTCGCTAAATTTTAGCAAGGAGCACTTTAGATGGGAAACTGATCCTTTGGTAATCCATCACTATATCCCATTTAGCAATGTAAAATGCCCATTTAGCTAGGTAATTCTCTCAAGCTATATGGGATTTTTCTTGTAGTAGTCCCACCACCAGAGTTCTCGACTTTTCTTCCCGTTGTTCCGCCTTCTTGCATTTACTTATCATTTTTTCCCAGATCTGGAGGTTTGAGATAGTGCAAGGGTATACTTGCGAATCCTAAGATGTTTTCCGAGAAAAAAATAATGCTCAATCTTGAATCTTTACGAGCAACGACATGAAATGTTGCCATGTATAAATTTCGGGCCTTTTTTGAACCTTCAAGGCCCTCAAGATTGTCCCAACACAAGTTAATCTCCGAGCCTCTCATCATACATTCACCTCGAGAGAATTCGATCATTATTAGTGCATCAATGTTGGTCATTGTGTATGTCAGCAGGAGACCTTGACTGTATAGAACCTCGATGTTCATATGACAAGAAGAATCTCAACATCCCAGCTGACTCCGATGCCTTCTCGAGACCCAAACAAATCAATCATCTACAAGAATGATTACGCATAACGGATTCGAAATTCTCTAAAATCTTAAGCATTTTAACTCAACACTGCTCCGACATTCCTAATCTGGAAACCATGCTGCGACCTACCATCAGAATACACTACAAACTGAAATTTGAATCCGAGCCATCGGACCACCCATGGGAAGGTGACGTTGATTCTCTCCCTGCTCTATACATGAAAGTTGTCAAGTTTTCATCCTCCTACCCTTATGGATCAATCCCATCTTGTCATGTTCCCTTCTTTCTAAGGGAACCCTATAGGGCCATCTCTCATAGACTCTATGTTGATGAAGACGAACCATTAAAAGCCACCGTAACTCTTGATTTGGAGCCCAAGGAACCAAAGTCAGGTGTAGTTGGTGGCACTGTAGAAGCAAGCTTGGAAAATGGGCACGTCATCTCTGGTCCTATCTAGCCCATTATGGTTGTTATAGTGGACATCTTTCTCACAGCAGCATGTCTCTACAAAACTAAAACCCGAGAGAAAAAAACACCATTTTACTACTTGTAGTTGTTTGCTGCTCTATGGGAAGCTTGTGAATCCTTCTTCATTAATAAAATGTACATCCCAATATAATTTTTTGAAATATATTTTTTGAAATATTTTTCTTAAAGAATATTTCAAGAATACTTGAAATATATTTTTATAAAGATATTTTTTCTATTTTATATTTATATCATAATTATAATTATTCAAAAAAAAATGTACATCCCAAAAAAATACATTAACATAATTAATAAAAATCACAATCATTACCAATAATAAACTTAGTCCATTGATAGAAATATAAAGGATTGGGCCATTGGGGCACCCTACTTATTTGATGCTTCCACCCATAAACTACAATAATAATAAAATAAAAATAAAAGACAAACCACAATTTATTACTTAAATTGGTATATAAATATCTAGAATACTAATATTGGGAAATAGAAAAGTTTGTTGAGGTTTTTTTGAGTTATTTATAAAAATATTAGTTGATTATTTTGGCAGGAGTAGTGGCGGTGGCACCGACAGCAATGGCAGCGGCGGCGGCACTAACAGCAATGGCAGCCGCGGAAGCACCGGCAGCACCGGCAGAATCGGTAGCACTAGCAGCAACGGCAACAGGGGTAGCACCAGTAACGGGAGCAGGGGCTACAGGGGCGGTAGTGGTGGTAGCGGTGACATTGATGGTAGTGGTGGCATCAGTGACAACATTGATGGTTGTGGTGGCACCAATGGTATCGGTGGCACAGGTGGCACTGGCAGCACCTGCTCCACCAGTCGCACCGGCAGCACAGGCGGCACCGGTTGCACCAACGAAAGTGGCGGAAGTAGTCGGAGGCAGCGGCGGTAGTGGTAGTGGCAGTGGAAGCAGCGGCAACTGTAGCGACAGTGAGAGCAGTGGCAGCAGTAGCTGCAATAGTAGCAACAGAAACAAATGGGGAATATACTTATGTATATACTCAGTATATACGTACATATAATACTGTAGTATTTTATGTACATATATTTTGAGTATATTTGTACTCAGTATATATGTACACATAATACTACAATTTTTATGTACATATATTGTAGTAATATATGCATGAGTGTAATACTAGTATATATTTACATATATACTGCAGTGACTCATACAAAGCTTCCCCATACAAAACATTACTTTTTGTATAAGTAATATATATTTACGAGTGTAATACTAGTATATTTTGATAAATATAGTCTTATATATTTATCAAAACATTACTTTTTTTTATTTTAATTTGATTGAGTGGTTTAATTTCTTATAGATATGGTACCACATTATTACCATACAAAGCTTGCATAAGTAATATGATTTTTCACCATACATGATGTGCCGTGTCTCGGATAGCTTTGTCGGAGCAGAAAAATGGTAATCAGAGAAGCATAAGAAGAGAAAGCAACATCAATGAATTGATAGATTATACTTTATGCACTGTCAGTAGATACTTTGATGAATAAGAAGTAATAAAATTTTATTATTTTTTTTTGTTTTAATTATGTAAAATATTGTATTAGAATAAGTTATTAAAAAAATTTAATTTTTTTTAATTATAAATTATCATTTATAGTTTCTATTTTTATTCAATTTAATATAAAAATATTAAATTATTTAATTTAAAAATTTTAAATAAAATTAAATTCTAAAAATAGTTTTGAAAATAAAATAGCTAGGAAAAATTCCCTAGTTAATATAGAAAATTTTCCCTATCTAAATTTGCTTGCAAAAATTCCCTTATTAATTAGCTAGAAAAAATCTCATAAAAATATTGCTAGAGAAAATCCCTTACTAAATTAGGAAAGGATATCTTTATTTTAGCGACGGATTTTTGTCGTTGCTAAATTTATTTAGCTAGAAATATATTCATTGCTAATATTTAGCAACAAGCACTTTAGCGTGGGGAATATTCCGATGTAATTTCTATTTTGCGATGAAAAATATCATTTAGCTTTCTAATATATTTTTCTGTCGGTAAATTTTTAGCTAAGGAAACTTTCCATCAGTAAATTTTAGCGAGGTGCACTTTAGATAGAGAACTAATCTGTCGGTAATCCATATCCATATTCCATTTAGCGACGTAAAATGCCCATTTATTTAGGCAATTGTCTCTAGCTAAATGAGATTTTTCTTGTATTCTTATCTATCTATCTATCTATCTATCTAACTATCCAAGTATATATCTATCTGTCTATCTACCCATCTAGCTATCTGGCTATCTATTATTCTATCTATTTGTTTATCTATCAATCTGACTATATATCAAACTGCATATCTGCCTATCTGCCTATCTATAATATATCTATCTGTCTATTTGGCTATCTATGTATCAGTTTATCTAACTATCTATCTATTTATCAATCTATCTTATGTTTATCTATCTATGTGTCTATCTATCTATTTGTCTATCTATTTGTTTATCATTTGTCTATCTATTTGTCTATCTGTCTATCTATCTATCTATCTGTCTATCTTTCGATTTGTCTATCTGTCTATTTATCTATCTATCTATCTAACTATTAGTCTATCTATCAATTTGTCTATATGACTATCTATCTATCTATCTATTTATACATTTATTTATCTATCCATATGTGTATCTCACTCTATGTATATTTGTTTATCTATCTTCTATCTATCTGTCTACCTATCTATCTAAGAATCTGTTTATATATTTATTTTTATCTATATGTCTTCTATCTATATGTCTATCTGTTAATCTATCAATCTAACTATTTGTCTATCTATTTATCTATCTATCTATCTATCACTCTATTTGTCTATATGTCTATCTGTTTATCTATCTATTTGTCTATCTATCTATCTATATATCTGACTATTTTTCTATATGTATATCTATTTATTTGTCTATCTATGTATCTGTGTATCTGTGTATCTGTCTATCTGTCTATTTATCTATCTATCTGTCTGTCTATCTGTCTATCTATCTATCTATTTATCTATCTATCGATCTATCTATCTATATGTATGTCTGTCTATCTATCTATCTATCTCTCTATCTATCTATCTATCCATCTATTTAACTATCTATCTATCTATTTATCTATCTAACAATCTATCTATATGGTCTATCCATCTATATCTCTAACTATCTATTTGTTTCGTGGTTTATCTCTTTATTAATCTACTTGTCTAGCTGTCTATATAATTATCTGAGTATCTTTCTATCTGTCCATTCGTGTATATTTCTATCTGTCCATTCGTGCATATTTCTATCTATCTATCTATCTATATGTCTATATGTCTATCTGTCTATCTTCATATTTGTCTATCTATCATTTTGTCAATCTATCTTTTATCTATCTATCTATATATCTATATCTATCTATTTGTCAATCTATTTATCATTTTATTTATCTATCTATTTGTCTATCTGTCTATCTGATTATCTATCTATATATCTATCTATCCATCAATCTGTCTATCTATCTGTATTTCTATCTATCTATCTATATATGTATCAATTTATTTGTCTATCTATCTATTTATCTATTTAGCTGTCTATCTAACTATCTATATATATGTCTATTTGTCTTCTATCTATCTATCTGCCTGTCTGTATGTCTGTCTATCTATCTATCTATCCGTCTATCTGAAATTTGTCTATTTATATTTTTGTCTATCTGTCTTCTATCTATATGTGTACATGTCTATCTGTTTATCAATTAATCTATTTGTCCATCTTTTTATTTGCCTACCTGTCTATCTATCAATTTATCTATCAAATTATCTGTCTTTCTTTATATCTATTGTACTATCTACCTATCTATCTCTTTACCTGTCTATCTGTCCATCTGTTTACCTGTCTTTCTGTCTATATGTCTATCTGTCTATCTATCTATATGGTCTCTTTGTTTATCTCTCTATCTGTCTATCTATTATTCAATTTATCTTTTTATCTATTTACTTATCTATCTTTTTATCTAATTATCTGATTATCTTTGTATCTTTCTATTTGTGTATATGTCTATCTGTCTATCTATCTATCTATCTATCTGTCTATCAGTCAATCTATCTATTTGTTTATATGTCTATCTGTCTATTTATCTATTTGTCAATCTGTCTATCTATCTATTTGTCTATTTATTTATCTATCCATCTATATATTTGCCTATCTATCTATATATCTATATGTCTGTCATTCAGTCTATCTGTCTATCTGTGTATCTATTTATATGGCATATCTATCTATATCTCAATCTATCTATCTGTTTATAGATTTATCTCTTTTTCTATCTACTTTCTATCTATCTATCTTTCAATGTGAGAATCAGTCTATCTTTCTATTTGTGTATATGTCTATATATCTATCTGTATATATATTTATCTGTATATCTATCTATCTGTCTATATGTCTATATCTCTTTCTCTCAATCTGTCTATATGGTTTATCTATCTATCTTTATATCTATCTATAGGTCTATTTATTTATTGGTTTATCTCTTTATCTATCTAATTGTCTATCTCTTTATTTGTATATATGTATGTCTATCTTATTATTTGTTTGTCTATTAATTTTCTATCTGTATGCATGTCTGTCTGTCTATCTATTTGTCTATCTATCTATCTATTTGTCTATCTAACTAACAATCTATATATCTATCTTTATATCTATCTATCTATCAATCAATTGATCTATATATCTATCTATCTTTTATTCTATTTGTCTATCTGTCTATCTATCAATCTGTCTAGCTATCTATCTATCTGTCTATCTGTCTATCTATCTATCTATCTATCTGTGTATTTGTCTATCTATCTATATATCTATGTGTCACTTCTCTATCTGTCTATCTATCTATCATTTTAACTATCTACATGTATATTTATCTATCTATCTATCTATTTGTCTATATGTTTATGTGCCTATTTGTCTATTTGTCTATCACTCTATCTATCAATATGTCTATATGGAATTTCTATTTATTTGTCTATCTATCTATTTGTCTATCTGTCAATCTCTATATCTGTTTATTAGTATATCTCTTATCTAATTGCTTGTCTATCTATTTATCAATTTTTCTATATGTCTATCTATCTATTTGTCTATTTGTCTATATGTTTATCTATTTATCTTTCTAAATGTCTATCTCTCCGTGTCTATCCTCTATCTACCTACCTACCTACCTATCTATCAATCAATCTGTTTGTCTATCTATCTATCTATCTATTTGTGTATTTGTGTGTTTGTCTATCTATCTGTCTATGTGACTGTCTCTGTGTGTGGGTGTGTGTGTTTGTTTGTCTATATGTCTATTTGCCTATTATTCGGTGTGTCTATCTATTTATCTTTCTATCTTTTTTTCAGTCAATCTATTTGTCAATCAATCAATCTATCTATCTATCTATGTAGCTATCTATTTAACTATCTATATATCGATTGATATATTTATATATTTACCTATCTATCTATTTGCCTATTAGTCTATAAGACTATCTCTCTATCTATTTATTTGTGTATATTTAGATCTATCTGATCTACCTATTTGGCTATATTTCTATGTGAACATCTGTCTATTTATCTATCAATCTGTATATGTATCTATCTACCTATTTTTCTATATGTAAATCTATCTATCTGAATATTTGTTTTTCTATCTTTCAGTCTATCTGACTGGCTGTTTATCTTTCAAATAAATCTTTTGTCTATCTAACTATCTCTCTACTTGTCTATCTGTCTATTTATGTATATGACTATCTTTCTATCTATCTATTTGTGTATATGTCTATCTATCTATGTCTATAAATATCTATATATCTATCTGACTATCTTTTTATCTGTCTATTTGTGTATATGTCTATCTACCACTTTCTAAATTTTTGGCTATCTATGTCTATCTACTATATGCCTATCTATCTATCTTTCTATATATCTATCTATCAATCTGTCTGTTTGTCTGCATGTCTATTTGTAAATTTGCCTTTCTATCTATCTGTTTGTCTATTTTTATTTGTCTATCTTTCTATCTATCTTTCTTACTATCTTTTGTCTGCATGTGTGTCTATCAACACTCTGTTTGTCTATCTATCTTCTTGTTTATCTATCTATTGATCTATCTAACTATATATATATATATATATATATATATATGTCTATCTATATGTCTAAATATTTATCTATTTGTCTATATTTCAATCTGTCTATCTATCTATATAAATATTTATTAGTATATCTATCTATTTTTTCATCTATCTGTCTATTTATCTATTGGTCTATCTGCATTTTATCTATCTATCTATCTGTCGATTTGTCCATCTCTCTATTTATCTATTTGTCTATCTCTATATCTACATCTATGTCTATTAGTCTAACTCTATATCTACATCTATGTCTATCTTTCTATCTCTTATTTGTCAATCTGTCTATTTATCTATCTATTTATCTATCTATCTGATTATCAATCTATATGTCTATATTACTATCTATCTATCTATCTATCTACCTATCTATCTACATATCTATCAGCCTATCTATCTGCCTAACTATCTGCCTATCTATCTACCTATCTCTCTGCCTATCTATCCACCTATCTATCCACCTATTTATCTGCCTATCTATCTGCCTATCTATCTGCCTATCTATCTGCCTATCTATCTGCCTATCTATCTGCCAATCTATCTGCTTATCTATCTGCTTATATGTCTGCCAATCTATCTGTCTATCAATCTGCCTATCTATCTATCTATCTATCTATCTACCTATCTACCTATCTATCTACATATCTATCTACATATCTATCTACATATCTATCTACCTATTTATCTATCTACCTACCTATCTGTCTGTATGTCTAACTAACTAACTAACTATCTGTCTATCTATATATATGTCTATTTGTCTAACTATCTATTTGGTCTATTTATCTCTCTCTCTATTTGTATATATGTTTTTCAGTTTAACTCTTCATCTATCTACTATTCTATCTATCTATCTGTCTATATTTCTATCTATCTTATCTCTATCTATATATCTGTCTATCTACATATGTGTCTTTCTATCTATGTACCTACATGTCTATCTATATATCTATCTATCTGTCTGTCTATTTGTCTATCTATCTATGTCTTTATATATATATATATTTATTTATTTATCTATCTATTTATCTTTTTGTCTATTTGTCTAACTAGATTTCAACCTATCTATCTATAAGTTTAATAGTCTATCAGTCGATCGATCTATCTATCTATTTATCTATCTGTCAATCTATTTATCTATCTTTCAGAAACAATAAACATATAGATATATAGAGAGAAGATACATAGACAGATATACAGATAGTTTGATAGACAAATAGATGGATAGACAAATAGATAGATAGATATACATATAAATAGATATACATATAGATAGATAGATAGACATATCGAGAAATAGACAGATAGATAGATAGAAAGATAGAAAAATAGGCTAAAAAACAGATAGACAGATAGACATATAGAAAAATATAATAATAGACAGATAGACAGATAGTCAGATAGACAGATAGATAGACAGACAGATAGTCTAATAGACAACAAGATAGATAGACACATAAACATGTATATAGATAAACCACATATACAAATTGTTAAATTGACATATAGATAGATAAATAAATAGACATATAGATAGATAAATAAATAGACAGATGGACAGATAAACATATAAATAGATAGACAAATAGACATATAGACAAATAGAAAGAAAGAAAGATAGATATATAGATAGATAGATAGAGACAGTTATACAGATAGATGGATGGATATACAGATAGATAGACAAATAGTAGAGATATAATTAGATACATATACAAATAGACAGATAGATATATAAAAAGATACATAGATAGATATATTGATAGAAAAACATAGACATATAGACTGATAGATAAAAAGATAGATTGATAGATAGATAAATAGACTAATAAATATATTGACATATAGGTAAAAAGCTAGAATCAAAGATAGATAAATAGAAAGATAGACAGATAGACATATAGATAGATTAACAGATAGACAAATATACACCTAGACAGATTAATAGATCGACAGTAGTCAGATAGCCAAATTGACAATTTGAGAGATATATACATAGATATTTTGACATACAGACTTATAGATAGATAGACATATAAATATAGATAGATAGACAAATAGGTAGATTGCTAGATAGACATGTAGAGAGATAAAAAGATAGAAAGGTAGATAGTTAAATAGATAGACATATAGGGAAATAGACATATAGATAGATAGATAGATAGGCAGATAGATAGATATATATATAGATAGACCATATTGACAGTTAGACAGATATACAGATATACATATAGATAGATAAATAGATAGACAGATAAACATATAGACACATACATAGATAGAAATATAGATAGACAGATAATTAGACAGATAGACATATAGACATATAGAAAAAATACTAATAGACAGATAGACAGATAGTCAGATAGACAGATAAATAGACAGACAGATAGTCTAATAGACAACAAGATAGATAGACACATAAACAGGTATATAGATAAACCACATATACAAATTGTTAAATTGACATATAGATAGATAAATAAATAAACATATAGATAGATAAATAAATAGACAGATGAGCAGATAAACATATAAATAGATAGACAAATAGACATATAGACAAATAGAAAGATAAATAGATAGATATATAGCTAGATAGATAGATAGATAGAGACAGTTAGACAGATAGATGGATGGATATACAGATAGATAGATAGAAAAATAGTAGAAAGATAATTAGATACATATACAAATAGACAGATAGATATATAAAGAGATACATAGATAGATATATTGATAGAAAAACATATAGACATATAGACTGATAGATAAAAAGATAGATTAACAGATAGATAGATATATAGATAGATAAATTAATAGATCGACAGTAGTCAGATAGGGAGATTGACAGATTGACAATTTGAGAGATATATACATAGATATATTGACATATAGACTTATAGATAGATAGACAAATATAAATATAGATAGATAGACTGATAGATAGATAAACAAATAGGTACATTGCTAGATAGACATATTGAGAGATAGAAAGATAGATAATTAAATAGATGACATATAGAGAAATAGACATATAGATAGATAGACATGCAGATAGATAGATAGATAGATATATAGATAGGCCATATTGACAGTTACACAGATATACAGATAGACATACAGATAGACATATAGATAGATAAATAGATAGACAGATTGACATATAGACACATACATAGATAGATAGAAACATAGATAGACAAATAATTAGATAGAGATGACAGATAGACATATAGACATATAGAAAAATATACTAATAGACAGATAGTCAGATAGACAGACAGATAGTCTAATAAACAACAAGATAGATAGACACATAAACATGTATATAGATAAACCACATATACAACTTGTTAAATTGACATATAGATAGATAAATAAATAGACATATAAATAGATAAATAAATAGACAGATGAACAGATAAACATATAAATAGATAGACAAATAGACATATAAACAAATAGAAAGATAGAAAGATAGATATACAGATAGATAGAGATAGTTAGACAGACAGATGGATGGATATACATATAGATAGATAGACAAATAGTAGAAAGATAATTAGATACATATACAAATAGACAGATAGATATATAAAAAGATACATAGATAGATATATTGATAGAAAAACATATAGACATATAGATTGATAGATAAAAAGATAGATTGATAGATAGATAAATAGATAAATAAACTAATAAATAGATAGAAATATAAAAGAAAGCATTGAGGTGTCAAACGGACCGGGACGGGTCTGCCCGGCCTGTTTTTTTAGGGCACGATCGTGCTTCCGTGCCTGGCCGGGCACGGTTAAAAAAAGTTGAGCCCGGCACGGCCCGCCTTGCCTGAGGGCCGTGCCGTGCCTTGCATGGCCCGCTCGAGCTTGCATGTCCGTACGGGTCAGGATTCGGGGGGACCGCGGGTCGGGTCGAATCATACACGACCCACGATCTTTTTTGCGGGAGGGGCCATCGTGGGGTCGAGCTCACGGGACACTCGGCACGGGACAAACTCATACCGGTGTGCCGTGCCGCAGGCCGAACCATGCCGGGTCAGGAACGAGCCGTGCCGTGCCTGACCCGGGCACAGATTTTTTTTGTGCCGGGCTGGCCCAAGCACGGCTGAACCGTGCCTTTCCTCGTGCCGAGCCGGGTCGGGTCGGCCCGGTTGACACCTCTAAGAAAGCAAAAATCAAAGATAGATAAATAGACAGATAGACATATAGATAGATTAACAGATAGACAAATATATAGATAGACAGATTAATAGATCGACAGTAGTCAAATAGGCAAATTGACAGATTGACAATTTGAGAGATATATACATAGATATATTGACATATAGACTTATAGATAAATAGACAGATATAAATATTGATCGATAGACTAATAGATAGATAGACAAATAGGTAGATTGCTAGATAGACATATAGAGAGATAAAAAGATAGATAGTTAAATAGATAGACATATAAAGAAATAGACATATAGGTAGATAGATAGGCAGATATATAGATAGATAGATATATAGATAGACCATATTGACAGTTAGATAGATATACAAATAGACATATAGATAGATAAATAGATAGAGAGATAGACATATAGACACATACATAGATAGATAGAAACATAGATAGAAAGATAATTAGATAGATATACAGATAGATAGATAGAAACATAGATACACAGATAATTAGATAGATATACAGATAGATAGATAGATAGACAGATATATAGATAGACGGATAGACAGATAGATAGAGAGAGGAATAGAGAGAGAGAGAGAGAGATATATATATATATATATATATATATATATAGATCGATAGACAATTAGATAGATAGAAAGATAGAAAGAAGTTAGATACATAGATAGTAAGATAAATAGATAGCTAGAAACATAGATAGACATATAGACAGATAGAAAGATAGACAAATATATAGAAAGGTAGATAGACAATTAGCAAGATAGACAGATAAACAGATACACAGAAGATAGTTAGACAGATACTCAAATAGACAAATAAAAAGAAGATAGATAGACAAATATATATAGATAGACAGATAGACATATAGACAAATATATAGATAGATAGATAGACATATAGACAAAAATATATATATATATATATATATATATATATATATAGACATATTGACATATAAACTTATATACAGATAGAAAGATATAAATATAGATAGATAGACTGATAGACAAATAGGTAGATAGCAAGATAGATAGATAAGAGATAGATAGATAAATAAGAGTTAGATAGATAGATAGATAAGAGTTAGATAGATAGATAGATAAATAGATAGACAAATAAACATATAGATAAATAGACATATAGATTGATAGACAGATAGACATATATATATATATACCATATAGACAGTTAGACAAATATACATATAGACATATAGATAGATAAATAAATAGACAGATAAAGATATAGTCACATAGACAGATAGATAGAATGATAGACAAACAGATAGTTAGATAGATATTGAGATAGATAGATAGATAGATAGATAAATAAATGGATAGATGGATACACAGATAGATAGATAGACATTTGTACAGATAGAAAGGTATATAGATAGAAAGAAAGACAGATTGAAAGATTGACAGATAGATAGATAGATAATAGATATATGATAAATAGATAAATATATAGATAATTAGATAGATAGACAGATAAACATATAAATAGATAGATAGATAAAAAGATAGATAGAGTAATAGATACATATATAGATAATTACACACATAAAAATATAGACATATACATATAAAGATAGATAGACATATATATAGATTTATAGATATATAGATAGATAGATAGGCATATATACAGATAGGTTGTTAGGCAGATAGACAGAAAGATAGAAAAATAGACAGATAGACAAATAGGTAGATATATAGACATATAGATAGATAAAGTGATAGATAGATAGATACATAGATAGATAAATAGATAGACAGATAGTCATATTGACAGATAGATAGAAAGATAGCTAGATATATAGACAGATATAAAGAGAGATTGATAGGTAGAAAGTTAGAAAGATAGATATATAGATAGATAGATAGATAGATAGATTGATATATATACATAGACAGACAGACAAATAGATAGACAGAAAGATAGAAAGATTGATAGATTGATAAAATGATAGACAAATATACATATAGATAGATAGATAGATAAATACATAGTAGATAGATAGATACATAAATAGATAGATATATGATATATAAATAGTTAGATAGATAGATAAACATATTGATAGATAGATAGATAGATAGATAGATAAATATATAGACAAATAGATAGACAAATAGCCAGATAGCTAAATAGGTAGATAGATATATAGATAAATAAATACATATATATAAAGATAGGTAGAGAGATAAATAGACACATAGATAGACAGACAGATAGATATATAGTTAGATATATAGATATATAAATAGATAGATAGAGAGATAGATAGATTAATATAAAGATAGATAGATAGATAGATAAATAGGTAGAAAGACAGACAGAATGATAGATAGACAGATAGGAAAACAAACAGACAGATAGTTAGACAGACAAATTGATTGATAGGTAGATAGATAGATAGATATATAGAGAAATATATAAATAGATAATTAGATAGAGAGATACATAGATACACTGACATATATATAAATATATAGATAGATTGATAGTTAGACAAATATACATATAGACGCATATTCAGATATGTATGTGTATATATATATAAACAGATTTATAAATAGATAGATAGATAGATAAAGAGATAGACATATAGATATATAGAATGCTTGACATGTAGATCGAGAGATAGGTAGACAGATAGACATATATAAAAATAGACAGATAGATTGATTGATTGATTGAAAAATAACTAGATAGATAAATTGACGGATAGAGATATTGAGAGATTGGCAGATAGATAGATAGATAGCCATATAGATTGATAGATAGATAAATAGATAGATATATTGATAAATAGATATATAAATAGATAGAATGATTGATTGATTGATTTATAGATTGAATGATTGATTTATAGATAGATAGATGGATATATAGATAGATAAATAGATAGATATTAAGAAAAAAAAGGATATATATATATATATATAGACACATAAATGGATAGAAAGATAAATATATTTAAAGAGAGATATACATATAGAAATATAGACATATACATAGATAGATAGACATTTAGATAGATTTATATATAGATAGATAAATAGATTGCCAGATAGATATGTAGGCAAAAAAAATAGATAAACAGATAGTTAGATAGATAGATAGATAGACAGATAGATACAAAGATAAATAGGTATATAGATAGATAGTTAGACAAATAGACAAATTGATAGATAGATAGATAAGATAGACAGATAGTCTTATAGCCATATGGATAGATACACAAAATGATAGATAAACATATAGACTTATAAATAGATAGGTAGATAAAAAGAAAGAAAAATAGACAAATAAATAGATAAATAGATAGACAGATAGAAATATAGATTGATATACAGATAGAAGATAGATAAATATATAGATAAACAGAAAGACAAGTAGACATATCGACTGGTAGATAGATAGATAAAGAGATAGAAAGAAAGAAAGAAAGAAACCCCATTTAGATAGATAGATAGATAGATATATATATATATATATATAATATATATATAATTAGATAGCTAGTCTGATAGAAAGAAGAAAGATAGATAGATACACTGATAGATATATAGATAGATAGTTATATAGATAACATGTTGACATATAAATAGATAGATATATAGTCAAATTGATATATAGACTGATAGATAGATATACAAAATGATAGATAGACAGATAGAGAGATAAACAAATAGATAGATAGATAGATAGATAGACAGACATAGTAGATAGATAGATAGATAGATAGACAGATAGACAGATAGACACATAGGCAGATATATAAATATATAGGTAGACATATAGATAGATAAACTAATACATAGATAGACAAATATGTAGTGTAAGCAGGATAGGAAGATAGACAGAAGATAGATAGACAAAAAAGTTTGATAGATAGATAGACAAATAGATCGATAGACCAATAGACAGAAAGATAGATAATATATAGATAAAAAAATAAATAGACAGATAGATAGAAAACAAATAGACAGAAAACAGATAGACAAGTATATAGATAAATAATTGACAGATAGATAATTAGACAAATAACATATAATCAAATAAATAGATAGACATAGAGACAGACAGATAGATAGGAAGATATCCAGATATGAAGAGATAGACACATAAAGAGATAGAGAGATAGATAGATAGATAGAGAGAGAGATAGACAGAAAGACAAATAGACAGATAGACAAATAGACATAGATAGACAGACAGATAGATATATAGATAAATAGAAATAAAGAAAGATAAATAGATAGAGAGATAGATAGATAGATAGATATACAGATAGACACATAGATAGATAAATAGATAGATAGTTATACATATAGACATATACACATATAGATAGACATATATATAGATAGACAGATATAAACATAGACAGATAGGCAAATAGATAAATAAAAATATAGACGGATCGATAGATAAACTAATATATAGATAGATAGATAGGTTTATACATACATAGACACAATGACAAATAGACAAATATACAGATAGATATTGATAGATAGACAGATAGATAGATTGATATATAGACAAATAGGCTGATAGATAGAAAGATAGGTATATAGGCCTATAGGAAGATAGGTAGATTAGTAGAAGGCGAATAGGCAAATTGGAAGATAGGTAGATAGATAGATAAACATAGTGACAGATAAATAGATAAATAAATAGACAAAGAGATAATTTGATAGATAGACAGTTATATAGAGAGATAGAAAGATATATAAATAGATATATTGTCATATAGACAAATAGACATATAGAATGATACATCGATATAGATATAGAAAGATTAATACATAGATAATTAGTCATATTGACACATATAATGATAGACATATAAATAGAAAGATGGATAGATAAATAGATAGACATATAGAGAGATAAATAAATAAAAAGATAGACAGATAAACAAATTAAGAAAAAGAAAGATATACAGATAGACTGATAGAAAGATAGTCACATAATCAGATAGGCAGATAAATTGATTGATAGATAGACGTATGAGAGATTTTGAGATAGACAGATAGACAAATAGAAAGATAAACACATATACAGATAGATATATATATATAGATAGGTCGGTAGATAGATAGACATATAGACAAATAGATAGATATATAGATAGAAAGATAGATAGATAGACATATAGATAGATAGACAAATAAATAGATAGATAGATATATAGCTATATAGATAGATATATAGACAGATAGATATATGCACATATAGATAGATGGATATATAGATAAAAAGTTATATATATAGACATTTAGACATATAGACATATACATAGATAGAATGATATACATATAGATAAATTTATAGAAATACAAATAGATAGATAGATAGATAAAAGATAGATAGATAGATAATAGATAGAATGAATGATATATAGGTAGATAGACAGATAGGAAGATATGTAGATTCATAGATAAAGAGATAGAGAAATAGAGAGATAGATAGATAGGTTAGATAGATAGACAAAAGATAGAAAGATAGATAGACATATAGATAGATAGATTGATTGATATATAGTTAGACATATTTATAGATATATAGATAGACATATAGACAAATAGATAGACAGAAAATAGATAGATAGATAAATAGATAGATTGATTGATTGATAGAAAGATAGATAGATATACGAATAGAAATATTGATAGATAGACAGAGAGATAGATATTCAAATAGTTAAATAGTCACATAGTCAGACAGACATATAGAAAGATAGATATATAGAAAGATAAAGAGATAGATAGAAAGACAAATAGAGAGATAAATAGATAGACTATAGACAAATATTTAGATATTCAGATAGTTAGGTCGATAGATAGATAGATATAGAGATAGAAAGATAGAAAGATTAATAGATAGATAGAGAGTGAGAGATGGATAGATAAATAGATAGATATACAAATACACAGATAGATAGGTATAAAGATAAATGGATAGATATATAGAAAAATAGATAGACAGACAAATAGAAAGATAGATTGATAAATAGATAGAGTGATAGACATTTGGATAGATAGACAGAAAGACATATAGATAGATAGACAGTCAAATAGATAGATAGATAAATAGACAAATAGATAGATAGACAAATAGATAAATATAAAGATATAAATATAGAAAGATAGATAAACAAATAGATAGAAAGATAGATATACAGAAAGATACATTGATAGTCATATAGACAGAAAGATCGATAGACATTTAGACAGACAGATAGATAGAAAGATAAATAGATAGATAGAAAGATAAATAGATAGATAGATTAATAGATAAAATATAGACATATAGACTTATAGACAGATAGGTATATAGACAATTATACATATACATAGATAGTCAGATAGACAAATTGATAGATAGATTTATAGATAATATTTAGATAGATAGACATATAGAAAGATAGACAAATAGATAGATAGATTGACATATAGACAAATAGCAAGATAGATAGATATATATATATATATATATATATATATATATATATATATATATATAGAATTAGAGATACAAAAATAGGTAGATAGATAGATACACAGTTAGACAGATATACATATAAACATAGACATAGATTGATAGATAAATAGACATGTAGAAAATAGACACATAGATATAGAGACAAATAGACATATAGACAAATAGACAGATTTGTAGATAGGCAAATAGACAAATAGATAGATACAGATAGACAAATAGACATATAGATATAAAATAGACAGATAGGTAGATATAGAGATATATAGAAAGATAGTTAAACAAATAGACAAATAAACAAATAGATAGATAAATAGATAGATAGATAGATAAATCAAAAGAGATAGACAAATATTAGTTAATCAGATAGACAGATATACAAAAGACAGATTGATAGATAGATAAATTGAGAAATTCGACATATTGACAGTTAGATAGATAGACAGATAAACATATATGCATATAACGTATAGATAGATAGATAGAAAGTTAGATATAAAGATAGATAGATCAACAGATAGATGGATATATAGATAGACAGATAGATTGATAGATTGATTGACAAATAGACAAATAGTAAGATAGAAAAAGTGATAAATAGACTTGATTGACAGATTGATAGATAGACAAATTGATAGATAGAAAGAGAGATAGATAGATAGACATATAAAAAGATAAACAGATAGATAGATATAACAATATACAGATAGACCAATAGACAGATAGACACATAGATAGATAGAAAAATAGATAGATAGATATTTTTACAGATTGACACATAGATAGATAGACAGATAGACGTATTGACTTATAGACAAATAGAAAGATAGGCAAATAAATAGATTGATAGATAGACAGATCAATAGATTTTCTGATATATAGATCGATAGATAGACACATCGTTAGATTGATTTATAAATAGAATGACTTATAGATAGATCGATAGATAGACAAATAAATAGATTGATAAATAAAATAATAGAATGATAGACAGATAGAGAGATAGATAGACAAACATATAGATAGATAGACATATTGATAGATATACAGATAGATAGATAGATAGACAGGTAGATAGATAGATATATTGATAGATAGACAGGTAGATAGATAGATATATAGATAGATAGACAGATAGATATATTGATAGATAGACAGATAGATATATAGATAGATAGTTAGATAGTCAGATAGATAGATAGATATACATATAGTCATATATACAGATACAAAGATAGACATAAAGACACATAGATAGATAAACAAATTAATAGATTGATAAATAGACAGATAGACATATAGACATATAGATAGAAAAAATAGGCAGATAGATATATAACTAGAAAAATAGATAGACAAATAGATAGATAGAAAAATAGAAAGATAGACAGATAGAAAGATATATAGATAGATAGAAAGATATATAGATAGATAGAAAGACAGAAAGAAATATAGGTAGATAGATAGACAAATAGATAGATATAAAGACAAGTAGATAGATTGACAAATAAATAGATATTAAATAAATATATAGAAATATAGTCATATATACAGATATAAAAATATTCATATAGATAGATAAATAGACAGATAGACAGATAGACATATAGACATATACACAGATATACAGATTAACAGATAGACATATTGATAGATTAAAAATAGACAGATAGACAAATAGACATATAGATAGATAGACAAATAGATAGACAGATTGATTGACAGATAGACTGAAGATAGATAGATTGATAGACAGACAAAAGACATGTAGACAAATAGACACATAAAAAATAGACAGATAGATCAGTAGATAGATTTAAAGATAAACAGATAGACAGATAGATAAATAGACATAGTGTCAGATTGACAGATTTATATATAGACAGATAAATAGATATACAGATATACATATAGACATGTAGAAAGATCGATATATAGATAGACACATAGATAGGTAGATAGATAGGTTGACAGATAGACAAATAGATATATAGAAAGATAGGTAGATATACAGATTTACAGATAGTCATATAGACAGATATACATATAGATAGATAGACATATAGGCATATCGACAAATAGATGGATTAACATATAGATAGATAAAGATATAAACATATAGATTTATAGACAGATAGATAGATAAGCAGAAAGATAGAAAGATATATAGACAGATAGACAAATAAAAATCTAGTTAAATATAAAAATAAAAAGATATACATATAGACAGATAGTTAGATATACATATAGAAAATAGACATATATGAAGTTAAACAAATTGGTAGATTGACAGATAGACAGATAGACAAATAGAAATATAGACAAAAAGATTGATTGCCAGAAAGACTGAATACAAATAGACAGATAGATAGATAGATAGATAGATAGAAAATTGACAGGTAGACATATTGACAAATAGATAGATAGAATTATAGACAAATAGATATATAGATCGAGAGATATATAGATCGAGAGATATATAGATAGACATATAAATGATATACAGAAATGTAGAAAGATAGATAGATAGACAAATAGATATATAGATTATTTGATTGATAGACAGACAAATAGATAGATAGCTAGATAGATTGATAGACAGATTGATAGATAGACCGATAAACATATAGACAGAAAAATAGTTATACAAATAGATAGATAGATAGATTTATAGATAGACAGATAGACAATTAGATAGATAGATAGATATACAGATAGACATATTAATAGATATATAGATAAATATATAGACAAATAGATAGATAGATAGTTAGACATATAGATAGATATACAGATAGATAGTTAAAAAAAGACAGATAGACAGATAGACATTTATATTGATTGGCAGATTGACAGATAGACAGATAGATATAAAGAGAGATAAATAGACTTGATAACAGATTTATATTTAGATTGGGTGATAGATAGATAGATATATAGATAGATAAATTAATAGAAAGAAAGAAAGATAGATAAATAGATAGATAGTCAGATATATAGATAGATAAATTGACAGGTAGATAAATAGGCAGATTGTCAAATAGACAGACAGATAAATATATAGAAAGATAGATAGGTAGATAGATATATTGAATATATAGATAGATATATAGATAGAAAGATAGATATACAAATATACAGAAAGATAGATAGATTGATAGATAGATATATAGATAGATAGATAAATATATATAGATATATAGATAGATAGATAAATAGATATATATATAGATAGTTAGATAGATAGACTAATAAACATATATATAGATAGATATATAGATAGACAGACATATAGATACATACACATGTATACATATAGATAGATCGATATATAGAAAGATTTATAGATAGACATATAAAGATATAGATAGGTAGAAAGATAGCTAGATATAATGATAGATAGAAAAATAGATAGAGAGATTGAAAGAGAGACAAATAGATAGATAAAAAATTATACACATAGACAAATAGTCACAACGACAAATATATTGATTGAAAGATAAATATATAGAAAGATAGATTGATAGATAAATAAAAATGGATAGATAGAAGATAGAAGATGGCCAACTTGATAGATAGACATAAATAATAGATAGATAGATAAATATATAACAGATAGACAGATAGGTATATATTCAAATAGATAGGTAGATACATGGATAGATAGACAGATAGACAAAAAGGCACATAGATAGAGAGACTGATAGATAGATAGATAGCCACATAGCTATACAGTTAGATAAATAGATAGATTGATAAAAAGATAGATAGAAAGATAAAAAGAAAGAAAGATAGATAGATATATAGATATATAAAGATATATATATATATATATATAGTTAGACAGATTAATAGATAGATATATAAACAAATAAACATGTAGATAAAAGATAGACAGTTAGACAGATAGACATATAGAAATATAGATAGATAGATAAATAGACATATAGGCATTTTTATAGATAGATAAATAGACATATAGACATATAGATAGTAGGTAGATATGTAGATAGGTAGATAGGAAGATAGGCAGTTAGACAGATTGGCACATAGGCAGTTAGACACATATACAGATAGAAAATTAGATAGATTAATAGATTGACAGATTGACTGAATGATAGGAAGACTGGTAGTCAGATTGAGAGATATAAAGATAGAAATATAGATATATAGATAAATAGAAAGATAGATAGATAGACATATAGATCAATAGAAATAAAGATAAATAGATAGATAGATTGATTTATTTATTTTATGAATGATTGAATGATAGATATGTGGAAGGATAGATAGATAAATAGATAGATATATAGATAAATAGATATATTTACACACACAACACACACACACACACACAAATAAATAGATAGTTAGACAGATATATAGATAGATAGATATATAGTTAGCATGATAAAAAGATAGATAGATAGATATATAGATAGATAGTTAGACAGATAGACATATAGACATTTAAATAGATAGATAGATAGATATATATATATATATATAGATAGATTTATAAATAGATTTATAGAAAGAGAGAAAGAAAGATAGATAATTAAATAGATAGACAGATAGATAGATAGGCTAATAGGCATCTAGACAGACAGACAGATATATAGTTATATAAATAGGTAGATAGATAAATAAATAGACATATAAATAGATTGACAGATAGATAGATAGATAGATAGATAGATAGAAAGATATACAAATAAATAGATATACAAATATACAGATAGATAGGTAGATAGACAAATAGATAGATAAACAAATAGACTGACAGACTGATAGAAGATAGATACATAGAAAGATAGACAGATAGCCAGATATCCAATAGGCACAAAGATACATAGATAAATAGAAAGAAAGATAAAAAGATTAATATATATATATATATATATATATATATATTATTTGATAGATCGACAAATAGATAGATAGGACGATGAGTAGATAGATAGATATATACATAGACAGATAGATAGAAAAACAAATAGACAAATTGATAGTTAGACAGATTGATAGATATACAGATAGATAGATAGACAAATAGACAAATACATAGATATATATATATATAGACAAAAAGATAGATAGACAGATAGACAGATAGATAAAAAGATAGATAAAAAAGATGGAAAGACAAATATATAGATAGATAGATATACAGATAGACATATATATAGATAGACATATAGACAGATAGACAAATAAATAGATAGATAAATATATATACAGATAGACATATAAGAAGATAGGCATATCGATAGATAGGCAGATAGATTTATAGATTAATAGATTGATAGATGGTAAGATTGATAGATAGGCCAATAGACATGTTGACAGATATATAGTTATACAAATAGATAGATAGATTTATAGATAGATAAACAGATAGATAGATATATAGACAGACATATTATTTAATATATAGATAGATATATAGATAGAGATATAAACAAATAGACAGATAAATAGATAGATAGATAGACATATAGATAGATAGACAGATAGATTGTTAAACAGAAATACAGATAGATAGATAGACAGATTGACAGATAGATAGATAGACATATATATAGATTTACAGATACATAAATAGATATAAAGATAGACAAATAGACCTGGTAGACAGATTTACAGTTAGATTGGTAGATAGATAGATATATAGATAGATAAATTAATAGACAGATATATAGACAGACAGATAGATAAATAGATAGATAGCTAGATATATATATATATATATATATATATATAGATAAATAGACATGTAGATAAATAGGCAGATAGTCAAATATATAGATAGATAGAAAGAAAGAAAGAAGGATGGTTATATATATAGATAGATATATAGATAGAAAGATAGATATACAAATATACAGATAGATAGATTGACAGATAAACATATAGAAAGATTGACTGACAGATAGATATATAGATAGATAGATAGATATATATATATATATATATAGATATATAGATATATAGATATATAGATAAATAGTTAGATAGATAGATAGATAGATAGATAAACATATATATAGAGATATATATAGTTAGATAAATATATATATATATATATACACATGTATACTTATAGATAGATCGACATATAGAAAGATTTATAGATAGACATATAAAGATATAGATAGGTATAGAGATCGCTCGATAGATCGATAGACAGATAAATAGATAAAGAGGTAGAAAGAGAGACAAATAGATAGATAGAAATTTATACATATAGACAAATAGTCACATAGACAAATATCTTGATTGACAGATAAATACATAGAAAGATAGACTGATAGATTGATAGTCAAATGGATAGATAGAAGATAGTAGATAGAGGATAGAAGATAGACAACTTGATAGATAGACATAAATAATAGATAGATAGATAGATAAATAGATAAATATATAGACAGATAAGAAAATATTCAAATAGATAGGTAGATACATAGATAGATAGACAGATAGACAAAAAGGCACATAGATGGAGAGACTGATAGACAGATAGATAGATAGTCACATAGCTAGACAATTAGATAAATAAATAGATTGATAAAACGATAGAAATATAAAAAGAAGAAAAGAAAGATAGATATATAGATATATAATATATAGATATATATATATATATAGTTAGACAAATTAATAGATAAAAATATAGACAAATAAACATATAGATGGAGAGACTGATAGATAGATAGATAGTCACATTGCTAGACATTTAGATAAATAAATAGATTGATAAAAAGATAGAAATATAAAAAGAAAAAAAGATAGATAGATATATAGATATATATATATATATAGTTAGATAGATTAATAGATAGAAATATAAACAAATAAACATATAGATAAAAGATAGACTGTTAGACAAATAGACATATAGAAATATAGATAGATCGATATATAAATAGACATATAGACATATTTATAGATAGATAGATAGACCGATAGACATATAGACATATAGGTAGATATGCATATAGTTGATAGGCAGATAGGCAGTTAGGTAGATAGGTACATATGCAGTTAGACACATAGAGAGATAGATAATTAGATAGATTAATAGATTGACAGATTGACTGAATGATAAGAAGACTGGTATCTAGATAGAGAGATAGAAAGATAGACATATAGACAAATAGAAAGATAAATAGATAGACATATAGATCAATAGAAATAAATATAAATAGATAGATAGATATATAAATAGATAGTTAGATAGATAGACATATAGGTATTTAAATAGATAGATATACATATAGATCGATTTATAAATAGATTTATAGAAAGAGAGAAAGATAGATAAATAGATAAATAGATAAATAGATAGACAGACATATATATAGGCTAACAAGCATCTAGACAAATAAATAGATAAACAGATAGATAGATAGAAAAATAGACATATAGACAGACAAATAGATAGATAGAAAGATATACAAATAAATAGATAGACAAATATATAGATAGATAAATAGACAGATAGACAAATAGAAAGATAGAAAAATAGACAGATATACAAATAGACAAATAGACTGATAGATAGATTGATAGCTACATAGAAAGATAGACAGATAGCTAGATAGCCAATATGTAGAAAGATACATAGATAGATAGAAAAAAGGATAGAAAGAGATATATATATATATATTAATATATATATAGTTTGATAGATCGACAAATAGATAGATTGGAAGATAGGCAGATAGATAGATATATACATAGATAGGTAGATATATAGAAAAACAAATAGACAAATTGATAGTTTGATAGATAGATATACAGATAGACATATAGATAGATAGACAAATAGATAGATAGATAGATAAACAAAAATATTGATAGACAGATAGACACATATATAAAAAGAAAGATAAATAGATGGAAAGACAAATAGATAGATAGATATACAGATAATCATTTATATAGATAGACATATAGATAGATAGACAAATAAATAGATAGATATATAAATGGATATACATATATACATATAAGAAGATAGGAATATAGACATATAGGCAGATAGGCAGATAGGCAGATATGCAGATAGGTTGAATGAAAGATAGACAAATAGTCAGATAGATAGTTAGATAGATAGAGAAATAGTTAGATTAATAGATTGACAAATTGATAGGATGACTGATACATAGATCAAGAGATATACAGATAGACATAAAGAAAGAAAGACAGATAAACAAATAGTCAAATAGAAAGATAGACAAATAAATAGACAGATAGATAGAATGATAGATAGATAGATATAGATAGATTTATTTATTTATTTATTGAATGATTGAATTATATATTAGTAGATGGATAAATTGATATATAGATAGATATATAGATAGATATATAGATAGATAGTTATATAGATAGATAGAGAGATAAATAAATAGATGGATAGACAATTAGACAGATAGACATATAGACATTTACATAGATAGATAGATATACATATAGATAGATTTATAAATAGATTTATACATAGACAGATAGATAAATAAACAGATAGACAGATAGATAGATAAATAGATAGACATATAGATACATAGGCTATAATTAGACAGATTGACATATAGATAGATAGACAAATAGACTGATAGACAAATTGACAGACAGACAGATACATAGATTGATTGATTGACATATAGAAAGATAGATAGAGTGATAGAAAGATAGATAGATAGATCTATAGATAAACAAATAGACAGATAGATAAAAAAACATATAGATAGTTAGATAGTTAGACATATAGACAAATAGATAGATAGACATATAGATTGATAAATATATAGATAGATAGTTAGGCAAATATACAAATAGAAAGACATATACATTGATAGATAGATACATATATAGATACATAGATATATTGATTGATTGACACATATATAGATAGACATATAGACATATACACATATAGATAGATAGATAGATAAATAGATAGATTGATAGATAGGTAGAAAGATATATAGATAGATAGATATAAAGATATACATATAGATAGATAGATATAAAGATAGATATATAGAAAGATAGATAGATAGACTTATAGACTGATAGATTGATAGACACATAGACAGATAGACTGATAGACATACAGATAGACAAATAGATAGATAGAAAAACTAATAGATAGATTGACAACTAGACAGATTGACATAAAATAGAAAAATAGATAGATATATAGATAGACCATTAGATATAGACAGATAGAAAGATATACTGATAGACAGATAAACAAATATACATATTGACAAATATAGAGATAGAAAGATATACAGATAGATAGATCTATTGATAGATAGATAAAAGATAGACAGATAGACAGATGGATATATATATATATATAGATAGATAGACAAATAGGTATAATGAAAGATAGAAAGATATACAAATATATTGATAGACTAATAGGCACATAGACAGATTGACTGATATACAGATAGACAGATAGATAAATAGACATATAGACACATAGATTGATAGACTGATAGATAGATAGACAAAATGCCAGAAATTTAGATAGGTAGATAGATAATTAGATAATTAGAAAGATAGAAATAAAGAAAGAAAGAAAGATAGATAGATATATATATATATATATAGTTAGACAGATAGATAGATAGAAATATAGACACATAAGCATATAGTTAGATGTATATATAGTTCGACAGATAGACATATAGACATACATGTCTATATTTCTATCTCTCAACATTCAAGCCTACAAGGTGCTCAATATAGTCTTTTATTTTTAGAACATGAGCACTAACTGAAGCACCCTCAGCCATCTTGCAAGAATGCATTGCCTTGGTACTCTCTTACCTTTCTTACCTTGCTTGTTGCTGGAATATTTTTTATAAGATTGAAGTTCATATTATAAACTTCTATATTTTCCATATTCTTTTGGAGTTCAGAACTCATGGTCACTAGCATCAAGCATGTAACATCAATAGGGTCATTATTATGCTTCTTATAAGCATTCTTATAATCTCTAGTTGCATTATCACATGGTTCTTCATGTAGAGCTTCATTTAAGACATAAAGCTTCCTTTTTTGTTTTAAAAAAATTCTCAAATTTCGAAACCAGTCAAGAAAGTTAGTCCCAGTAAGTTTATCCTTCTCAAGGATTGATTATAGTGACATAGTAAAATTGTTGTTGTTGTTGGCCATCTACAATGAATTCAAAGTTGATAAGTATTTTGATTATAAAAAATTCTCACTAAATTAATAACCCTCAAGAATAATCATATCAATATAGTGTGTTAAGGTCCATATTTTACTCAACTTTAAATCAACTTTGTCATGATACTAAAAATTAAGTTATTTAGGTAGGTAACTCTTACCAGTTACATCTCATGCAATTCTTAGATATTAATGTGATTTTGACATCATATGTCCCGGCATGCTTGAATCTGATCTAATGCCATTAGAACCAAAACCATTTTGATAACCTAATAAAATTACACCATTTTTAAACATAAGGGTAGCAGCATTAATCATATTGTCTTTATAATGTCACCTAATGCACTTCTACTTTGGTAGAACCCACAATAAGGTGATAAAAAGTTTGACAAGTGTTTAAATATGAATGACATGTTAACTTTAAATTTTATGTGAGGGATCTTGATTGATTTTAATTTTCAATTAATAGATCTCATCATATATCTAGTATCACCTAATCATATATTATCATACATAGTATCTCATACTTGCATATAATAAACAAGTCACAGTATGGCCTTAATCTAGATTGATCACCATATGCCAATATGAAGATCAATAGTCATTCCTAGGTAGTAATAAGCAGCTCCATGAAGTTGATTTGACCACCAACTTGCTAATAGACACCTAGCTCCTCCATCATCATGTTGATTTGTAGGACTTCAAATGGCTTACATTGTCTCTCTTATTTTATTACAATAATTAAAAAAATTCAATAAAATAAAAATGACATGCAAGCCGTATTTAATAATTATAACCCTTAAAAAAAATAATAATAATCTACCAAACACATTGGTTAAAAAGGCCATACTATGCACACTGTGAAGCAACATAACATGCAAAATATATAATGTTATCATTTAGAAAAATAATTTGTATTAAAAGAAATAAATTATAATAGCCGTGTATTTAAAAACAATTAAATTTATAAGGTGTTATGCCGAGCTATTATGGTGGTTCTACTAGCTAGTTAGTGAATATGATCAAGGGGGGCCGCCCTCACGGGATCAGGGGCAGCAACCTAGGAAAAAAATTAAATTTCCATTGACCTCATCGATAAATTTTCATTGATCTCATCAATAATTTTTCATTGATCTCATCAATAAATTTATATTGATCTCATCAAAAAAATTTTATTGATCTTATTAATAAATTTTCATTGATCTTATCAATAAATTTTTATTTATATTATCAATAAATTTTTTTTGATCTTATTAATAAATTTTGAATAAGCCAAAAACAATCAAAATTACATTAAAACAACATATTATGTAATCTCATTACACATAGGGCTTATTTTGGCAACACCATTAACAATCACTGATATATCAAAAAAGATATATGAATTTAGTCTATGTATTAATCTGATTAAGACAAAGCTAGAATCATATATCATACTATTAAACACTTTAATGGCAATATCCCATTCAGATTCTCAATCATACAAATTCTATTAGGTTTCGGATTCAAACAATTAATACCTTAACAAAACCTATTAACTACGTCATTTAACAAAAACCATAATATCACATAAATTCAAAAATACAAATCATGCCAAAATCATAAGCATAACATACATATGATTAAATATGGCATTATCACTTTTTATGAAAACACAAGTTCCTATAATACCACTGTTAGGGTTTATCGGGGAGAATATCCTCTCTAATTTGAACATAAATACAGTAGAATTTATAATTTTTTTATCCCTTAACCCACCAAGGATCACATGTGTTTCATAAAAACATGAAGGAAGGGTAAATAAACTTACCTCTTGTAGATCGATTCATCATGCCTTCAAAGTGTGCGTCCTAGTTTATTCAGATCTTCAAATGTGCTGCCTTTCTGAAAAATAATCATCCTCTACAAGTATCCACACACAAACAAATAATGAATGATCTTGTTGAATGCTAGTTCAGATTCATCTTCTCAAAATGAAAGAGTTTATTTCTGTTTTATAAAAGATGACTACTTGTATCAAATATGTCTCCCACATATATATACAAGTCTTCTAGGGTTTTAGTCATAAATAAATTTAATATTATTATATATTTAAAACACTTTTAAATAATAAAAACTTAAATTCAAATTTTTAAAAGCCCCCTTTAAATGAATTTATTCATTAAAACTCAAGTTGATTGTAACAAATTAATTATTAAATTAAATCACGAATTTAAACTTTCTTAAAATTAATTTCAAATTTAAATAATGACTAATTGTTATTTGTAATTTAATAAAATATCATCATTTTAAATTACTACAGAGAGTGAAAAATCACATCCATTATTATTTGTTCTTGATGTGTGACTCTATATGTTCAATTAACATTGGTAGTAGGCTCAAATAATATTTTTATCCTACAAGTCATAAGTGGCCTCGAGCAAGACATTACGACAACCAAAGTTAAATGAAAAGGTCATGATCTGAGACAACCTTAATATTGCTAATAACATAATCTTTTGCCTGATGATATCTTGCTAGAATATAAGGCTTGGAAAAAGTCACCCTTATATCATTCTATCTTTTATTACTCGAAACCTAATTTGACTGACTAAATAAATGATATTGATCACCATCAATTCATTTGAGCACGACCATGTATTTCTTAGTCGCAAATATCGAGAGGACCTAGAGATATCTCTCTTTTAATAAAAGGGATAAATTCCATCTATATCACTCTTATCACACTTTATAATTCTTATTATATTCAAGTATAACATTTATAGTCATATGATTAAAGACAATGTTAGATTATATCAAAACATAATATTCCATATGTTTAGAATTATAGTAATCACAGGTCAAAGGATTTAAAAATATAACTATTAGAGATTAACTTAAGACTTTGATCCATGATTTAATCTCAAGATGGGTCTATCCAATATTTATTCTCATCAAATAGTGATAAATTTGATTTGTATCTCATACACATATTCATACCATGAATATAAATAAAACTTTATACTAATCTTAATTTATTTTTCTTCCCATAAAAATAAACGATTAGATACATTTAGAAAAATTAATAAAATTATTCAAGGATATTATATATAATAAACATGCAAATCATCATAATAAATTAATTCTCACAAATAATCAAATTACTATATTCATATGATGGACCTAAAGCACTATTACTAACAATACATAGTCAGATAGCAAAAAAAATAGACAAATAGATAGATATATAGATAAATAAATATGATAAACAAACAAATAAACAAATAGATAGATTGATAGATAGATAAATAGATAGATAGACAGATAGAAAGACAGTTAAATAAATAGATAGATATATAGATAGACATATAGTATAGATAGATAGACAATAGACAGATAGACAGATAGACAGATAGGCAAATAGACAAATCAACAAATAGATAGTTAAATAGATAAAGAGATGGATAAACATATAGACAGATAGACAAATAGACAAATAGACAAATAGACAAATAGACAAATAAATAAATTGATAGATTTATAAGAAGTCCAATAGTTAGATCAAGAGAGTGAGAGAGAGAGAGACAGATAGATAAATAGATAGACAGATAGAAAATAGAAAGAAAAATAGATAGATAGAAAGATAGGTCGATAGACAAATATAAAGATAGGGAGATATATAGATTTACAAATAGACAGATAGAAAGATAAAGATAGATAAACATATAGACAGATAGACATATAGATAGATAGATATACAATAGATAAATAGATAGATAGGCAGATAAAGAGATAGACAGATAGATAGATATACTAATAGATATATGGATAGATAAATAGATAGAAAGATAGATAGACAGATAGATTGATTGATAGATAGATAGGTAGACAGATAGTCCAATAGATATATAGATAGAAAATCAATAGACAAATAGATAGATAGATAAGGAGATATATATATATATAGATATATAGATAGACATATAGACATATATATATATATATATATATATATATATATATATATATATATTAGATAGATAGACAGATTGATATATAGGTAGACAGATAGACAAGTAGACAGGTAGATAGATAAACAGTTAGATAGATAGACAAAAAGATTGATTGATAGAAAGATAGATATATAGATAGGTTGATAGTAGATAACAGATAGTCAGAGAGCCATATAGATATATAGAAAGATAGATAGACATAAAGAATTATAAATAAATAGGCAGATAAGCAGATAGATAGATAGACATAAAGAATTATAAATAAATAGGCAGATAAGCAGATAGATAGATAGACAGATAGACAAGTAGATAGATAAAAAGATAGATATATAGATAGAGAGACAGATATATAGATAGACAGCTAGACAAAAAGATAGATAGATAGACAGATAGACAGACTAACAGACATACATATAGATAGATAGACAATTAGATAGATATGCAAATAAAGAGATAAATAGATAGACAGATAGATAGGTAGATAGATAGACAGATATACAGATATGCAAAAATGCAAATAGATAGACAAATAGACATATAGACATATAGATAGATAGACAGATAAATAGTTTGATAGATAGACAGATAAAGAGATAAATAGATAGATAGAATGACAAATAAATAGATAGATAGTCATATAAAAAATATAAAGATAGATAGATAGATAGACAGATAGATAGATAGACAAATAGACAGATAGACAAATAGACAGATAGACAAATAGATAGATAGATAGATAGACAAATAGATAGATAGACATATAGATAAATAGATAACTAGATAGATATATAGATAGAATGATTGATTGATAGAAAGATATATAGATACTTAGACAGATAGATAGGTAGATAGATTGATCAAAATTTATGCATATATATATATATAGATAGATAGACTATTATATAGATAGATAGATAGACATATAGACAAATTTATAGAGATACAGTGAACTGATAGACAGACAAATAGATAGATAGATAGACAGATAGATAGATAGACAGATAGATAGATAGACTTATAGATTGATAGATATATAGCCATATAAATAGATAGACAGATAGATATATAGAAGTATAAATTGATAGACTGATAGACAAATAGACAAATAGACGCATAGACATAAGATAAATCTATATATAGAATGATATATAGATAGATAGTTTGAAAAATAGACAAATAAAAAGAAAGAAAGATAGATAGATACACACATAGATAGATAAATATATAGTTATACAGATAGATATATAGACATATACATAGATAGATAGATATATAAACTAATTTATGGAGAGACAGATAGAAATGTGGATAGATAGATTAATAGATGGATAGATAAATAAATAGATAGATAGACAGATAGACAAGTCTACGGAAATAAAGATATACAGATAGTTATATAGACAGATAGATAGATAGACGGAGAGACAAATAGATAGCTAGATAGATAAGTAGATACGAAGATAAAAGATATATAGATAGACAGACAAATAAACATATAGATAGATATAGATAGATAGATTCATAGATAGACAGATAGATAGATAGACATATAGATAGATAGACATATAGACAGATGAATAGATAGACAGATAAACAAAAAGACATAGATATAGATAAACATATAGACAAATATATAGATCAACAAAAAGATAGATAAATAGATAAATAGATGGATAGACAGATAGACAAATAGTTATATAGTCAGATAGACAGATAGATAGAAAAATAGATAGATAGATAGATAAATAAATAGATAGATATATAAATAGATTGATAGATAGGAAGATAGATATATAGGCAGATAAATAAAAAGAAAGAAAGATAGTCAGATAAATAGATAGATAGACAGATAGACAAATAGATAGATAGACAGAAAGAAAGAAAGAAAGAAAGATAGATAGATAGATAGGTAGATAGATAGACAAATAGACAAATAGATAGATATGTAGATAGACAAATAGATAGATAGATATATAGATATATAGAAAGATATACATATTGATAGATATACTAATAGACAGATAGATAGATAAACAAGTATATAGGAATATAGATAAATAGATAGACAATCAGATAGTAAGATAGATATATAGACACATAGATAGATAGTCATATAGATAAATAAATAAATAGACAGATAGATAACTAGATAGATAGATAGATAGAAAAATAGATAGATAAATAAATAGATAGACATACAGACAGATAAAAAGATAGATAGATAAACATATATACAGATAGACAAATAGATAGATATACTGATAGATAGATAAACAAATAGACAGACACATTGATTGACATATAGTCAAAAGACAAATTGACAGATAG
The DNA here is from genome assembly GCA_029783825.1 of Sapria himalayana. Classification (NCBI taxonomy): domain Eukaryota; kingdom Viridiplantae; phylum Streptophyta; class Magnoliopsida; order Malpighiales; family Rafflesiaceae; genus Sapria; species Sapria himalayana. The sequence continues at coordinate 35,639 of JAREIK010017764.1, forward strand.
ACAAAAAGCCAAATAGATAGATATACAAATTAACATATAGATAGATAGATAGATAAATAGATAGATTAACAAATAGACAGATAGACAAATTGACAAATAGATAGATAGATATATAGATAGACTGATTAATAGATAGATAGATAGTCAAAAAGATAGATATATAGATAGACAAATAGATAGATAGTAAGATAGATAAATAGATAAATAGACAGATAGTTAAATAGTCAGATAGATAGATAGATAGACAAATAGATAGATTGAAGGATAAACAAATAGATAGATCGACAGTTAACCAATAGCTAGATGAACAGATAGATAGACAAATAGATTGATAGATAGAAAGATAGATTGATAGGCAGATAGACATGTAGATAGATGGATAGATAAATAGAAAGTCATACAGATAGATAGAGAGATTAAATAATAGAAAGATATATAGATAGATAGATTGATAAATAGATAAACATATAGAAATTTGACAGATGGACAGATATATTGATTTATTGATATATACATAGATAGATAGCTAAATAGTGAAAAATATATATATATATACATATATATATATATATTGTGTGTGTGTGTGTGTGTGTATCTTTAAAGATAGATAAATATATAAATAAATAGATAGATTGATTTATTTATTTATTGATTGATTGAATGATTTATTGATAAATACATATATGGTTAGATAGATAGATAATATATATATATATTGATAGTTAGACAGAAAGATAGAAAAACATATATATAGATATATAGATATATAGCTAGATAGATATATAAATAGTTTTAAAGATAGATACATAGACATATACATAAATAGATAGATAGACAGACATATAGATAGATTTATAGATCGACGGATAGACAGATAGATAGTTAGATAGATAGATAAATCGGAATATAGGTAGATATGTAGATAGATAGACAGATAGATAGATAGATAGATAGATAGATAGGCTGATAAACAGATAGACATATAAATAGATAGATAGAAGATAGATAGACATACTGATAGATAGATAGATAGAAGATATACATACTAATAAATAGACAGATAGAGAAATAGACAGATAGACAAATAGATAGATAAATAGACAGATAGAATAATAGGCATATAGATAGTAGACAGATAAATAGACAGATAGACAGAAAGGCTGGTCTACATTTAGGCAGATTAGTAGATTGACAGATATATAGATAGGCTGATTGATAGTAATACAAATAGACAGACAGACAGATTGATATATAGATAGCCAAATAGATTGATAGATTGATAGGAAGAATGAAAATATATCGAGAGATAGACAAATAGACTGATAGATATATAGAAAGATAGACATATAGAAAGATAGAAAGATAGACAGAAAGATAGAAAGATAGATAGATAGACATATATGTAGATAGGAAGATAAGAAGATAGAAAGATAATTAGATAGACTGATAGACATATAGAGAAATAGATAGATGGATAGATATAGAGACAGATAATTAGATAGACTTAATATACAAACAGACCTGATAGACTTATTGATATATAGACATATAGATAAATAGATAGACTGATAGAAAAAAATATAGGTAGACATATAGATAGGTTGACAAATAGACAGATAAATAGATTGATTGACAGATAGATATATAAAAAGTTAGACAGTTAGACAGATATACATATATATAGAAGATAAATCGAAAGATAAAAAGATAGATAGATAGACAGATAGATAGAAAGATAGACATATAGATAGACAGACAGATAGATAGATAGACATAAAGACAGACAGATAGATAGATAAATAACTAGATAGTAATATAAATAGATAAACAAATAGACATATAGACTTATAAATAAATAGGCAGATAGATAGATTGGCAAATAGATATATAGACAAATAGATAGATACATAGATAGACAAATATATAGATAGAAAGAAATAAAGATAGATAGATATATCATTAGATAGATGGACCGATAGATAAATAGATAGATATACAGATAGATAGATATATATATATAGTCAGATAGATAGATAGATAGATAGATAGATAGACAAATAGAAAGATAGACAGAAAGATAGAGAGATATATAAACACACACACATAGATAGATATATAAACATATACACATATAGATAGATTTATTATTAGATAGATAGACATATAGATATATATATATATATACAAATAAATATGGATACATATAGATAAATAGACTAATAGACAGATAGCAAGATAGAAAGATATATACTTAGATAGATAGTAAGATAGATAGACATATAGAGAAATAGAGAGATAGATAGACATATTGATAGATAGATAGATAAATAGATAGATAGGCAGAAAGATAGGCAGATAGATAGACAGATAGAAAGTTAAACGATAGATTGATAAAAGATAGATAGATTGACAGATAGATAGATAAACATATCGAGTTTAGTCAGATAGATAGATATAGAGACAAAAACATAAAAAGTTAGATATATAGACAGATATATAAATAAATAGATTGACATATAGATAGTTAGACAAATAGATAGATATAAAGATAGATAGTTAGACAGATAAAAAGACAAACAAAAATATATATAGACAGATAGATATACAGATAGATAGATCGACATATAGACAGATTTGATAGATTGTCAGAATGTCAGATAGACAGATAGACAAATAGATAGATAGATCAACAGATAGATATAAAGGAAGATAGAGAAAGAGATAGACAGACAGATAGATTGATTGATAGATAGATTGATAGATAGATAGTTAAATAGTAAGATAGAAAAATAATCAGATAGACAAATAGAAAGAAAGTTAGGTAGGTCGGTAGACTGATAAATAGATAGATAGATAAATAGATAGAGAGATAGATAGATAGATAGAAAGAAAGATAGACAAATAGATAGGTAGATAAATATATAGTTAGAAAAATAGATAGATAGATAGAGTGATAGATGGCTATACAGATAGATAGATAGACATCTAGACAGATTGATAGATAAACAGATAGACACATAAACACATAGATAGATAAATACATAGACAGACAGATAGAGAGATTGACAGGTAGATAAATAGAAAGATAGACTTTTAGATAAATAGATAGATAGATAAAAAAATTGTTAGATATACATATAGATAGCTAGATATAAAGACAGATATACAAGAAGAAATTTAGACATATAGACAAATAGATAGATAGACAGATAGATTTATAAAAATATAAAAAGATAGAAAGATAGATATATAGACAAATAGACAGATAGACAGATATATAGATAGAGAAATAGATAGTTAGTCAGATGGTCAGATAGATAGTTAGACAAATAGATAGATAGATAGATAGATCAACAGATAGGCATAAAGTAAGATAGATAAATAGATACAAAGATTGATAGATATTCAGATAGTCATATATATAGATAGTCAGATAGACATATAGATAGATAATTAGTTAGATAAATAAATAAGTAGACAAATAAACAAATAGACAGAAAGATAGACAGATAGAAAGATAGACAGATAAACAGATATAGATATATAGATATATATAGAGTTAGATCGATCGTCAAATATACAAATAGATAGATAGACAGACAGACAGACAGATAGATAGATAGATAGATAGACAGATAGATAGATAGACAGATAGATAGACAAAAAGATAGACAGACAGATAGATAGAAAGATAGACATATATACATATAGACAAATAGTCAGATAGAATTATATGAAAGCTAGACAGATAGACATATAGACATATATATATATATATAATATATAGATAAATATATAGATAGATAGACACATAGACAGATATAAGGATAGTCAGATAGTTAGATATTTTGAAAGAAAGATTGATAGATAGTTAGAAGACATATAAAATGATATACAGATTTAAAATTAGACATATAGATAGATAGAAAGATAGAAAGATATAAGATAGATAAATTGACATATATACAAATAGATATTTAGACACATAGATAGATAGATAAATTGATAGACAAATAGACAAATAGATAGAAAGATAAATATATAGATAGATAGACTACTAGACAAATAGAAAGACACTCAGATATATAAATACACAGATAGAAGATGTACAGATAGCTAGATTGAAAAATTGAGAGATAGAAAGATTGATAGATTAGAAATAGATAGATGGACAGATTTATAGATACACATATAGCCAGATAGTTAGATAGAAAAATAAATATATATATAGATAGAGATAATATATATATTTAGACAAAAGACAGAAAAAAAGATAGATAGATAAACAGATATATATATATATATATATAATAGATAAACCTTAAGATAGATAGACATTTATACATACATATATATATATATATATATATATAGATTGATAGAGAGACATATAGACAGATTTATAGATAAATAGATTGACAGATATGTAAATAGGTAGATAGGTAGATAGACAGTTAGATAGATAGATAGATAGATAGTGAGACAAATAGATAGATAGATGGATAGAAAGACACAAATAGACATATAAACAAATAGAAATAAAGATTGATATACAGATAAATAGATAGATAAATAAATAGATAAATATATAGATAGATAGATAGATAGGCACATATAAAGATATAAAGATAGACATATAGATTATAGATATATATACAAATAGTCAGATTGACAGATAGATAGATAGATAGACATATAGACAGATAGACAAATAGGAAGTTAGACAAATACATAGATAGACAGATAAATAGATAGACAGATAGAGAGACAGACAGGTAGATAGATAGATAGACAAATCGATAGAAATACAAATAGACAAAAATACAAATAGACAAAAAAGACAAATAGATAGATATATAGATAGTCAGATATACATATAGATAGAAAGAAAAATAGAATGATAGATAAATAAATAGATAAGCTGATAGACAGACAAACAGATATATAAGCAGTAAGGCAGATAGTAGATAGACTGATTGACAGATAGACTCGTAAATATTCAAAAATAGACTAATAGATAGATAGACAGATAGCTTGATAACTAATATATGTAGATAGATACATAGATAGGCAAATAAATATCTAAATAGATAGATAGACAGACACACACACACACACATATAGATAGTTAGGTATATATGTAATTAAATTAATAGATAGATAAATAAAGAGATAGACACATATAGATAGCTTGATAAATATATAGATTGATATATTAACAGATAGACAGATTGATATATATATTGATAGATAAAAAGCTAGATATCTAGATAGGTGACAGATAAATAGATAGATAGATAGATATATATATATATATAAAGAAAAATAGGTAGATATATTGATAGATAGATTGTTTTATGATTGATTTATAGATTGAATGCTTGATTGATAAATAGATAGATGGATAGTTAGATAAATAGATATATATATATATATATATATATATATATATATATCCATATATAATTAGACATATAAATAGATTGAAAGATAGACAGATAAATAGAAAGAAAGAAAGATAGATAGATAGTTAGATATATAGAGACATATACAAATAGCCAAATTTTCACATAGACAGATAGATAAATAGATATACAGAAAGACAGATAGACAAATAGATAGATATATATATAGATAGACAAATTGATAGATAAACAGACAGATTGATTGATTGATTGAAAGATAGAAGATAGACTGATTGATTAATAGATAGATACACAGATATACAAATAGTTAGATAGACAAATTGATAGATAGACAGATTGATAGATTAATAGATAGATACAAAGAAAGAAAGATAGATATATAGACAGATAACAGAAAGATAGATAGGCAGATTGATAGATAAATAGATAGATAGATATCTAGATAGCCAGATAGATTATTAGAAAAAATGATAGATAAATAGAGATATATATATATATATATATATATATATTAATAGTTAGACATTTAGATAGAAAGATAGATAGATTAAAAGATATATATATACACACACACACACACACACACAGATATAGACATATATATATATATGATAGATCGATAGATATATAGACCGATTTATGGATAGATAGATAGACAGATAGATAGACAGTTAGGTAGTTAGGTAGATAGGTAGATAGGCAATTAGACAAATAGACAGACAGATAGATATATATATATGCAAATAGATATATTGACAGATAAATACACGAATAGACATATAAACAAATAAATAGATAGACAGATAGAGAGATAAATAGATAGATAGATAGATAGACAGTTAGACAAATAGACACATAGACAAAGAGATAGATCTATAGATAGATAAATAGATAATTGACAGATAGATAAATGGATAGACAAATTGATAGATTGATATATAGATAGATACACAGATAGAAAGATAAATAGACATATATATTATAGACAGATAGATAGAAAGACATATAGATAGATACACAGATAAATTGATAAATAAATATACAGATTGATAGACAGAAAGATAGACAGACAGTTAGAGGTATAAGCAGATATATTGAAAGATATATGGATAGATTGATAGATAAAAAGATTGATAGATAGATAGACAGAGAGACAAAAAGAATGATAGAAAAATATATTATAAGATAGATAGATTGACAAATAACATATAGACAAATATATATATATATATAGATAGATAGATAGACTAATAAATAGATAGATAGCTAGATAGCTAGAATAGGCATATAGATAATTAGATAGATAAATACATATATTGATAGATAGACAGATAGACAGACAAATAGATATATATATATATATATATATATATATATAGTCAGAAAGATAGTTAGGAAGATAAGCAATTAAACATATAGATAGATAGACAGATAGATAAATAGATAAAAAGAGATAATCACATATAGATAGATAGATAGAGAGACAGATAGCCAGATAGATAGAGAGATAGACATATAGATTGATAGATAATTAGACAGATAGATAGATAGATATATTGATATAATATAGATACATAGATAGCCAAATAACTATATAGGTAAATAGATAAATAGATAGATAGTTAGATAGATATATAGATATATAAATAGAAAGATATTAAGAAAGATAAATAGATAAATAGATAGATAGATAAATTGATTTATTTATTTATTTAGTTATTGATTGAATGATTGATTGATGGATGGATAGTTAGATAGATAGATATATATATATATATATAGTTAGACATATAGAAGATAGAAAGATAGACAGATAAATAGATAAATAGATATATAGATAAATAGATAGGTAGATAATACACATATAGTCATATACCTAGATTGTTAGATTGACATATAGATAAATTTATAGATAGATAGAAAGACACATAGATAGATAGACAGATAGCTATATTGGCAAATAGGTAGATTCACAGATTGGTAGATTTATAGATATATAGATAGACAGATAGAAAGATAGATAAATTGACAGATTGATAGATAGATATACAGATATCCATATATGCAGATATATCGTTTGATAGATATATTGATATATATATATATATAGATATATAGATAGATATTTAGATTCATTGAGAAATTGATTGATTGATTGATTGATATATAGATAGATTGATTTATTTATTTATTTATTCTTTTATTGATTTATTAATCGATTGATTGATTTTTTTTACTTTTTGATTGATTTATAGATAGATAAATAGTTGGATAGATGGATAGAAAGATAGATTGATAAATATATGGATAACAAATACGTACATAGACAAATTGATGCATACACAGATAGATAGATAAATAGATAGACAAATAGCCATATAGCCAGATACTACATAGATACATAGAAAAATAGATAGATAGAAATATATATAGAAAGATAGATAGACAGATATACAGAGAGATAGATAGACCGATAGACAAATAGACATATTTGCACAAAACTAGATAGACAAAAAAATAAATAGATATATAGATATATATACAGATAGACAAATAGAAAGATAGAAAGATTGACATATAGATTATAAATATATAGACAGATAGACAGATAGACAGTTAGACAAATAGAGAGATAGATAGATAGTTATACAAATACACAGATAGATAGATAGTTAGATAGATTAATAGATAGACACAAAAGCAAAAGATAGATAAATAGATAGATAATAGATAGACAGACAAATAGATAGATAAACAAATATATAGATATATAGATAGATAGATATATATATATATATATAAAGATAGGTAGTTAGGCAGATAGGCTTTTAAATAGATAGATAGAGACATATAGACAAAGAGACAAATATACGGATAGAGAGATGGAGAGATAGATAGATAAATAGACGGATTAATAGATAAATAGATGGATAGAAATAATAATATATAGGTAGTCAGATAGCGATAGAGGTAGTTAGATAAATAGATAGATAGATATATAGATAGATAGATATATAGATACATAGATAGATAGGTAGTTATATAATTATATTGATTGATTGATTGATAGCTAGATGGGTAGTTAGAAAAATGGATATATATATATATATATTTAGACATATAAATAAAAAGAAAGATAGATAAATAGATAGATAGATTTATAGATAGATAGTTAGACAATTAGATATATACACATATAAACATATACAAATATTGTTATATAGTTATATAGATAGATTTATAGATAGACAAATAGACAGATAAGCAGATCGGTATATAGGTAGATATATAGATAGACTAATAGAAAGAAGATAGATAGATACATAGATAAATAGATTGATAGAAAGATAGATAGATAGATATCAAGATAGATAAATAGACACATAGATAGATAAATAGACACATAGATAGATAGATAAATATATAGATAGATAGACAAAAAGATAGACAGACAGATTGATTGATTGATTGACAGATAGACAAGTATACAGATAGATAGATAGACATACAGATTGATTGATTGATTGATATAAGATAGACAGATAGATAGATAGATAGATAGACAGATAGATAGATAAACAAATATATAGATATACAAATAGTTACAAAGACAGATAGAGAGTTTGATAGATAGACAAAAAGATAAATAAACAGATAACGAATAGATTGAAAGACAAATTGATAGATAGACAGATAGATAAAAAAATAGATAGATAGATTGATATATATATATATATATCGATAGTTAGACATATAGATACAAAGAAAGATAATTAAATAGATATAATATATATATATATATATATATATGCATATAGATAAACTGTTAGATTATACATATAGACATATATATAAAGATAGATATATGGATAGACATATAGATAGATTTATAGATAGATAAATAGACAGATAGGTAGATAGGTAGATTGGCAGATAGGTAGTTAGACAGACAAATAGACAGACAAATAGATAGATAGATAGATAGATAAATAGATAGATAAATAGAAAAACAAATAGATATATAGGCAAATAGACATATAAACAAATAAATAGATAAACAAATAAATAGATTGATTGATTGATAGACAGAAAGACATATAGATAGATAAATAAACATATAGACAGACAAATAATTAGATAGATAGATAGATATATAGATAGATAGACAGATAGAATGATAGATAGCTAGACATATAAATTATTGACAAATAGACTAATAAACATATTGACATATAGATAGATATACGCATAGAGAGATAGACAGATAGATGGATAGATAGACAGACAGATAAAGAGATAGATAGTTAGACCAATAGATAGATATACAGTTATACAAAAAGATAGATAGACAAATATTTGATAGATAGATAGACAAATAAATAGATAGACAGATAAATAGATAGATACATAGTTATAATGATAGATTGATGGATAGATAGACTCATAGATAGATAGACAGATATACAGATAACTAGATAGTGAGAGAGGCAAATAGATCCATAGATAGATAAAAAGATATATAGACAGACAGATAGACAGACAGACACACACACACACACATATATATAAATATAGTAAAGATAGACAATTAAATAGATAGATAGATATATAAAGAGATAGGCACATAGATAGATAGATTTAAAGATAGAGAGACAGATAGATAGATAGATAGATAGATAGACAGATAGATCGATAAATTGATAGAAAGAAAGAAAGATAGATAAATAGAAAGATTAACAATAAGATATATTGACATATTTATAGATATATAGATTGATAGATAGCCAGATATCTAGATAAGTAGATAGATAAATAGATAGATAGAAAGATATAAAGATAGTTAGTTAGATAGATAAATAGATAGATATAAATATAATAGATAGATTTATTGATTAATTTATTGATTGAATGATTGATTGATAGATATATGGATTGTTAGACACACACACACACACAACATTAGACATATAGATAGATAGAAATTTAGACAGATAAATAGATAGATAGATATTTAGATAGATACACATATAGCCATATACATAGATAGTTAGATAGACATATAGATAGATTTATAGATAGACAGATAGATAGTTAGATATAGAAAAAGATAGGAAGATAAGCAGATTAGTAGATTGGCAGATAGATAGATATATAGATAAACAGATAGAAAGATAGACACATTGACAGACAGATAGATAGATATCCAGATAGCTAGATAGGCAGAGAGATCGATAGATAGATATAAATATATATATATATATATATATATATATATAGATAAATTGATTGATAGATAGATAGATAGATTAATTGATTGAGTGATAGATAGATATATATATAGATATATATATATATATATATATATATATATATAAATTGATTGATTTTTTTTATTTTTTAATATATAGATAGATATATAGATATTTGGATAGATAAATACATACATACATTGATATATAGATATATAGATAGATATAGAGAAAGAAAGAAGATAGATAGATATATAGATATATAGATATATAGATATATAGATATATATATAATATATATATATATATATATATATTGTTTTAGAGATAGATAGAGAGATAGATAGATAGATAGATAGATATATAGATAAAAAAGTAGAAAAGAGATGGATAGACAGCCATATAGATAGATAGAAAGATAATATACAAATAATAGATAGATAGATAGACAGATAGACAGATAGTCAGATAGTCAAAGAGACAGATAGAAAGAAAGAAAGATAGATAGATACATAAATAGATAGAATGATAGTTTGATAGATAAATAGATTGATAGATATAATGATAGATAGGTAGCCAGATAGCTAGATAGGTAGATAGATAAATAGATAGATAGATATATATATATATATATATATATATAATAGATAGATATACAAATATATATGTTTATTGATTAGTTTATTGATTGAATAAATTGATCTATAGATAGATGGATAGTTAAAAAAATGGATATATATATATATATATAGTAAGACATAAAAATAGATAGAAAGATAGATAGATAGATAAATAGATAGATAGATAGTTATATAGATATATAGATAAACATATAATCATATACAAAGATAGTTATATAGTCAGATAGATAGATTTATAGATAGACAGATAGACAGATTGATAGATAGACATATAGGCAGATAGACAAATATATTGATAGAAAAATATAAAGATAGACAAATATATAGATAGAAAGATTGACAGGCAGACAGATAGATAGATATCTAGATAGCTAAATTGACACACACACACACACACACACACACACACACACACATATATATATAGATAAATAGATAGATAGATACACAAATAGGTAGATAGAAAGATAGAAAATATAAAGATAGATAGATAGAAAAATAGACAGATAGACAAATAGACTGACGATAGATAGATAGATAGAATATATGCAGATAGTTAGATAGACAGATAGATAGATATACAGATAGTTATATAGACAGATAGATAAATAGACAGATAGACAGATAGATAGATAGATAGATAGATAGATAGATAGACAGATAGATAAACATATAGACATATAACAAATAGATAGATAGATAGATTCACAGATAGCCACATAGATAGAAACACAGATTGCCATATAAATAAAACAAAAAATAGATAGATAGATAGATAGATATATATATATATATATATATATATAGTTAGACTTATAGATACAATGAAATATAGATAGTTTAAACAAATATATATATATATATAGAATAATAGTTAGACATATAAACATATAGACATATATATATATATATATAGTCATATAGACTGATAAATAGATAGATAGACAAATAGATATATAGGCAAATAGACATATAAATAAATAAATAGATAGACAGATAAATAGATAGATAGATAGACAGAGAGACAGATAGATAGATAGATAGATAAACATATAGACAGATAGATAGATATTTAGACAGATAGACAGATAAATATATATATATATATATATATATATATATATATAGACATATAGAAAATAAATAGATATACATATTGTTTATAGACAGATAGATAGTCATATAGAAAGATAGTCAGATATACACATAGAGAGATAAACATATAGACATATAAATAAACAGATATATCGATAGGCAGTAATATAGATATACAGATAGACAAAAAGATAGATGAATAGATAGGAAAATGATAGATAGATAGATAGATAGATTGATTGATTGATTGACAAAGAGACAAAATATCGATAGACAAATCTATTGATTGATAGAAAGAAAGAAAGATAGATAGATAAATATACAAATAAATAGATTAACATACAGACAGACCGATATATAGATAGATTGATAGATTGATAAATAAATTGATTGATAGATAGATAGCTAGATAGCCAGATAGTCAAATAGTCAAATAAATACATAGATAGATAAAAAAAATATATAGACAGATGGACAGATAGATAGATAGACATATATAAAAATAGGTATATATATATATATAAATAGATAGTCAGATGGTACATAAACAGATAGATAGATAGACATATAGATAGATAGAGTGATAAATAGATAGACACATAGTTTGATTGAAAGATTGAGAGATAGATAGATAGTTAAAAAGATAGATTAATAGATAGACAGATATGCATATATATATAGATAGCTAGATATCTAAATAGGTAGATAGATAAATATATAGATAAATAGATATATATATATATATATATAGAAAGATAGAATGATAAATCAATAAATAGATATATATAGATATATATATATATATATATAGATTTATTGATTGAATCTTTGATTTATAGAAAGATGGATAGTTAGATATATATATATATATATATTGTTAGACATATAGATAGATAGAAAGATAGCCAGATAAAGACACAGATAGATAGATAGTTAGATAGATACACATATAGACATATTCATAGATAGTTAGATAGACTTATAAATAGATTTATAGATAGATAAATACACAGATAGACATTCAGACAGAAAGACAGACAGATAGATTGATAGATAGACATATAGCTAGATAGCCATATAGTCAAATAAATACATAGAGAGATAAAAAATATATAGATAGATATATAGATAAAAAGACATGTATATGTATATATATATATATATATATATTGAAATAGGTACATAAACAGGTAGATAGATAGACAGATATAGAGATAAAGAGATAAACACATAGATAGATAGATTGAAAGATAGAGAGATTGATAGACAAATAGACTGTGAGACAGATAGACCAATAGATTGATCGACAAACAGACAGATAGATAGTTAAAATGATAGATTGACAAATACACAGATAGACATATTTATAGATATATAGATAGATAGCTAGATAGATATCTAAATTGTTATATAGATAAATAAATAAATAAATATATATATATATATATAGAAAGATAGATAGATAAATAAATAATAGATTGATATATACATAAATTTATTGATTGATTTATTGATTGAATCATTGATTAATAGAAAGATGGATAGTTAGATATATATATATATATTTAGATATATAGATAGACAGACATATAAACAGATAGAAAGATAGATAGTTAGATAGATACACATATAGACATATACATAGATAGTTAGATAGACTTATAGATAAATTTATAGGAAGACAAATATAGAAATTCATAGTTAAACAGATAGAAAGATATAAAGATAAGCAGATTGGCATATTGGTAGATAGATAGATAAATATATAGATAAATAAATAAAAAGATAGACACATTGACAGACAGACAAATAGATACTTAGCCAGATAGGTAGATAATTCGATAGATAGATATAAAGATAGATATATAGATAGATAGATAAATAAATATAGATAGATTTAGTGATTGAGCAATTGAATGATAGATAGATATATAGATATATAGATGGATATATATATATATATATATATATATATAAAGATTGATTGATTGATTGAATAATTGATTTATTTATTTATTTATTGATTTATTGATGATTAATTTTTTTATTTTTTGATTAATAGATATATAGATAGATAGTTGGGTAGATAGATAGATATATTCATTGATATATAGATAGATAAATAGATAAAGAGATAGATAGATAGATATACATATATATATATATATATATATATATTGTTAGATAGATAGACAGATAGAGAGTGAGAGAGATAGGTAGACAAGTAGACAGAGAGATTGATGGGAGACACATAGATAAAGAGATGGATAAAGAGACACATAGACATACAAATAGATAGATAGATATACAAATAAATAAACATACAGATAGATAAATAGATAGTTAGATATATAGATAAATAGATATATATATATATATAGAAAGATAAATCGATAAATAGATAGATATATAGATATATAGATATATAGATATATAGATATATAGATATAGATAGATTTATTCATTGATTTATAGAAAGATGGACGGTTAGATAGATATGTGTGTGTGTGTATATATATATATATATATATATATATATATATATAGTTAGACATATAGATAGATAGAAAGATAGACAAATAAATAGATAAAATGATAGATAGTTAGATAGATACACATATAGACATATATATAGATAGTTAGATAGACTTATAGATAGATTTAAAGGTAGACAAATATACAAATATATTGTTAAACAGATAGAAAGATAAGCAGATTGGCATATTGGCAGATAGATTGATAGATATATAGATAAACAAATAGAAAGGTAGACACATTGATAGATAGATAGATAGAAAAATATCTAGCCAGATAGGTAGATAGATCGATAGATAGATATAAAGATAGATATATAGATAGATAGATAGATATAGATAGATTAATTGATCGAGTGATTGAATGATAGATAGATAGATATATAGATGGATATATATATATATTGATTGATTTATTTATTTATTTATTGATTTGTTGATGATAGATTTTTTTTATTTTTTGATTGATTGATTGATAGATAGATAGTTGGGAAGATAGATAGATAGATAGATTCATTGATATATATATATATATATATAGATATAGAGATAGATAGATATATATAAATAAATAAATAAATATATATATATATTGTTAGATAGATAGATAGATAGAGAGAGAGAGAGATAGATAGATAGATAGACAAGTAGACAGAGAGATAGATAGAGAGACACATAGACATATAGATAGATAGATAGACAGACAAAAAGATAGATCTACAAATAAACAGACAGACATATAGATAAATAAATAGATAGATATATAGATAAATAGATAGATATGTAGATATATATATATATATACAATTCAATAGATAGACATATAGACAAATACATATATAGATAGATAGACATATAGATAGATAGGTAGGTAGGTAGGTAGGTAGGTAGATATGTATATAGGTAGATAGGCAGTAATTTAGGTAGATAGATAGGTATCTAGATAGATAGATATGTAGATAGGTAGATAGACAAATACATAGATAGACACATAGTCAAAAAAATAGTCAGATAAATATATTAATAGATAGACAGATAAATAGATAGACAGACAGATAGATAGACATATAGATAGATAGATAGTTAAATAGATAGTCGGGTAGATACATATATAGATAGACAGATAGACAGCTAGATAGATAGATAGACAGATAGACAGCTAGATAGATAGATAGACAGATAGACAGCTAGATAAATAGATAGATAAATAGACATATAAATAGATAGACAAACAGATAGATAGATAGACAGATAGACACATATTCAGATAGTCATATTGAAAGATAAACAGTTAGATATATAGAAAGACAGATAGAGACATAAAGATATATACAAATAGACAGATAGATAGATAGATAGACAGACAGATAGACATATAGACAGATAGACTGATATTTAGATAGACAAATAGACATATAGAAAGATAGACAAATAGACATATAGATAGATAGTCAAATCAATAGATAGATAGATATATAGACAAATAGATAGGTATACAAATAGACATATAGAAAAATAAATAGATAGACAAGTAGACAATTAGATTCATAGACAGATATATAGATATAAAGATAGATTGATAGATAGATTGATAGAAATATCTATAGATATATAGATATATAGATAGACATCGTCAAATAGACAAATAGACATATAGAAAAACAGAAAGATAGATAGATGGATATTTAGAAATATAGATAGAAAGATAGATAGATAAACAATAGATAGTCACTACTAAAAATAAAAAAAATTCTGATCAAATTATCGACCAAAAAAATTTGTCGGTTATTACACACCAAATCACTACCATTTAGAGACAAAAAATGGGTTTCGAAAAAAAAAATAATTCCGACCAAATTTTAGACCAAATACCGACCATATTTATCAACCAAATAGTTTTGGTCAGAAATTGGTTTATAAATTAGGAGGGAACTAGTGAAATCAAATTACCAAGAAATTACTGACCATTTACCGACCAAAATTTTTTTTGCTTATACATAGATTAAATTTTTTTATTTAATAAAAATTTGCTAAGTCATCAGTACTTAGCAAAATTTTTCTCTTTTGTATTTCTAACAGAGGCGAAACGTGACTACAAGGGAGCAACCTAGTAATTATATCCCTTCTGTTACCAGGTAATTTTTTCATTATTCTTCTCCTTCAGAATGCTATAAACATATCTCCTTCTCGCTGAATTTTATTAGCACCATTGGATTTTTATTTTTCAGAATAATCAGGTATTAGCTTTTTTTAATTCTCACCTGATTTTCTTTCTTTTTACTTCTATATTTTTTTCACCTATATGATTTTTCACTCTACACTATTAATGAAACTATAAATTATTAGTATAATCTTTGTTCTTCTATTGTTTAAATTTTTAGGGTTTTATTGATTTCAAATTTATAATATTTGCATTTTGTTCTCTCCTTCTTGATGTTTTCTACTTCTATAACTTAAGAAAAATTAAACTTAATGTTAATGGCTTATATTTTTGTTTTCTCCAAGTAAATTATAAACATTTAACAGTATATATAAAGTTTATACATTTATATAATCATATGACATTATATATAAATGTATATACTTTAATTTATAAAAATGTATTACAATATATATTAACAGTGATATGTTTATTTTAACATATAATGTTATATATAAATATTTATACTTATGTGTTAATGTTTATAAATATCTATAAAATATTTACACAAAACTATCCATTTATATAATTTTTTATATAACAATTATATAACATTAAATAGTTATACAATTTTGTAAACATTTATATTATATATTAATTTTTTATAAATATATAATATTTATAATGTTTATATAAATGTGATATATATACTATATATTATTTATAAAAGTATTACACATATATAATTATATTTAAGTAACATTTATAAAAATATTTTAATCACAAATATTATATATAAACACTTGTTTAATTATATAATCATATGTCATTATATATAAAAGTATTTATAACTATATTTATAATTAAGTAAACTATTTTTATAACTATATTTATAACTATACATGACTAATTTTTAACTATATAATAATGTATAACTATATGTATAATTCTATATAACTATATTTCTTAAAACAATATACTATATGCATAATAATATATAACTATATATAATTGTATTTTACTAAATGTATAACTATATAAATGTTATATATAAATATATCTTTAACTACATACATATTTATATCTATGTGTATAACTATATATAAATATTTGTATAACTATGTAACACTCTGTATAATTAAATATAACTATATTTGTAACTATATATCCATATATGTATTCATATAATTAAATTAAAATATTTGTTCATAACGTTGTATATATTTATGTATAACAACTTATAACTTCTTGTATAAATATATCTATATATAACTATATGTTTAATTATATATAATTATTTATAACTCTATATATTATATGTATAATAATATATAACTATAAATAATTGTATCTTACTATATGTATAACTATAAAAGTTTTATACATAATTATATTTAAATATTAAATTTACTACTTATATATATTATATATTTGTATATATGAGTATATAACAAAGTATTTTACTATATCTATACCTATACATAACTACATGTATAATATGAATTATACTACATACCATAGAATGGTTTGCGATACTGTGGGTCCTGATGTACATGTACACTACATATATAGTGTATATGTATACACTGGTATATATATACATATACATTGTAGTGTATATGTACATATAAATACTTGTACATTTATACCAATATATATGAATATGTACATATATACTAGTATATATGTATATGTACATATATACCAGTATATATGTACATATACACTATAGTATATGTACATATATATACTATAGTATATGTACATATACACTACAACATACATGTACATCTATACAATAGTGTATATGTATACACTTGTATATATGTACATATAAACTATAGTATATATATACACATATATATTGTAGTATTATATATTTATCAAAATATAACTTTATTTATTTATTTATTTTGATTTTTTTGACTATTTAATTTTCATAGAGATATAGTACCGCAATGTTTTCCATACGAAGCTTATAGAAGAGAATGGATTTTTCACTAGACATAACACATGCGACTAGGATAGCATTGTCGCAGCAGAAAGATGGTGACAAGAGGAGCTGGGGGAGAGAAAGCAATGTCAATTTAATTGATAGATTATACTTTATGCACAATATGTATGTATGTATGTATATATTGAAGTTTTATCCTGTAAAATCTAGTTGCAAATTTCTTGTACCTTTGTTTGCAGGTTCGATGCAATTTTGAACAAACAAAGATGATTTTTGAAGCCCTGGTTATGGTGTTTGTTCGTATTTTTTTATGCTTATGATAGAATATCTAATTGTTTGATGTTCATTCTCCATAATAGATATTTACACTATATTTTATGTAAATACATATACATATATATCAGTATATATGAATATGTACATATATACCATAAAATGAGTTTCGTCTGCATTTCAGCTGGCTTACAAAAAGTTTCAGAAGGGAGATCTACAGTTCAACACTGATGATCTAGAGATGCTCCAACTGCACATCTACTCCAGCACCTACATTAGCACTTGCAGCAACCACATTAGGGTTAGCAGTAGCAGATAGCTCTACCCTAGTACCCGACATCTCACCAAGCGGAACAGATACATCTCAGCATAATGATTATGAAACTAGATTGGATGATTGAGTGTATTAGACACTTTTTTTATGTCTAAAACATGGATTTTGGAATTCATGTTTTTATTTTGTCTTGACTTATTTACTATATATATGTAGTATATATATTAGTTTGCTTGATTTAATTGTACATTTCTTTTGTTTTGTAATCTTAATATATATATATATAAGCAAGATATAAAACTCAAAAAATATATATTTAAAAATTAATTTACCGACCAAATTGACACCAAAAACCGACCAAAATTCATTAATATCAAAGATCGGTAAAAGGTCACCAAATGGTCGGTAATACTTATGGAGACCAATTATCGACAAATGATATTAAAAAATTTTGGTCGGTTTTTAGTCCCAATTTCATCAGTTATCACTCTTCATTTGGAGACCATTTGTTGATCTAATACTTTTGGTGAGAAAAAAGTCAGAATATAGTCGATAATTATTTTTCAGTAAATGATCAATAAATAGTCGGTAATTTACCGACACCTCCTCTTCTACTGAAGGGGATTCTCGAACAAAGGAAAGCCCTCTTTCAATTAAAAAGGCAAGGAAAGCCTCAACCTTTGGAGCTCGAGTTAGCGCTGAGACTTTCTCTCCCACCAGTCAAGTCAGGGCTGGTCATGGTTCAAATCTAACAATCTGTCGATCTATCTTTCTTTCTGTGTATTTGTCTATCTAACTATCAGTCTATCTATCTATCTATGTTTTTGCTTATCTATCATTCTATCTATCTTTCTATCAATCTATTTATCAATCTATTTGTATATCTATCTGTCTATCTGTCTATCTATATTATGTCTATCTATCTATATTTCTTTCTTTCTATATCTGTATCTGTTTATTTGTATATCTATCTATCTATCTATTTATCTATCTATCTGTTTATCTGCCTATCTATCTTTCAGTCTATATTTTTATATGTCTATCTGTCAATCTTTTTATCTGTCTACGTGTCTAGCAGTCTAATTGTCTATCTATTATTTTTGTATCTGTATATCTATCTATCTATCTTGCTATCTGTATGTATGTTTATGTGTCTATCAATCTTTCTTTATGACTGTCTACCTATCTATCTTACTGTCTATCTATTTGTATATCTATCTAGATGTCTATCTATTTGTATATCTATCTAGATGTCTATCTATCTATCTCTTTTTCTATGTATCTTTCTAACTATCTATCTATATGGCTATATGTCTATCTATCTATCTTTCTTTCTTTCTGTATATTTGTCTATCTGTCTATCTATATATTTGTCTTTTTGTCTATCTATAGATCAATCTATCTGTCTATATGTCTATCTGTCTATCCGTCTACCTATCTATCTTTCTGTCTAGTTATCTGTATATCTATCAATCTGTCTGTCTATCTATCTGTATATTTGTATGTCTATATTTCTATATATCTATCTATATATCTATCTGTCTATCTATCTATTTATCTGTCTATTTCTATATATGTATATCTATCTATTTGACCATATGTATATCTATAGAAATATCTTTTTTTCTATCGGTCTAATGATCTATATATCTATATATCTATCTATCACTTTATCAGTTTATCTCTTTATATATCTACTTATCTATCTATCTATCTAACTATCTATCAATATATTTATCTGTCTATTTGTCTATTTGTCCATCTATCTATCAATCGATCGATCTATCTATCTATTTATCTATCTATCTATGTATCTATTAGTCTTTTTATCTGTCTGTCTATATATTTGTATATATGTCTGTTTGTCTATCCATTTGTCTATCTGTCTACATGTCTATCTGTCTATTATCTATCTATATATCTATCTGTCTATCTCACTATCTCTTAGTCTATCTATCTATCTATATGTTTATCTATCTATCTATCTTTCTTTCTATCTATTTATCTATTTTTATATCTGTCTATCTATATATATGGACTATCTAACTATTTGTCTATTTGTCTATCTATTTATGAGTTTATATCTTTATCTATCTACATGTCAATTTGTCTATTTATCTATCTATCAGACTATTCATATATCTATTTATTGGTTTATCTATCTATATAAATATCTTTCTAAATAGTTATGTCTTTGTGTTTATCATCTATCTGCATATCTATCTATATGTCTATCTATATGTCTATCTATTTGTCTCTGTATTTGTCTGTGTCTGTCTGTCTGACTATGAATTTATTTATCAATTAATCAATCTATCTATCTATCTATCTAGCTATCATTCAATCTATCTATCTATAGATCAATGAATCTATCTATCTATATATCTATATACCTATCTATCTATATGTGTGCCTGTCTATCTATCTGTATGTGTGCATGTCTATCTATCTGTATCTCTATCTATCTTTGTGTTTGTCTATCTGACTATGAATTTATTTATCAATCAATCTATCTATCTAGCTATCTACCTATCTATCTATATGTCTATCTATCTATCTATCAATATATATATGACTGTCTATCTTTTTAACTATCTAATTATCTATCTATTTATCTATCTATCTAATGATCTATCTATTTATCTATCTATCTATCTATTTAAGTTTCTATCTATTTATCTGCCTATCTATCTTTCAGTCTATATTTCTATATGTATATCTGTCAATCTATTTATCTATCTATGTGTCTATCAATATAACTGTCTATGTATTAGTTATCTATATATCTATTTGTCTATCTATCTATCTATCTATCTATCTATATATCTATCTATCTATCTATATATCTATCTATCTATCTCACTATCTTTCTCTATGTTTGTGTCTATCTATCTATCTTTATGACTATCTACCTATCTATCTATCTGTATATCTATCAATCTGTCTATCTATCTATCTATCTTTTTATCTATGTATATTTCTATCTATCTGTATATATGTCCATATGTTTATTAATCTATGTTTCTTTTTGTATATTTATCTATCTATCTATCTGTATATTTTTCTATCTTTCTATATATAGATCTATCTATCTGTCTATCTGTCTACATATAAATCTTTTTGTATATTTATCTGTATATCTATCTATCTGTATATCTATTTGTTTATTTGTATGTCTATCTTTCTATATATCTATCTATATATTAATATGATTATCTATCTTTCTATCTATTTCTATATCTGTATATATGCCTATATATAGATATATCTATTTGTCTATCTATCTATCAATCTATTTATCTTTTTATCGGTTTATCTCTTTATATATCTACTTATCTATCTGTCTATCTACCTATCTATCAATCTATTTATCTGTCTATTTGTCTATTTGTCTATCTGTCTATTTATCTATCAATCGATCGATCTATCTATTTGTCTATCTATCTTTCTATCTATCTGTTTGTATATATGTCTGTCTGGCTATATCTTTATCTTTCAATCTAATTATCTATCTATCTATCTATCAATCTGTTTATGAACTTATCTATATATATATATATATATATATATATATATATATCTATCTATCTATCTATTTGTCTATCTATCAATCTATATATATGGTCTATCTAACTATCTGTCTATCTGTCTATCTATTTATCAGTTTATATCTTTATCTATCTACTTGTCAGTTTGTTTATTTATCTATCTATCTATCAATCTATCTATCGGTCAAATAGATTATCTATCTATCTAATTATATTTCTAAAAATTTTTGTCTTTGTGCCTATCATCTATCTGCATATCTATCTTTCTATCTATCTATATGTCTGTCTATCTATCTTTCTATCTATCTATATGTCTGTCTATCTATCTTTGTGTCTATCTGTCTAACTATGAATGTATTTATTAATCTATATATCTATATATTTATCTAGCTATCTATCATTCTATCTATCTATAGATCAATCGATCTATCTATCTATATGCCTATCTATCTACCTATCTATGTCTATCTATCTATCTACCTAATTATCCAATTATTTATTATTTTATCTGTGTATCTATCTTTCTTTCTTTCTTTCAAATTATCAATCTATTTGTCTATCTATCTATTTGACTATATGTCCATCTATATATCTATCTTCTATCTTTCTATATATCTATTTATCTATCTATCTTTCTTTCTATCTGCCTATGTATCTATCTATCTATATATCGATCTATCTATCTGTCTATCTGTCGATCTAACTAATTGTCTATCTATCGATCTAACTAATTGTCTATCTGTCTATATGTATATCTTTTTTCTATCTATTTATTTATTTGTCTATCTGTCAATCTATCAATTTTTCTATCAATCTATCTTTGTATTTGTCTATATGTCTATCTATATATCTGTCTATCTATCTATCTATCGATTTGTCTATGTGTATATCTATCTATTTGTCTATCTAACTATTTGTCTATCTATCTATTTTTCTATGTATCTATATATCTATCTACCTATCTTTCTATATGTCTAACTATCTATATGTCTATATGTATATCTATCTATCTGTCTATATGTCTATCTATCTATCTGTATTTTTATCTATATGTTTATCTATCAATGTGTCTTTCTATCTAAATGTCGATCGTTTATCTATCTATTTGTCTATTTGTCTCTCTATCTTTCTATCTATCTGTCTATTTGTCTATCTATCTATCTGTCTATTTATCTATATGTCTATCTATATATCTGTCTAAATTTCTATAGGGTCTATCTGTCTAGCT
>JAREIK010017765.1:0-51284 GCA_029783825.1 Sapria himalayana
TTTTTGAACGTTTGTTAATTTTATAAGCTTATATTTTTTTTAATAAAAAATAATTTATTATTTAGTAATATATTTTATTTTTATTTTGAATCATTTTATATTTTGCAATTATATTTTAATTTATATCATTCTTATCAATAATAGTTTATTTATTTTTTATTGATCATTATTATAATATCTATTAATAAAATTATTTATATTGAGTTTACATTATATATAATTATTAAGATTATTATTACTGTATATTATATTCACATTTAAAAAAAATTAAAAATTATTATAATTTCAAAGGTTATAACCTTCAAAAATAAAAAAAAATCAAAAAAATAAATTTTTTATTTTAGCATTTTTTAAATTAAACCTATAAATCACTAAAGGCCTAAACACTTAAATCACTAAACCCCAAAATACCTAAATAGTTAAACCATTAAACTAGTATATCCTGAATAATAAATAATAAATCTCTATTTTATTTGTATTCATTATTATTTTAAATATTCATTTTAATTATTTATTAGTTTATTTTTATAGAATTATAAATTAAAAATAAATTTTGAGGAAGACAAATATAATTTAAATAATTTACTTTTAATAACAAAATAAATATCAACTTATAAAAAGAAGCAAAACATCAAAGAAAGTATTATATTATAATATAATTTACTTTTATTTTGAATAAATTTATGTTTTGCAAATATATTTAAAATAATATCTATCTTATTAATAATAGTTTATTAATTTATTTTTTGATCATTAATATAATATATTTTAATATAATTGTTTATTTTGAATTTACATGATATATAATTATTAAGATTATCATAACTAAATATAGTATTCACATATAAAAAAAATTTAAAAATTGATATATTTTCAAAGTTTATAACCTTCAAAAATGAGAAAAAGTAACAAAAATAAATTTTTTGTTATATCATTGTTTATATAAAACATATAAACCATTAAATGCCTAAATACATAAATATCTAAACTCCTAAACCCTGAAGCCACTAAATACTTAAAGATTGAAACTCGTAAACCTTAAATATAATTTAAATAATTTATAGAAATATTAATTACAAAATAAATTATGAGTGATACAAATATAATTTAAATAATATAATTTTCATCAAAAAAACATATAAGCTTATAAAATGATGCAAAAACTAAAAAAAAAATTATTATTTAATAATAAATTTTATTTTGATTTTGAATCATTTTAGGTTTTTTAATTATATTTTAATTTATATCTATCTTATTAATAATAGTTTATTAATTTATTTTTTGATAATTGATATAATATCTATCAAAAAAATTTTTATATTTAGTTTATATTATATATAGTTATAAGATTTATTATTATTAAATATTATATTAACATTTTTAAAAAATTTTAAAATTATTATATTTTCAAATTTTATAAGCTTTGTAAATTGGAAAAAATATCAAAAATATATTTTTTATTATTTCATTGTTTGAAGAAAACCTATAAACCATTAATTACCTAAATACATAAATCAATAACGTCTAAATCTCAAAAACCCTAAATAGATATATTTTATATTTATATATTTCCTAAATAATAAATAATAAATAATATATCTCATTTTTATTTTTTTCATTATAATTGTAAATATTAATTTTAATTATTTATTTGTTTATTTTTATATAAATATTAATTACAAAATAAATTATAAGTTGTACAAATATAATTTATATAAATTATTTTTCAACAAAAAAATATAGATTAACTTAATAAAAGAATAAAAAATTATAAACAAAAAAAATATTTTATAGTAATATATTTTACTTTGTTTCTGAATCATTTTAGGTTTTGTAATTATATTTTAATTGATATCTAACTTATTAATAAAAGATTATCACATTTTTTGATCATTATTAGAATATTTATAAATAAAAATGTTTATATTGAATTTATATGATATATAAATTTAATAATTATTATAACTAAATATTGTATTCACTTTTGAAAAAAGTTTTAAAATTTTTATATTTTTAAAGATTATAACCTTTGAACATGTGAAAAAATATAAAAATATTTTTTTTTTCTTATTTCATTGTTTAAATAAAACCTATAAATCACTAAATGCCTAAACACTTAAATAACTAAACTACAAAATCCCGATACCCCAATATAGATAATCGTTTTAACTGGTAACCCCTAAATAATAATTAATAAATCTCATTTTTATTTGTTTTCATTAAGATTGTTATGTTTTTTATTTATATATATATATATATATTAATTATAAAATAAATTATGAGTTAAAAATATAATTTATAAAAATTATTCCTCATCAAAAAATAGATAAGCTTATAAAAAGAATAAAAATTTAAAAACAAATAATTATTATTAAGTAATATATTTTGCTTTGCTTTTGAATCATTTTAGTTTTTGATATTATATTTTAAGTACTATCAATCTTATTCATAATAGATTTTTAATTTATTTTTTGATAATTATTAGAATATATATCAATTAAATTGTTTATATTGAATTTTTATGATAAATAATTATTATGATTATTATAAATAAATATTGTATTCACTTTTGAAAGAAATTAAAAAATTATTATATTTTCAAAGGTTATAATCTTAAAAATTGAGAAAGAATACAAAAAATAAATTTTTTGTTATTTCTTTTTTAAATATAACCTATAGACCTCAAATGTTTACTTAAATCAGTAGCTCATAAAACCCGAAACCCCAAAATACATAAACCTTATAACAGCTGTATACTACTTAATAAATAATAAATCCCATTTTTATTTCTATTTATTATAATTTTAAATATTCATTTTAATTATTTATATTTTAATTTTTTAAATAAATTAATTACAAAATAAATTTCGAGTGAGACACATATTATTTAAATAATCTATTTTTAATCATAAAAAAATATAATCTTATAAAATGATGGAAAAATTTAAAAATTAAATATTATTATTTAGTAATATATTTTTATTTGATTTTGAATCATTTTGTGTTATGTAAATATATTTTAATTAATATTTATATTATTAATAATAGTTTATTAATTTAATTTTTGATCATTATTATATATCTATCATTAAAATTATTTATATTGAATTTATATGATATATAATTTGTATGATTAATATAATTATAAATGGTATTCACTTTTCAAAAGATTTTAAAAATTATTTTATTTTTAAAGGTTATAACCTTAGAAAATCTAAAAAAAATCAAATTTTTTTTTATTTTTATTATATAAATAAAACATATATACCTCTAAATGCCTAAAAACACAAATTGCTAAAATCCTAAACAACAAAACCACTAAAAAATCAATCCATTAACTCGGTATACCATATATACTTTTTGGGCAAATGTGCTTCCACGGTAGTGAGATTGAGATACAGAAACACAGTAATAATTTATAAATTTAATTAATATCTATTATTATTAATAATATCTATCTTATTATTAATAATTTATAAATTTAATTTTGATCATTATTATAATATATGTCAATAAAATTGTTTATATTGAATTTATATGATATAAAATTATTAATATTATTATAACTAAGTATCGTATTCACATTTCAAAAAAATTTAAATATTATTATTTTTTCAAATGTTATAACCTATTAAAAAGATAAAAAATTATAGAAATTTTTTAGATATTTTATTTTTTTAAATAAAACGTATAAACCACTAAAAGCCTAAAAACATAAATCGCTAAAATCATAAATGAATAAACCTTTAAATACTTAATCCATTAAACTTGTATAAAGTAATAATAAATCATAAATCTCATTTTAAATTTTATTCAGTATAATTTAAAATTTTTATTTTAAATATTTATCAGTTTATTTTTATAGAAATATTAAGTACAAAATAAATTATTAGTGAGAAATATCTAATTTAAATTAAACCAGTATCCCTAAATAATAAATAATAAATCTTATTTTTTTCATTATAATTTTAAATATTCATTTTAAATATTTATTTGTTTATTTTTATAAATATATTAATTACAGAATAAATTATGAGTTAGATAATTATAATTTTTATAAATTATTTTTCATCAAAAAAATATTCATAAACTTTTTACAAGAAAAAAAAATTCAAAACAAAAAATTAGTATAAAGTAATATATTTTGTTTTGC
Organism: Sapria himalayana; assembly: GCA_029783825.1. Lineage (NCBI taxonomy): Eukaryota > Viridiplantae > Streptophyta > Magnoliopsida > Malpighiales > Rafflesiaceae > Sapria > Sapria himalayana. Next base: position 4,154 of record JAREIK010017765.1, read on the forward strand.
TTCTGAATCATTTTAGGTTTTGTAATTACATTTTAATTGATATCTATCTTATTAATAATAGATTATTATGTTATTTTTTCATCATTATTAGAATATTTATCAATAAAAATGCTTATATTGAATTTATATGATATATAAATATAATGATTATTATAACTAAATATTGTCTTCACTTTTAAAAAAAAATTTAAAATTTTTATATTTTCAAAGGTTAAAAAACTTTGAAAATGTGAAAAAATAAAAAAAAAATTAATTTTTTGTAATTTTATTTTTTAAATAAAACCTATAGATCATTAAATGCTTACTTACTTAAATCAGTAAGCTCATAAATCATGAAACCACTAAATACATAAATCTTTTAACAGCTATATACTACTTAATAAATAAAAAATCTCATTTTTATTTCTATTTATTATAATTTTAAATATTAATTTTAATTGTTTATAGTTTAATTTTTTAGAAAAATTAATTGCAAAATAAATTTTGAGTGAGACAAGTATTATTTTTTGATCATTATTATAATATATATTAATACATTTTTTTATATTGAATCTACAACAAATATAATTATTAATATTATTATAACTAAGTATTGTATTCATATTTTAGAAGTATTAAAAAATTTTTATATTTTCATAGGTTATAACCTTTGAAAATCACGAAAATTCATAAAAATAAATTTTTTGTTATTTCATTGATTAAATAAAACCTATAAAAACGAAAATATGCAAACATATAAATCAATAAACTCCTTAACCACAAAACCACAAAAAACTTAAACAATTAAATAGTTATACCCTAAATAATAAATCATAAATCTCATTTTTATTAGTATTCATTATAATTTTAAATATATACTTTAATTAGTTATTAGTTTAATTTTATAGAAATATAAATTAAAAAATAAATTATTAGTGAGACAAATATAATTTAAATAATTTATTTTTTATCAAAAAATATATAGGCTTATAAATGGATACAAAAATTTAAAAATTTAAAATTAATATTTAGTAAAATATTTCACTTTGATTTTGAGTCATTTTAGGTTTTGCAAATATATTTTAAATAATATTTATCTTATTAATAATTGGTTATTACTTTTTTTATGAACATTATTATAATAAATATCAATAAAATAGTTTATATTGAATTTATATTATATATAAATATTATGATTATAATAACTTCATATTGTATTCACTTTTCAAAAAAAAATTGAAAAATTATTATATTTTCAAAGGTTATAACCTTCAAAAATGAGAAAAAATAATAAAAACTAATTTTTTGTTATTTTATTTTTTATATAAAACCTATAAACCACTAAATGTCTAAATACTAAAATGACTAAACTCCTAAACCCCGAAGCCCATAAATACTTAAATCATTAAATTAGTATAGTCTAAATAATAAATCATAAATCTAAGTTTTATTAGTATTCATTATAATTTTAAATATTCATTTTAATTATTTATCAGTTTATTTTTATAGAAATATTAATTACAAATTAAATTATTAGTGCGATATATATAATTTAAATAATTTATTTTTCATCAAAAAAATGCTCATAAAAAGAGGCACAATTTTAAAAATAAAAAATTATTATTTAATAATATATCTTATTTTGATTTTGATTAATTTTAGATTTTACAATTATATTTTAATTTATTTCATTCTTATAAATACAAGTTTATTAATTTATTTATTGATTATTATTATAATATCTATCAATAAAATTATTTATATTGAGTTTACATAATATATAATTATTAAGATTATTATAACTAAATATTATTTCACATTAAAAAAAATTAAAATTATTATATTTTCTAAGGTTACAACCTTTAAAAATTTAAAAAAAATCAAAAAATTAAATTTTTTGTTTTCTCATTCTTAAAATAAAAACTATAAATCACTAAAGGTCTAAAAAATTAAATCACTAAAGTTCTAAACAATTAAATCACTAGACTCCTAAACCAAAAAACACCTAAATACTAAAACCATTAAACTGGTATATCCTGATTAATAAATAATAAATCTCAATTTTATTTGTATTCATTATAATTTTAATTATTAATTTTAATTTTTTAGTAGTTTATTATTATAGAAGTATAAATTAGAAAATATATTATGTGTAAGACAAATATAATTTAAATAATTTATTTTTAATAAAAAAAATATAAACTTATAAAAAAAGCAAAACATTAAAAAATTATTATTTAGTAATATATTTTACTTTGATTTGAATAAATTTAGATTTTGCAAATACTTTTTAAATAATAACTATTTTCTTAATAATAGTTTATTAATTTTTTTTTTATCATAATTATAATATCTAGTAATATAATTATTTATATTTAATTTAAATGAATTAAATAATGAAGATTATTTTAAATTAATATTATATTTACATTTAAAAAAAAAATTAAAAATTATTATATTTTCAAAAAATATAATCTTTAAAAATTAGAAAAAATAATAAAAATAAATTTTTTGCTATATCATTTTTTAAATAAAACTTATAAACCACTAAATGCCTAATCACTTAAACAACTAAACTCCTAAACACAAAAGCCCCTAAATACATAAACCTTTAAACCTCGTAAACCTTAAAAATAATTTAAATAATTTATTAAAATATTAATTACAAAATAAATTATGAGGGATACAAATATAATTTAAATAATTTATTTTTCATCACAAAAATATATAAGCTTATAAAAAGAAGGAAAAACTAAAAAAAAATTTCTATTTAGTAATAAATTTTACTTGGATTTTGAATAATTTTAGGTTTTGGTAATTATATTTTAATTTATATCCATAATAATAATAATAACATATTAATTTATTTTTTGATAATTGATATCATATCTATCAAAAAAATTGTTTATATTAAATATAATTATAATGATTATTATTACTAAATATTGTATTCACATTTTTAAAAATTTTTAAAATTATTATATTGTCAAAGGTTATAACCTTTGAAAATGTGAAAAAATATCAAAAATAATTTTATTGTTATTTCATTGTTTAAACAAAACCAATAAACCACTAAATGCCTAAAAACATAAATCGCTAAAGTCCAAACGACAAAACCTTTAAATACTTAAAATATATATTGGTATACATTAATAATAATTCATAAATATCATTTTAATTTTTATTCAGTATAATTTTAAATTTTTATTTTAATTATTTATCAGTTTATTTTTATTGAAATATTAATTACAAAATAAATTATTAGTGAGACAGATATAATTTAAATTAAACTCGTACACACTAAATAATAAAAAATAAATCTCAATATTATTTTTTTCATTATAATTTTAAATATTTATTTTAATTATTTATTTGTTTATTTTTATATAAATATTAATTAAAAAATAAATTATGAGTTAGACAAATATAATTTATATAAATTAATTTTCATCAAAAAAAATATAGATAAACTTATTAAAAGAAAAAAAAATTAAAAACAAAAAATTATTATATAGTAATATAATTTGCTTTGCTTCTAAATCATTATAGGTTTTGTAATTATATTTTAATTGATATCTATCTTATTAATAATAGATTATTAATTTATTTTTAGATAATTAGTGGAATATTTATCAATAATATTGTTTATATTGAATTTAGATGATATATAAATATAATGATTATTATAACTAAATATTGAATTCACATTTGAAAAAAATTTAAAAATTATTATATTTTCAAAGGTTATAACCTTTGAATATATAAAAAAATAAAAAAAATAAATATTTTGTTATTTTAATTTTTAAATAAAACCTATAAACCACTAAATGCATACACAGTTAAATCAGTAAACTCCTAAAACCCGTAATGCCTAAATACATAAACCATTAAACTGCTCTATACTACTTAATAATTAATAAATCTAATTTTTATTTCTATTTATTATAATTTTAAATATTCATTTTAATTATTTATTAGTTTATTTATATTGAAATATTTATTACAAAATAAAGTATCAGTGTGCGAATATAATTTTATTAATTTATTTTTAACAAAAAAAATAAACAGTTCTAAAAGAAGTAAAAATTTAAAAATCAAAAATTATTATCCAGTAATATATTTTACTTTAATTTTGAATCAATTTGGGTTTTGTAAATATTTTTTAAATAATATCTATCTTTTTATTAATAGTTTATTAATTTAATTTTGATCATTATTATATTGTCTATCAATAAAATTGTTTATATTGAATTTATATGATATATAATTATTAATATTATTATAACTAAATATTGTATTCACATTTCAAAAAATTGTTAATATTATTATATTTTCAAAGGTTATAACCTATGAAAATGATAACAAATTATAGAAATTTTTTTTGTTATTTTATTTTTTTTATATAAACCCTATAAACCACTAAAAGACTAAAAAATTAAATCGCTAAACATCTAACGACAAAACCGCTAAATACTTAAACTATTAAACTAGTATACATTAATAATAAATCTTAAATCTCATTTTAATTTTTATTCAGTATAATTTTAAATTTATATTTTAATTATTTAACAGTTTATTTTTATAGAAATATTAATTACAAAATAAATTATTAATGAGACGGATCTAATTTAAATTAAACATGTATCCCGAAATAATAAATAAAATCTAATAAATAATAAATAATAAATAATAAATAATAAATAATAAATCTCATTTTTTTATTATAATTTTAAATATTCATTCTTAATTATTTAATTGTTTATTTATATATAAATATTAATTACAAAATAATTTATTGTTAGACAAATATAATTTATATAAATTATTTTTAATCAAAAAAATATAGATAAACTTATTAAAAGAAAAAAAAATCAAAAACAAAAAATTATTATATAGTAATATATTTTTATTCACCTCTGAATCATTTTAACTTTTCTAATTATATTTTAATTAATATCTATCTTATTATAAATGGATTATTAATTTATTTTTTGATTATTATTAGAATATTTATCAATAAAATTATTTATATTAAATTTATATAATATATAAATATAATGATTATTATAACTAAATATTATATTCACATTTGAAAAAAATTTAAAAATTATTATATTTTCAAAGGTTATAACTTTGAAAATATCAAAAAAATTAAAACTAATTTTTTTTATTTTTTTCTTAAATAAAACCTATAAACCACTAAATGCATACACATTTAAATCATTAAACTCCTAAAGCCCGTAATGCCTAAATACATAAACCATTAAACTACTATATACTACTTAATAATTAATAATTCTAATTTTTATTTCTATTTATTATAATTTTAAATATTCATTTTAATTATTTATTATTTTATTTATATTGAAATATTTATTACAAAATAAAGTATCAGTGCGACAAATAAAATTTAATTAATATTTTTAATAAAAAAAATATACAGTTCTAAAAGAAGTAAAAATTTAAAAAATAAAATTATTATCCAATAATATATTTTACTTTAATTTTGAATCAATTTGGGTTTTGTAAAAATTTTTTAAATAATATCTATCTTTTTATTAATAGTTTATTAATTTAATTTTGATCATTATTATATTCTCTATCAATAAAATTGTTTATATTGAATTTATATGATATATAATTATTAATATTATTATAACAAAACCGCTAAATATTTAAACTATTAAACTAGTATACATTAATAATAAATCTTAAATCTCATTTTAATTTTTATTCAATATAATTTTAAATTTATATTCTAATTATTTAACTTTTATTTTTAAAGAAATATTAATTACAAAATAAATTATTAATGAGACGGATCTAATTTAAATTAAACCTGTATTCCGAAATAATAAATAAAATATAATAAATAATAAATAATAAATAATAAATAATAAATCTCAATTTTTTTATTATAATTTTAAATATTCATTCTCAATTATTTAATTGATTATTTATATATAAATATTAATTACAAAATAATTTATTGTTAGACAAATATAATTTATATAAATTAATTTTAATCAAAAAAATATAGATAAACTTATTAAAAGAAAAAAAAAATCAAAAACAAGAAATTATTATATAGTAATATATTTTTATTTGCTTCTAAATCATTTTAAGTTTTGTAATTATATTTTAATTAATATCTATCTTATTATTAATGGATTATTAATTTATTTTTTGATTATTATTAGAATATTTATCAATAAAATTATTTATATTAAATTTATATAATATATAAATATAATGATTATTATAACTAAATATTATATTCACATTTGAAAAAAATTTAAAAATTATTATATTTTCAAAGGTAATAACCTTTCAAAATATCAAAAAATAATAAAAATAAATTTTTTGTTATTTTATTTTTTAAATAAAACCTATAAACCACTAAATGCTAGGGGTGCTAATGGGACGGGACGGGATGGGGATTACAAATGTCCAGTCCCTTTCCACAGTTTTGAGATTTTTTTTTGAAGATCCATACCCATACCATACGTTGAAAATATCGAGATGGGACGAGATAGAGATCGGGGATTTTGGGTAGGAGAAAATGGTTCTAGGATGGAACAGAGTTCGGACAGTTTTTTTCAATTTATTTTCTTCAAACCGGCCATGTTTGTTCATGTCGAAACCTTTTGTTGTACCATTTATCATTCCTTAGTTATGTATCTTTCAAACTGAAATTGGTCCAATTTTGTTTTGTCAAATAGGCTGAATACCGCAAACGAGTTTCATTACTTTGTCAAAAGCCTTGATGTGGAGAAAAGGAAAGAAATGTTAAATAGAACGGGACCGAGTTGTGTGCTTAATTTGGTTCTTTGTTTTTTCACAAGTTGGCTTTGTTTAGCCGAGTGAAAGTTAACCATAATAGCAATACTTCATTTTTTAAACAATTACTTAAAATATTAAGGAATAGCTAAAGATGACCACAAACATTGGTAGCAGCAATTACTAATTAAGTAATTGCTAAAATTAGGCAGCTTAATATAACAAAAAAATACAACTAATAACAACCATGATAATAATCATTTCAAAGGTCCGTCCTAGAACAGAAACGAAAATCCAAACCCAATTAATTATCTCTTCTACAACTCCTCCCTTTTCTTCCTCCACTGTAGAAGGATAACCAAAGATGAAAACGTGTTAATCAAGTAGACATAAATTTCTATGATTAAAGAATAATAATAAAAACAAAATATTACCTTATAAAATTTAATACACCCATTCCAAATTTAGTTGGCCAACTATAGATGGAAGAATATTTGGATCTTGTGACCCCTCTGAAAATTGTAATTGAACCATATTTTTATTAAATTAAATGAATAAAATAAGTAAAAGTGAAATTAAAATTTACAAGATTTGTATACTAACCTGATTCATTATCATCAAGGTCTTGAACTAATTCTTCAATTTCAATAGGTTTGTTTGAGCGTCTCAACCAATCTTGTAGACATATGAGATCTTCAGCTGTAATAGGTGTTATAGAATTCATAAATTTATGTAAAGTTCTCCGCCCAGTATTAAATGTAGATTCGTAGGCCACAATAGATGCTTGGATAGCCAATACATCCCTTGCTACATTTGCCAAAGAAGGATCCCTAACCTCAATTACCTTCTAACAGTTTAGACGATCAAAATCAATTATATTTTTTTCAAGTTTGTCCTCCAAGTACCTATGCAACTCTTCCAAAGCTGCAACTTCTTGTTCTTTCTCCAATTCAACAAAAAATATAATCAACATAAGTATCACTACCATCAAAGAAATCATCATTTTTCATCAACATAGTAGAAGAGAAATCATCTTCTTTTGATTTATCTTCATTTAAATCTTTATAATCATCCGTCATCTCATTTAAAGCATTTATAACCTTTTTCGCCTAATTTTTAGCCAATTCCTCTCCATAATGCTTAGTGTACTTAACCTTGAGAAATTTGAGCTTATATCTAGGATCCAACACCACAACCAATACTCAACAAAACTGACTGAGACACATAATAATAATAATTAATCACTCAATTCTCGTCAGAAAAACAAACCAAAGGGCTGGTGGCATCTGAGACATGGTGGAGGCAACCATAAGTGTGACGGACATGGGCTGGACCTAACTGAACATGGCTGGAACGGAGTTAGGTGGCCTAAAACTTATCAGAACATCAATAGGTGCGTCGGAATTAGATGGGCAGTAGCGGAATTTGTGGCATCTTCATGTTATATATATATATTCTTGGTTCTAGTATCGGTTTTTAGGACGAGACGGTTCTCAGGATGGATATTGCTTAAGATCCAGAACCAACCCAAAAGAAAAAATATGTGACAGAACGAGACGAGAAAAGTCAAAGTCAAAGGATTTTTCTCAGTCTCGATTCTTTCAGGATAAGACTTCGGGTCGGGTCGTGAATCTCCGAGTCCCGTGAGCAGCCCTACTAAATGCATATAAAGTTAAATCAGTAAACTCCTAAACCCCGTAATGCCTAAATACATAATCCATTAAACCGCTAAATACTACTTAATAATTAATAAATCTATTTTTTATTGGTATTTATTATATTTTTAAATATTCATTTTAATATTTATTAGTGTATTTATTTAGAAATATTTATTACAAAATAAATTATGAGTGGGGCAAATATAATTTAAATGATATATTATATATCTAATAAAAATATACGCTTATAAAAGAAGTATAAATTTAAAAATTAAAAATTATTATCAAGTAATATAAGTTACTTTAATTTTGAATCAATTAGGGTTTTGTAAATATTTTTTAATTAATATCCATCTTAATATTAATAGTTTATAAATTTAATTTTTGATCATTATTATAATATCTATCAATAAAATTATTTATATTAAATTTATATGATATATAATTATTAATATTTTTATAACAAAATATTGTATTAAAATTTCAAAAAATTTTAAATATTATTATATTTTCAAATGTTATAACCTATGAAAATGATAAAAAATTATAGAAATTTTTTTTGTTATTTTATTTTTTTAAATAAATCCTATAAACCACTAAATGCCTAAAAACATAAATCACTAAACTTTTAATCGACTATATCTCTAAATACTTATACCATTAAACTGGTAAACATTAATAATAATTCATAAATCTTATTTTAATTTTTATTTAGAATAATTTTAAATTTTTATATTAATTATTTATCAGTTTATTTTTATAGAAATATTAATTACTAAATAAATTATTAGTGAGACATATATAATTTAAATTAAAACAGTATCCTTAAATATAAATAATAAATTTCATTTTTTTCATTATAATTTTAAATATTCATTTTAATTATTTATTTGTTTATTTATATACAAATATTAATTACAAAATAAATTGAGCTAGACAAAAATAATTTATATAAATTATTTTTAATCAAAAAATTATAGATAAACTTTTTAAAAGAAAATGAATTTTCAAAACAAAAAATTAAATATATAGTAATATATTTTGCTTTTCTTCTAAATCATTTTAGGTTTTGTAATTATATTTTAATTGATATCTATCTTATTAATAATAGATTATTAATTTATTTTTTGATCATTATTAGAATATTTATCAATAAAATTGTTTATATTGAATTTACCTGATATATAATTATAAATATTATTATAACTAAATATTATATTTACATTTGAAAATAATTTAAAAATTATTATATTTTTAAGGGTTATCATCTTTGAAAATGATATAAAAATGACAAAAATAAATTTTTTGTTATTTTATTGTTTATATAAAACCTATAAACTACTAAATGCCGAAACGCTTAAATTATTAAACTCCTAAATCCCTAAACCCCTAAACCCTTAAATACCTAAACATTTAAACCATCTTTAAAGGTTTAAGTATTTATAAATAATATATAAATATCTATCAATAAATAATAGTTTATTAATTTATTTTTTGATCATTATTATAATTATATTTATATTTAGTTTATTAATATCTATCAATACAATTGTTTATTTTTAATTTACATGATATATAATTATTAAGTTTATTATAACTAAATATTGTATTCACATTTGAAAAATATTTAAAAATTTTATATTTATAAAGGTTATAACCTTCAAAATTAATAAAAAATTTGAAAAATAATTTTTTTGTTATTTCAGTATATAAATGAAACATATAAACTACTAAATTTCTAAACACTTAAATCACTAAACTCCTAAACTCCTAAATACTTATACCATTAAATCGGTATACCCTAAATAATTAATCATAAATCTCATTTTTATTTGTATTCATTATAATTTTAATATTCATTTTAATTATTTATTAGTTTATTTTTATAGAAATATTCATTGCAAAATAAAATTATGAATGAGACAATATATAATTTAAATAATTTATCTTCATCAAAAAAAATTATAAGCTTATAAAAAGAATCTAAAATTTAAAAATAAAAAATTATTATTTAGTAATATATTTTACATTGATTTTGAGTCGTTTTAGGTTTTGCAAATATATATTAATTAATATATATCTTATTAATAATAGTTTATTAATATTTTTTATGATCAGTATTATAATATCGATCAATAAAATTATTTATATTGAATTTACATGATATTTAATTTTTATGATTATTATAATTAAATATTGTATTAACATATCAAAAAAAATTAAAAATTATAATATTTTCAATGTTTATAACCTTGAAAATTAGAAAAAATCATATATTTTTTTGTTATTTAATTATTTAAATAAAACCTATAAACCACAAAATACCTAAATACTTAAATTACTAAACTCCTAAACCCTGATACTGCTTCACCACACACACATAGTGACGGACAATAGTGCACACGTGCACATATTCTTGTCCATTTTGGTGTAGCATTTAGAGGTGCCAGTATGTCCTGGAAGTAGCCAGAAGTATGGGCCACTAGCTTGTAGAGTGCCCCGCTAGCAAGACGGGATGATAACAATAAAACAACTGATGAGACCGAGCAATGTGGTCGAGAGTAAACCCAGGAGTAGCTAGGAGTGGGTCCCACTAGCCCTATCAGGCAGCATAGAGGGCCACCCAACAATCGCCTAATAGGAGTAGCGGGTAATCCATGATTAATTGGAGAGCTGACAAAATCCGAAGCATCTCCAAGCAAGGTCAGTAAGCAATGGAGTCCAGACAAGCCACATGGGAGCGAAAGATTCAACCTTGTAGTTTATGCTTGTTGTATTATTTGTATTTTGGACTTTGTATGCACCATGTACTTGTAGAGACGGATCATGACATACTCACACACACAATCTTTTCTATTCTCTATGTAGCATGCAATGAGGGCAACTGAACCCATTAGTATCTCTATGTGGGGACCACTAAAGCATTTTATAAATACACATTAGGCGATGCTCCACTCAAAGGAGCAGAAGACTGATCTTTATAGCATTTTGTAATTTTACTTGTATTCTAGCTTGGTTGTACGCGTAGATAATTAGACTATGAGATGGATCTCATCACACATGCACACCGATGTATGCATATTTTTTGATATTTTGTTGGTGCAACATATAGCCACTTCTTGGAGCTCGAGGAGGAAGCATTCTAACCCAAGAGATACTCTTTTGAGGATCATTGGAGCTAAATAATGTGGAATTCAGATGTGAGAATGAATTGACAAAGTGTCGTAGATATGGACTTGTGGATTTCTGGGCATTCAGTTTTACATGTTTTTTATTACATAACAATGACATAGGCAAACGCTTGATGCTGCATGTCACACACATGCACAATCTTATATTTGCATAGTTTTAATATGGTGCATCATTCGGGGTCCACCAAAAGGCTTTGACAAATCCGAATGGAAAGGACGCCGTGTGCATGATGACTCACTACCAATTCTGAAGTCTGAAAATGCCAGGTGATTTTAGTTGTATTCGTATGCTTGGAATTATTAGGCATTATGTTTTTTATGTATTTTATGCATAGAATCATTAAGGTGCATAGGATTTGGTGGCCTGGCCTAAATTATTAAGCTTTTTAGTCTCTTGTAAGTTGTGTGCCTAAATTATAAATAAAGTGTGTATTTTCCAAAAAAAAAACAAAAAAAAAATCATAAACCCTAAACTTTAAATCCTAAACCTTAAGCCATAAACTATAACCCTAATCCATAAACCCTAAATCCTAAATCCCATGTTTAGCACTTTTATAATCAAATGACTAAGTGTTAAATTTAAATTGAAATTCACAACTTTTAGGAATGACACAGATTTATCTTTTGGTATATTTAACACAAAGTCATGACACAAGGGGTGAGTTATGGATTCAGTCTCTTTCTTGCTTTAGATTATTGTACCATTAGTAATGGTCATGATTGTATATTTTGTCTCTAGAAAATAAAATCATATCGATGAGAATATGCCATAACTTGTGTCTCTCTGTTGAACATATTGTTGTGGCACTAAGAATGATCATGAATACATATTTAATCACTATAATACTGGGTAACAGTATTGGATATGACCATAGCTTGTGCATTTTATCTTTATATTGCAAAGTAATTGCAATAGAAATGATTGTAACATTGGACATTCCTCAAGAGCAAAAGGCATGACCCTAGAAATAGTTAAAGCTCGAGTACTACACTTTATAACTTTCTATGGCTAAAATTCGTGGGATTGGAAATATCACTATGGCTTTTTCTTTTGATTTGTGACCTCAAGTGTCAGTAAGCTCATAAATCCAGAAACCCCTAAATTCATAAACCTTTTAACAGCTATATACAACTTAATAAATAATAAATCTCATTTTTATTTTTATTTATTATAATTTTAAATATTAATTTTAATTATTTATAGTTTAATTTTTTTAAAAAATTAATTACAAAATAAATTTCGAATGAGAAATATTATTTAAATAATTTATTTTAATAAAAAAATATAAACTTAAAAAAAGAAAGAAAATTTAAAAAATTAAATTTTATTATTTAGTAATATAATTTGATTTGATTTTGAATCATTTTGTGTTATGTAAATTTATTTTAATTAATATTTATATTATTAATAATAGTTTATTAATTTAATTTTTGATCATTATTATAATTTCTATCATTAAAATTATATATATTGAATTTATATGAGATATAATTAGTAAGATTAATATAATTATATATTGTATTCACATTTCAAAAAATTTTAAAAATTATTTTATTTTCAAAGTTTATAACCTTTGAAAATCAAAAAAAATCAAAAAAAAATTTTAATTTTTTATTATATAAATAAATCCTATAAACCATAATTTCCTAAAACCATAAATTGCTAAAGTCCTAAAAGACAAAACTCCTAAATAATCAAACCATTAAACCAGTATACCACATATAATAAATCATAAATCTCATTTTAATTTGTATTCATTATAATTTGAAATATTTATTTTAATTATTTATTAGTTTATTTTTATAGAAATATTAATCACAAAATAAATAATGAGTGAGAAAAATAATTTATTTTTAATCAAAAAAAAAATAAGCTTATATAAAGAAGTAAAAATTTAAACACAAAAAATTATTATTTAGTAATATATTTTACTTGATTTTGAATCATTATATATATAGGTTTTGCAATTATATTTTAATTGCGATCAATCTTATTAATAATAGTTTATTAATTTGTTATTTGATCATTTTTATAATATCGAACGATAAAATTACTTATATTCAATTAAAATGTCTTATAATTATTAAGTTATTATAAATAAATATTATATTTACATTTGAAAAAAATTTAAAAATTATTATATTTTCAAAGGTTATAACCTTCAAAAATGATAAAAAATCACAAAAATAATTTTACTATTTAAATAAAACTTATAAACCACTAAATACCTAAACATTTAAATCTCTAGACTCCTCCACCCCAAAACCCCCTAAATACTTAAACCATTAAACCTATATAACCTAAATAATAAATAATAAATCTCATTTTTATTTGTATTCATTAAAATTTTAAATATTCATTTTAATTATTTTTTGTTTATTTTTATAGAAATATTAATTACAAAATAAATAATGAGTGAGACGGATATAATTTAAATAAATAATTTTTTATGAAAAAAAATAAGCTTATAAAAATAATCAAAATTTTAAAAATTTAAAATTTTTTTAGTACTATAATTTACTTTGATTTTGAATTATTTTGGGTTCTGCAAATATATTTTAATTAATATCTTTCTTATTAATAATAGTTTATTAATTTATTTTTTGATCATTATTATAATATATATTAATATCATTTTTTATATTGAATCTACAACAAATATAATTATTAAGATTATTATAGCAATGTATTGTATTCATATTTTAGAACTATTAAAAAATTATTATATTTTTAAAGGTTATAACATTTGAAAATCACGAAAATTCATAAAAATAATTTTTTTGTTATTTCTTTGATTAAATAAAACCGATAAACACCTAAATGTGTAAAAATATAAATCAATAAACTCATTCACCCCACAACCACAAAAAACTTAAACAATTAAATAGTTATACGCTAAATAATAAATCATAAATCTTATTTTTCTTAGTATTCATTATAATTTTAAATATACATTTTAATTATTTATTAGTTTAGTTTTATATAAATATAAATTAAAAAATAAATTATTAGTGAGACAAATATAATTTAAATATTTTATTTTTCATCAAAAAATATATAGGCTTATAAATTGATACAAAAATTTAAAAATTTAAAATTAATATTTCGTAAAATATTTCACTTTGATTTTGAATCATTTTAGGTTTTTAAAATATATTTTAAACAATATTTATCTTATTAATAATTGTTTATTACTTTTATATGATCATTATTATAATATATATCAATAAAATAGTTTATATTGAATTTATATGATATATAATTATTATGATTATTATTACTTCATATTATATTCACTTTTCAAAAAAAAATTATAAATTATTATATTTTTAAACGTGATAACATTTAAAAATGAGAAATAATAACAAAAATAATTTTTTTTATTTTATTTTTTATATAAAACCTATTAACGACTAAATGACTAAATTCTAAAATGACTAAACTCCTAAACCCCAAAGCCAATAAATACTAAAAACATTAAATTAGAATAATCCAAATAATATATCATAAATCTAATTTTTATTAGTATTCATTATAATTTTAAATATTTATTTTAATTATTTATCACTTTATTTTTATAGAAATATTAATTACAAAATAAATTATTAGTGCATAATATATAATTTAAATAATTTAATTTTCATTAAAAAAATGCTTATAATAAAGGCAAATTTTTAAAAATAAATAATTATTAATTAATAATATATCTTATTTTGATTTTGAATCATTTTAGATTTTACAATTATATTTTAATTTATATCATTCTTATAGATACTAGTTTATTAATTTATTTATTGATCATTATTATAATATCTTTCAAAAAAATTATTTATATTGAGTTTACGTTATATATATTTATTAAGATTATTATAAGTAAATATTATATTCACATTTAAAAAAATTAAAAATTATTATATTTTCAAAGGTTATAACCTTCAAAAATTAAAAAAAATCAAATAATTAAATTTTTTATTTTTTCAATCTTTAAATAAAAACTATAAATCACTAAAGGTCTAAACAATTAAATCACTAATCTCCTAAACCACAAAACACCTAAATACTTAAACCATTAAACCGGAATATCCTGAATAATTAATAATAAATCTCATTTTTATTTGTATTCATTATAATTTTAAATATTCATTTTAATTATTTATTAGTTTATTTTAATGGAATTATAATTTAAAAAATAAATTATGAGTAAGACAAATATAATTTAAATAATTTATTTTTAATAAAAAAAATATATACTTATAAAAAAAGCAAAACATTAAAAAAATTATTATTTAGTAATATATTTTACTTTGATTTTAATAAATTTAGTTTTTGCAAATACTTTTTAAATAATATCTATTTTATTAATAATAGGTTATTAATTTATTTTTTGATCATTATTATAATATCTAGATATGTAATTATTTATATTGAATTTAGATGACTTACATTTATGAAGATTATTATAAATAAATATTATATTTACATTTGAAAAAAATTTAAAAATTAATATATTTTCAAAGGATATAACCTTCAAAAATTAGAAAAAATAAAAAAAATAAATTTTATGTTATATCATTGTTTAAATAAAACCTATAAACCACTAAATTTCTAAAGACTTAAATCTCTAAACTCCTTAACACAAAGCCCCTAAATACTTAAACCTTTAAACTCATAAACCTTAATTATAATTTTAATAATTTATTAATATATTAATTACAAAATAAATTATGAACGATACAAATTTAATTCAAATAATTTATTTTTCATCAAAAAATATATATAGGCTTATAAAAAGAAGCAAAAACAAAAAACCAAAATTATTATTTGGTAATAAATTTTACTTTGATTTTGAATAATTTTAGGTTTTGCAATTCTATTTTAATTTATATCTATCATATTAATAATAGCATATTAATTTATTTTTTGATAATTGATTTAATATCTATCAATAAATTTCTTTATATTTTGTTTATATTATATAAAATTATAATTCTTATTATTATAAAATATATTATATATATTTTTAAAAGATTTTAAAAGTATGATATTTTCAAAGGTTATAACCTTTGAAAATGTGAGAAAATATCAAAAATAATTTTTTTGTTAGTTCATTGTTTAAATAAATCCTATAAACCACTAAATTCCTAAACACTTAAATCATTAACTCCTAAATCTCTAAAATCCTAAAATGATAATCCTTTTAAACTAGTATACCCTAAATAAAAAATAAAAAATAAAAAATCTCAATATTATTTTTTTCATTATAATTTAAAATATTTATTTTAATTATTTATTCGTTTATTTTTATATAAATATTAAATACAAAATAAATTATGAGTTAGAAAAATATAATTTATATAAATTAATTTTCATCAAAAAATATACATAAACTTATAAAAAGAATAAAAAAATTTAAAACTAAAATTTATTATATAGTAATATATTTTGCTCTCCTTTTGGATCATTTTAGGTTTTGTAATTATATTTTAATTGATATCTATCTTATTAATAATTGTTTATTAATTTATTTTTTGATAATTATTAGAATATTTATCAATAAAATTGTTTATATTGAATTTAAATGATATATAAATATAATGATTATTATAACTAAATATTGAATTCACTTTTGAAAAAAATTTAAAAATTATTATATTTTCAAAGGTTATAACCTTTGGAAATATGGAAAATAATAAAAATAAATTTTTTGTTATTTTATTTTTTAAATAAAACCTATAAACCACTAAGTGCATACACAGTTATATCAGTAAACTCCTAAACCCCGTAATGCCTAAATACATAAACCATTAAACCGCTATATACTAATTAATAATTAATTAATTTAATTTTTATTTCAATTTATTATTATTTTAAATATTCATTTTAATTATTTATTAGTTTATTTTTATAAAAATTTTTATTACAAAATAAATTATGAGTGCGACACATATAATTTAAATAATTTATTTTTAATCAAAAAAATATATATGCTTTTAAGAGAAGTATTATTAAAAATTAAAAATTATTATTAACTAATATATTTTACTTTAATTTTAAATCAAATTGGGTTTTGTAAATATTTTTTAATTAATATCTATCTTTTAATTAATAGTTTATTAATTTAATTTTTGATCATTATTATAATATCTATCAATAAAATTGTTTATATTTATTTTATATAATATAGAATTTTTAAAATTATTATAACTAAATATTGTATTCAAATTTCAAAAAATTTTAAATATTATTAAATTTTCAAAGGTTATAACATTTGAAAATGTCAAAAAATTACAATTTTTTTATCTTATTTTATTGTTAAAATAAAACCTATAAACTACTAAATGCCTAAAAACATAAATAGATAAACTTCTAAATGACAAAACCTCTAAATACTTAAACCATTAAACATGTGTACATTAATAAAAAATCATAAATCTCAATTTAATTTTTATTAAGTATAATTTTAAATTTTTATTTTAATTATTTATCAGTTTATTTTTATAAAAATATTAATTACAAAATAAATTATTAGTGAGACAGATATAACTTAAATTAAGCCGGTATACTCAAAATAATAAATAATAAATCTCATTTTTTTTTCATTATAATTTTAAATATTCATTTTAATTATTAATTTTTTATTTTTATATAAATATTAATTAAAAAATAAATTATGAGTTAGACAAACTTAATTTATGTAAATTATGTTTCATCAAAATAATATAGATAAACTTTTTAAAAGAAAAAAAAATTCAAAACAAAAAATTATTATATAGTAATATATTTTGCTTTGCTTCTAAATCATTTTAGGTTTTGTAAATATATTTTAATTGATATCTATCTTATTAATAATAGATTTTTAATTTATTTTTTAATCATTATAATAATATTTAACATAAAAATTGTTTATGTTAAATTTATATGATATATAAATATAATGATTATTATAACTAAATATTGAATTCACTTTTTAAAAAAAATTAAAAATTATTATATTTTCAAAGGTTATAACATTTGAAAATATCAAAAAATCTTAAAAATAAATGTTTTGTTATTTTATTTTTTAAATAAAACCTATAAACCACAAAATGCATACACAATTAAATTAGTGAACACCTAAACTGCGTAATACCTAAATACGTAAACCATTAAACTGCTATATAATACATAATAATTAATAAATCTAATTTTATTTCTATTTATTATAGTTTTAAATATTCATTTTAATTATTTATTAGTTTATTTTTATAAAAATATTTATTATAAAATAAATTATGAGTGCAACAAATATAATTTAAATAATTTATTTTTAATCAAAAAAAAATATATACGCTTATAAAAGAAGTAAAAATTTAAAAATTAAAAATTATAATAATTTAAAATAAAGAATGAAAAAACAAAAAATTTAATTTTTTGTTTTTTTTAATTTTTGAAGGTTATAACCATTGAAAATATAATAATTTTTAATTTTTTTTAAATTTGAATATAATATTTAGTTATAATTATCTTAATAATATTATATAATGTAATCTAAATATAAATAATTCTATTAATAAAAATTATAATAATGATCAATAAATTATTTAATAAACTAGTATTAATAAGAATGATGTAAATTAAAATATAATTGTAAAATCTAAAATGATTCAAAATTAAAATAAGATATATTAATAAAAAATAATTTTTTATTTTTAATATTTTGCCTCTTTTTATAAGCGTATATATGTTTTTTCATGAAAAAAAATTATTTAAATTATATTTGTCTCACTAATAATTTATTTTGTCATTAATATTTCTATAAAAATTAACTGATAAATAATTAAAATGAATATCTAAAATTATAATAAATACTAATAAAAATGAGAATTATGATTTATTATTTAGACTATACTAATTTAATGTTTTGAGTATTTATAAGATTCGGGGATTAGGAGTTTAGTTATTTTTATATTTAGTCATTTAGTGGTTTATAGGTTTTATTTAAAAAATAAAATAAAAAAAAAAGTATTTTTGTTATTTTTTCTAATTTTTGAAGGTTATAACCTTTGAAAATATAATAATTTTTAATTTTTTTTTGAAAAGTGAATACAATATGAAGTTTATAATCATAATTATTAAATATCATATAAATTCAATATAAATTATTTAATTTGTATATATTATAATAATGATCATAAAAAATAATAAACAATTATTAATAAGGTAAATTTTGTTTAAAATATATTTGCAAAACCTAAAATGATTCAAAATCAAAGTGAAGTATTTTATTAAAACTTAAATTTAAATTTTTAAATTTTTGTATCCATTTATATGCTTATATATTTTTTGATTAAAAATATATTTTTTAAATTATATTTGTCTCAATAATAATATATATTTTAATTTATATTTCTTTAAAAATAAACTAATAAATAATTAAGATGTAGGTTATAAATTATAATGAATACTAATAAAAATGAGATTTATTATTTATTATATAGAGTATATAGGATTAATGGTTAAATTATTTAGAGGTTTTGTCGTTTAGAAGTTTAGCAAATTATGTTTTTAGGCATTTAGTGGTTTATAGGTTTTATTTATATCATAAAAATAATTTTTTTTTATTTTTTCTGATTTTCAAAGGTTATAACCTTTGAAAAGAAAATAATTTTTTAACTTTTTTTAAATGTGAATACTATGTATAATTATATTAATCTTACTAATTATATATCATTTAAATTATATTTACATAATTTTAATGTTAGATATTATAATAATGATCAAAAATTAAATTAACCAACTATTTTTAAAAATCTAAATATTAATTAAACTATAATAACATAACACAAAATGATTCAAAATCAAATAAAAATATATTACTAAATAATAATATTTAATTTTTAAATTTTTCCTTCTTTTTTTAAGCTTATAATTTTTTTATTAAATATAAATTATTTAAATATTATTTTCTCAGACGAAATTTATTTCGAATTAATTTTTCTAAAAAATTAAACTATAAATAATTAAAATGGATATTTTAAATTATAAAAAATAGAAATATAAATGAGATTTATTATTTTATAAGTCAAATATAGCAATTAAAAGGTTATGTATTTAGGGGTTTCTGGGTTAATGAGCTTACTGATTTAAGTAAGTAATCCTTTAATGATATATAGGGTTTATTAAAAAAATGAAATAACAAAAAATTTATTTTTATTATTTTTTCTCGTCTTTTAAGGTTATAACTTTTGAAAATATAATAATTTTTAAATTTTTTTTAAAAGTGAATACACTATTATTTATAATAAGCATACTGATTATATATCATATAAATTCAATATAAACAATTTTATCGATAGATATTCTTATAATTATCAAAAAATAAATTAAAAATCTATTATGAATAAGATTGATATTACTTAAAATATAATATCAAAACCTAAAATGATTCAAAAGCAAAGCAAAAAATAATACTAAATAATAATTATTTGTTTTTATATTTTTATTATTTTTATAAGCTTATCTATTTTTTGATGAAAAATAATTTTTATAAATTATATTTTTAACTCATAATTTATTTTATAATTAATACAGATATACAAATAAAAAAATAAAAATCAAAATGATTTTTTAAATTATAATGAAAACAAATAAAAATGAGATTTATTAATTATTATTTAGTGTATACCGGTTTAAAGAATTATCTATATATGGGTATCGGGATTTTGTAGTTTAGGTATTTAAGTGTTTAGGCATTTAGTGGTGTATAGTTTTATTAAAAAATGAAATAACAAAAAAAATATATTTTTTATTTTTTCACATGTTCAAAGGTTATAATCTTTGAAAATATAAAATTTTAAAACTTTTTTCAAAAGTGAATACAATTTTTAGTTATAATAATTATTAAATTTATATATCATATAAATTCAAAATAAACATTTTTATTGATAAATATTCTAATAATGATCAATAAAATAAATTAATTATCTATTATTAATAAGATATATATCATTTAAAATATAATTACAATTATTAAAATGATTCAGAAGCTAAGCAAATATATTACTATATAATAAATTTTTGTTTTAAAATTTTTTTTTAAAAATTTATCTATATATTTTTTTGATGAAAAATAATTTATATAAATTATATTTGTTTAACCAATAATTTATTTTGTAATTAATATTTATATAAAAATATACAAATAAATAATTAAAATGAATATTTAAAATTATAATGAAAAAGAATAAGTTTTATTATTTATTATTTAGGGTAAACAACTTTAATTTAAATTAGATCTATCTAACTAATAATTTGTTTTGTAATTAATATTTCTATAAAAATAAACTGATAAATAATTAAAATAAAAATTTAAAATTAAACTGAATAAAAATTAAAATGGAATTTATGATTTATTATTAATATATACTATTTTAATTGTTTTAGTATTTAGAGGTTTTCGCATTAAGTAGTTTAGCGATTCATGTTTTAGGCATTTAGTGGATTATAGGTTTTATTTAAACAATAATATAACAAAAAAAAATTTGTAATTTTTTCTCATTTTCAAAGGTCATAACCTTTGAAAATATAATAATATTTAACATTTTTTGAAATGTGAATAAAATATTTAGTTATAATAATATTAATAATTATATATCATATAAATTCAATATAAACAATTTTATTGATAGATATTATAATAATGATCAAAAATTAAATTAATAAATTATTAATAATATGATAGATATTAATTAAAAAATATTTACAAAACCTAAATTGAATCAAAATTAAAGTAAAATATATTATTTAATAATAATTTTTAAATTTTAAATTTTTACTTATTTTATAAGCATAAATACTCTTATTGTTTAAAAATAAATTATTTAAATTATATTTCTCGCACTCAAAATTAATTTGTAATAAATATTTCTATAGGAATAAACTAATAAATAATTAAAATAAATATTTAAAATTATAATAAATAGAAATAAAAATTAGATTTATTAATTATTAAGTAGTATATAGCGGTTTAATGGTTTATGTATTTAGGCATTACGAGGTTTAGGAGTTTACTGATTTAACTGTGTATGCATTTAGTGGTTATTGGTTTTATTTAAAAAATAAATAAACAAAAAATTTATTTTTATTTTTTTTTGATATTTTCAAATGTTATAACCTTTGAAAATATAAAAATTTTTAAATTTTTTTAAATAGTGAATTCAATATTTAGTTATAATAATCATTATATTTATATTTCATATAAATTCAATATAAATAATTTTATTGATAAATAATCTAATAATTATCAAAAAATAAATTAATAATCTATTATTAATAAGATAGATATCAATTAAAATATAATTACAAAACCTAAAATGATTCAGAAGGAAAGCAAAATATATTACTATATAATAAATCTTTGTTTTGAAATTTTTTTTTCTTTTTATAAGTTTATCTATATTTTTTGATGAAAACTAATTTATATAAATTTTATTTGTCTAACAAATAATTTATATTGTATTTAATATTTAATAAAAATAAACTAATAAATAATTAAAATGAATATTTTAAATTATAATGAAAAAAATAATATCGATATATATTATTTAGGGTATACCGGTTTAAAAGGATTATCTATTTAGGGTTTTCGAGATTTCGGAGTTATTGACTTAAGTTTTTAGGCATTTAGTAGTTTATAGGATATATTTAAACAATAAAATAACATAAAAATTATTTTTGATATTTTCTCACATTTTCAAAGGTTATATAACCTTTGAAAATGTTATAATTTTAAATTTTTTTAAAAATGTGAATACAATATTTAGTAATACGAATCATTATAATTATATTTAATATAAACTAAATATATACAATTTTATTGATAGATATGATATCAATTATCAAAAAATAAATTAATATGCTATAATTAATATGATAGATATAAATTAAAATATAATTACAAAACCTAAAATTATTCAAAATCAAAGTAAAATTTATTACTAAATAATAATTTTTGTTTTTTAGTTTTTGCTTCTTTTTATAATCTTATATATTTTTTTTATGAAAAATAAATTATTTAAATTATATTTGTATCACTCATAATTTATTTTGTAATTAATATTTCAATATATTATTTAAATTATATTTAAGGTTTACGAATTTAAAAGTTTAAGTATTTAGGGGCTTTGGGGTTTAGGAGTTTAAAGATTTATGTATTTAGTCATTTAATGGTTTCTATGTTTTATTTAAACAATGATATAAGAAAAAATTTATTTTTGTTATTCTTTCTTATTTTTGAAGGTTATAAACTTTGAAAATATAAAAATTTTTAAATTTTTTTTATATGTGAATACTATATTTAGTTTTGATAATCTTAATAATTATATATCATGAAAATTCAATATTAACAATTATATTGAAATATATTATATTAATGATCAAAAAATAAATTAATAAACTATTATTAATAAGATAGATATTATTTTAAATATATTTGCAAAACGTAAATTTATTCAAAATCAAAGTAAAATATATTATAAAATAATACTTTCTTTGATGTTTTGCTTCTTTTTATAAGTTTATATTTTTTTTGTTATTAAAAGTAAATTATTTAAATTATATTTGTCTTCCTCAAAATTTATTTTTAATTTATAATTCTATAAAAATAAACTAATAAATAATTAAAATGAATATTTAAAATTATAATGAATACAAATAAAATTGAAATTTATTATTTATTATTCAGGATATACTAGTTTAATGGTTTAAGTATTTAGGCATTTTGAGGTTTAGTGATTTAAGTGTTTAGGCCTTTAGTGATTTATAGTTTTAATTTAAAGAATGATAAAATAAAAAATTTAATTTTTTGATTTTTTTAATTTTTGAAGGTTATAACCTTTGAAAATATAATAATTTTAAATTTTTTTAAATGTGAATATAATATACAGTAATAATAATCTTAATAATTATATATAACGTAAACTCAATATAAATAATTTTATTAATACAAATTATAATAATGATCAATAAAAAATTAATAAACTATTATTAATAAGAATGATATAAATTAAAATATAATTACAAAATCTAAAATGATTCAAAATAAAAATAAAATATATTACTAATTAATAAATTTTTGTTTTTAATTTTTTTTTTCTTTTTATAAGGATATATATTTTTTTTGCAGAAAAATAGATTATTTAAATAAGATCTGTCTTCACTAATAATTTATTTTGTAATTAATATTTCTATAAAATAAACTAATTAATAATTAAAATAAAAATTAAAAATTATACTTAATAAAAATTAAATTGAGATTTATTATTTTTTATTAATGTACACATGTTTAATGGTTTAAGTATTTTGAGGTTTTGTCATTTAGGAGTTTATCAATTTTTTTTTAGGCATTTAGTGGTTTACAGGTTTTATTTAAACAATAAAATAACAAAAAAAAATTTTAATTTTTTTTCATTTTCTTAGGTTATAACCTTTGAAAATATAATAATATTTAAAATTTTTTGAAATGTGAATACAATATTTAGTTATTTTAATATTAATAATTATATATCATATAAATTCAATATAAACATATTTATTGATAGATAATATACTAATGATCAAAAATTAAATTAATAAATTATTAATAATAAGATAGATATTAATTAAAAAATATTTACAATACCAAAATCGATTCAAGATTAAACTATAATATATTACTGTATAATAATTTTTAATTTTTAAATTTTTACTTCTTTTATAAGCGTATATATATTTTTTGATTAAAAATAAATTATATAAATTATTTTGTCGCACTCATAATTTATTTTGTAATAAATATTTTATAAAAATAAACTAAAAAATAATTAAAATTATAATAAATAAAATAAAAATAGATTTATTAATTCTTAAGTAGTATATAGCGGTTAAATGGTTTATGTATTTAGAAGTTTACTGATTTACCTATATATGCATTTAGTGGTTTATATGTTGTATTTAAAAAATAAAATAACAAAAAATTTATTTTTGTTATTTTTTGATATTTTCAAAGATTATAACCTTTGAAAATACAATAAATTTTAAATTCTTTTCTAAAGTGAATACAATCTTTAGTTATAATAATCATTATATTTATATATCATATAAATTCAATATAAACAAATTTATTGATAAATATTCTAATAATGATCAAAAAATAAATTAATATTCTATTATTAATAAGATAGATATGAAATAAAATATAATTACAAAACCCAAATGATTCAGAAGCAAAGCATATTATATTACTATATAATAATTTTTTGTTTTGAATTTTTTTTTCTTTTAAAAAGTTTATGTATATTTTTTTGATGAAAAATAATTTATATAAATTATCGTTGTCTAACTCATAATTTATTCTGTAATTAATATATTTATAAAAATAAACAAATAAATAATTAAAAAGAATATTTAAAATTATATTGAAAAAAATGAGATTTATTATTTATTAATTAGGGATACCGGTTTAATTTAAATTAGATATTTCTAACTAATAATTTATTTTGTAATTGTTATTTCTATAAAAATAAACAGATAAATATTTAAAATTATACTGAATAAAATTTAAAATGAGATTTATGATTTATTATTACTGTATACCACTTTAATGGATTAAGTATTTAGAGGTTTTTTCATTTAGGATTTTAGCAATTTATGTTTTTAGTCTTTTAGTGGTTTATACATTATATTTTAAAAAATAAAATATCAAAAAAAATTTCTATAATTTTTTCTCATTTTCTTAAGTTATAACCTTTGAAAATATAATAATATTTAAAATTTTTTGAAATGTGAATACAATACTTATTATAATAATATTAATAATTATATATCATATAAATTCAATATAAACAATTTTATTGATATATATTATAATAATGATCAAAATTAAATTTATAAACTATTGATATTAAGATAGATATTAATTAAAAAATAATTACAAAACCCAAATTGATTCAAAATTATAGTAAAATATAAATCTGGATAACAATTTTTAATTTTTACTTCTTTTATAAACATATATATTTTTTAAATTATATTTATCGCACTCATAATTTATTTTGTAATAAATATTTCTATAAAAATAAATTAAAAATAAATTAAAAATAATTAAAATGAATATTTAAAATTATAATAAATCGAATTAAAAATTATATTTATTAATTATTAAGTAGTATATTACGGTTTAATGGTTTATGTTTTTTGGCATTACGGGGTTTAGGAGTTTACTGATTTAATTGTGCATGCATTTAGTGGTTTATACGTGTTATTTAAAAAAATATCAAAAAAATTATTTTTTTTATTTTTTGATATTTTCAAAGGTTATAACCTTTGAAAATATAATAATTTTTAACTTTTTTTCAAAATTGAATACAATATTTAGTTATAATAATCATTATATTTATATATCATATAAATTCAATATAAATATTTTTATTGATAAATATTCTAATAATGATAAAAGAATAAATTAATAATCTATTATTAATAAGATAGATATCATTGATAATATAATTACAAAACCTAAAATGATTCAGAAGCAAAGCAAAATATATTACTATATAATAATTTTTTGTTTTGAAATTTTTTTTTAAAAAAAGGTTATCTATATTATTTTGATTAAAAATAATTTTAAAAATTATATTTGTGTAACTCATAATTTATTTTGTAATTAATATTTATTTAAAAATAAACAAATAAATAATTAAATTTGAATATTTAAAATCAAAATGAAAAAAAATTAGATTTATTCTTTATTATTTAGGATATACCGGTTTAATTTAAATTAGATCTGTCTAACTAATAATTTATTTTGTAATTAATATTTATATAAAAATAAACTGATAAATAATTAAAATAAAAATTAAAATTATACTGAATAATTTAAATAATTTATTTTGTTCCTCTCTCAACTCTAGAATGATTGCTAAAGGTCTAACCAAAATAATAGTAGCTTTTACTTTATCTCTATTATGTCTCATCATATTTGATGTTGAAAAACTGGGCTATCAAAGGTAATTTGACTGATGTACGCTAACAGACCAAACCAAAGTTGTACCCCTATGTGTTGAAATAGCTAGTTGTTGAGGATGCTATTTATATTGATTATTGTAATTTCTTATAAAATATCTTTCATGCACGCACTCAAAGAAATTTTTTTAAAACATAGTTCAAATCTAAAAAAATAACCACCTTTTAGCCTATTAGAACAAACTAGCCGCAGGGTGGTTTGAGCAGGTCAAGAAGTATGGGCTCTCTTTCAATCGAGAATCAAAAAATTTATTTTATTGGCATGTCAAAGCCTTTTTTTTATATTCTCATGGATATGAAAAAATCATTTCTTTCTTTTTATATTAAATGAGTTATGTATACAAGCTCACAATACCCAAAAAGGTGTAAATGAATCATATTCAAATGTATAAAAGGTTTTAATCATTGCTCAAAATATTAGTCTTGCATATTGACACTTGAGGTCACAAATCAAATGAAAAAGCCATATTGATATTTCCAATCCCAAGAATTTTAGCTATAGAAAGTTATAAAGAGTAGTACTCAAGCTTTAACTATTTCTAGGGTCATGACTTTTGCTCTTGAGGAATGTCCAAAGTTACTATCATTCCTAGTGCAATGACTTTTCAATATAAAGATAAAATGCACAGGCTATTGTCGTATCCTATACTGTGACCCAGTATTATAGTGATTAAATATGTATTCATGATCATTCTTAGTGCCATAACAATATGTTCAATAGAGAGACACAAGTTATGGCATATTCTCATCGATATGATTTTGTGTTCTAGAGACAAAATATATAATCATGACCTTTTGTAATGCTACAAAAATCTATAGCAAGAAAGAGACTGAATCCATAACTCACCCCTTGAGTCATGACTTTGTGTTACATATACAAAAAGATAAATCTGTGACATTCCTAAAAGTTATTAATATCAATTTAAATTTAACACTTAGTCATTTGATTATAAAAGTGCAAAACATGAGATTTAGGATTTAGGGTTCATGGGTTAGGGTTATAGTTTATGGTTTAAGGTTTAGGATTTAAAGTTTAGGGTTTATAGTTTTTTTTAGAAAATACACACTTTATTTATCATTTAGGCACACAACTTACAAGTGACTAAAAAGCTTACTAATTTAGGCCAGCCCACCAAATCCTATGCACCTTAATGATTCTATGCATAAAATACATAAAAAAACTTAATGCCTAATAATTCCAAGAGTACGAATACAACTAAAATCACCTGGCATTCCCGGACATTAGATTTGGCATTGACCTATTATGCGCACTGTGTTCTATCCATTCGGATTTGTCAAAGCCTTTTGGAGGACCCCGAATGATGCACCATATTAAAACTATGCAAATATAAGATTGTGCATGTTTGTGACATGCAGCATCAAGCATTTGCCTATGTCATTGCTATGCAATGGAATACATGTAAAACTGAATACCCATAAATCAACAAGTCCATATCTACGGCACTTTGTCAATTCATTCTTACATCTGAATTCCACATTCTTTTGCACTAATGATTCTCAAAAGAGTATCTCTTGGGTTTGAATGCTTCCTCCTCGAGCTCCAAGAAGTGGCTGTATGTTGCACCGACAAAATATCAGAATATATGCATGCATCAGTGTGCATGTGTGATGTGGTCCATCTCATACTCTAATTATCTACGCGTGCAACAAAGCTAGAATACAAGTAAAATTACAAAATGCTATAAAGATTGGTCTTCAACTCCCAGGAGTGTACCATCGCCTAATGTCTATTTACAAAATGCATTAGTCGGGCCCACTTAGAGATACTCATGGGTCCAGTTGCCCTTATTCCTTGCAACATAGAGAACAGACAAGATTGTGTGTGTGAGTATGTCATGATCCGTCTCTACAAGTACTTGGTGCATACAACGTCCAAAATATAAATAAGACTACAAACATAAACTACAAGTTTGAATCTTTCGCCCCCGTGTGGCTGGTCTGGATTCCTTTGCTTACTGGCCATGCTTGGTGATGCTTCGGATTTTGCTGGTTCTCCAATTAATCATGGTTACCCGCTACTCCAGTTGGGCGATGGTTTGGTGGCCCTCTATGCTTCATGATAGTGCTAGTGGGACCCACTCCTAGATACTCTTGGGTTTACTCCCGACCACTTTGCTCGGTCTCGTCAGTTGTCTGAATGTAATCATCCCGGCTTGCTAGTGGGGTCCTTTATAAGCTGGTGGGCCATACCTCTGGCTGCATCCAGGTCTTTCTAGCCCCTCTAAATGCTACACAAAAATGGACAAGAATATGTGCACGTGTGTACTGTGGTCCGTCGCTATGTGTGTGTGGTGCAGCAGTATCAGGGTTTAGGAGTTTAGTAATTTAAGTATTTAAGTATTTTGTGGTTTATAGGTTTTATTTAAATAATTAAATAACAAAAAAATTAAATAATTTATTTTTTCTCATTTTCAAGGTTATAACCATTGAAAATATTATAATTTTAAATTTTTTTTCAAATGTTAATACAATATTTAATTATAATAATCATAAAAATTAAATATCATGTAAATTCAATATAAATAATTTTATTGATCGATATTATAATACTGATCATAAAATAGATTAATAAACTATTATTAATAAGATAGATATTAATTAAAATATATTTGCAAAATCTAAAACGATTCAAAATCAAATTAAAATATATTACTAAATAATAATTTTTATTTTAAAATTTTTTATTCTTTTTATAAGCTTATAAATTTTTTTGATGAAAATAAATTATTTAAATTATATTTGTCTCATTCATAATTTTATTTTGCAATTAATATTTCTATAAAAATAAACTAATAAATAATTAAAATGAATATTAAAATTATAATGAATACAAATAAAAATGAGATTTATGATTAATTATTTAGGGTATACTGGTTTAATGGTTTTAGTATTTAGGAGTTAGTGATTTAAGTGTTTAGGCATTTAGTAGTTTATATGTTTTATTTAAATAATGAAATAACAAAAAAATTATTTTTCAAATTTTTTATCAATTTTGAATGTTATAACCATTATAAATATAATAATATTTAAATTTTTTTCAAATGTGAATACAATATTTAGTTATAATAAACTTAATAATTATATATCATGTAAATTAAAAATAAACAATTTTATTGATATAATTAATAAAGTATATATAAATATAAATATAATAATGATCAAAAAATAAATTAATAAACAATTATTTATTGATAGATATTTATATATTATTTATAAATACTTAAACCTTGAAAGATGGTTTAAATGTTTAAGTATTTAAGGGTTTTTGGTTTTAGAAGTTTAATGATTTAAGCGTTTAGGCATTTAGTAGTTTATAGGTTTTATATAAATAATAAAATAACAAAAAATTTATTTTTGTGATTTTATCTCATTTTCAAAGATGATAACCTTTAAAAATATAATAATTTTTAAATTATTTTCAAATGTAAATATAATATTTAGTTATAATAATCTTAATAATTATATATCATGTAAATTTAATATAAACAATTTAATTGATGAATATTCTAATAATGATCAAAAAATAAATTAATAATCTTTTATTAATAAGATAGGTATCAATTAAAATATAATTACAAACCCTAAAATGATTCAGAAGCAATGCAAAATATATTACTATATAATAATTTGTTGTTTTGAATTTTTTTTTCTTTTAAAAAGTTTATCCATATTTTTTTGATGAAAATTAATTTATATAAATTATATTTATCTAACTCATAATTTATTTTTTAATTAATATTTATATAAAAATAAACAAATAAATAATTAAAATGAATATTTAAAATTATAATGAAAAAAATAATATTGAGATTTATTCTTTATTATTTTGTGTATACCAGTCTAATTTAAATTAGATCTGTCACACTCATAATTTTTTTTGTAATTAATATTTCAATATAATATTTTAATTATATTTAAGGTTTACGAGTTTAAAGGTTTAAGTATTTAGGGGATTCGGGGTTTATGAGTTTAGAGATTTATGTGTTTAGGCATTTAATGGTTTATAAGTTTTATTTAAACAATGATATAACAAAAAATTTATTTTTGCTATTTTTTATCATTTTTGAAGGTTATAAACTTTGAAATTATAACAATTTTTAAATTTTTTTTATATGTGAATACTATATTTAGTTATGATAATCTTAATAATTATATATCATGTAAATTAAATATAAACAATTATTTTGAAATATATTATATTAATGATCAAAAAATAAATTAATAAACTATTATTATTAAGATAGATATTATTTTAAATATATTTGCAAACATAAATTTATTCAAAATCAAAGTAAAATATATTACAAAATAATACTTTCTTTGATGTTTTGCTTATTTTTATAAGTTTATATTTTTTGTTTTTAAAAGTAAATTATTTAAATTATATTTGTCTTCCTGATAATATATTTTTAAATTATAATTCTATAAAAATAAACAAATAAATAATTAAAATGAATATTTAAAATTATAATATTTACGAATAAAATAGAGATTTATTATTTATTATTTAGGATATACTAGGTTAATGGTTTAAGTATATAGGTGTTTTGGGGTTTAGTGATTTATGTATTTAGGCCTTTAGTGATTTATAGTTTTTAGTTAAAGAAAGAAAAAATAAAAAATTTAATTTTTTGATTTTTTTTTAATTTTTGAATGTTATAACCCCTGAAATTATAATAATTTTCCATTTTTTTAAATGTGAATATAATATTCAATAATAATAATCTTAATAATTATATATAATGTAAACTCAATATAAATAATTGTATTAATAGATATTATAATAATGATCAATAAAACATTAATAAACTAACATTAATAAGAATTATATAAATTAAAATATAATTGCAAAATCTAAAATGATTCAAAATAAAAATAAAATATATTACTAAATAATAAATTTTTGTTTTTAAAATTTTGCCTCTTTTTATAAGGATATATATATTTTTTGATGAAAAATAAATTATTTAAATTAGATCTATCTCACTAATAATTTATTTTGTATATAATATTTCTATAAAAATAAACTAATAATTAATTAAAATACAAATTTAAAAATATACTTAATAAAAATTAAATTGAGATTTATGATATTTTATTAATGTACACATGTTTAATAGTTTAAGTATTTAAAGGTTTTGTTATCTAGGAGTTTAGCAATTTATGTTTTTAGTCATTTAGTGGTTTATAGGTTTTATTTAAACAATAAAATAACAAAAAAAATTTGTAATTCTTTCTCATTTTCATAGGTTATAACCTTTGAAAATATAATAATATTTAAATTTTTTTGAAATGTGAATATAATATTTAGTTATAATAATATTAATAATATTAATAATTATATATGATATAAATTCAATATAAATAATTTTATTGATTGATATTATAATAATGATCAAAAATTAAATTAATAAACTATTAATAATAAGATAGATATTAATTAAAAAATATTTACAAAACCCAAATTGATTCAAAATTAAAGTAAAATAAATTTCTGGATAATAATTTTTAATTTTTCAATTTTTACTTCTTTTATAAGGGTATATATTTTTTTTGATTAAAAATAAATTATTTTAATTATATTTGTCACACTTATAATTTATTTTATTATAAATATTTATATAAAAATAAACTAATAAATAATTAAAATGAATATAAAAACTATAAAAAATAGAAATTAAAATTAGATTTATTAATTATTAAGTAGTATATAGTGGTTTAATGGTTTATGTATTTGGGCATTATGAGGTTTAGGAGTTTACAAATTTAATTGTGTATGCATTTAGTGGTTTATAGGTTTTAATAAAAAAATAAAATAATAAAAAATTTATTTTTATTATTTTTTGATATTTTCAAAGGTTATAACCTTTGAAAATATAATAATTTTTAAATTTTTTTAAAATGTGAATACAATATTTAGTTATAATAATCATTATATTTATATATCATATAAATTCAATATAAACAATTTTATTGATAAATATTCTAATAATGATAAAAAAATAAATTAATAATCTATTATTAATAAGATAGATATCAATTAAAATATAATTACAAAACCTAAAATGATTCAGAAGAAAAGAAAATTATATTACTATATAATAATTTTTTGTTTTGAAATTTTTTTTTCTTTTAAAATGTTTATCAATAATTTTTTGATGAAAAATAATTTATATAAATTATATTTGTCTAACTCAATTTATTTTGTAATTAATATTTATATATAAATAAACAAATAAATAATTAAAATCAATATTTAAAATTATAATGAAAAACAAATGAGATTTATTATTTATTATTTAGGGATACCGGTTTAATTTAAATTAGATCTATATCAGTAATAATTTATTTTGTAATTAATATTTCTATAAAATAAATTGATAAATAATAAAAATAAAATTAAAAATTATACTGAATAAAAATTAAAATGAGATTTATGATTTATTATTAATGTATACAAGTTTAATGATTTAAGTATTTAGAGGTTTTGTCGTTAGGAGTTTAGTGATTTATGATTTTATGCTTTTAGTGGTTTATAGGTTTTATTTAAAAAAATAAAATAACAAAAAAAATTTGTATAATTTTTTATCATTTTCATAGGTTATAACATTTGAAAATATAATAATATTTACAATTTTTTGAGAAAGTTGATGTTCATTATTGTTGACAATGCATCAAATAATGATGTTGAAGTTTAACAATCTAAAAAAAGGCCTGTGAAGAAAAGTGTTGTACCTTTGAGAGGTGAGCATTTTCATATGCGATGTTGTGCTCATATCTTAAACTTAATTGTCAAAGATGGCATTGCAGTAGTTGAGGGTGCTATTCAAAAAATTAGAGGTGTGGTGAAATAAGTGAGGAGCAGTCCTAAAAGATTAGATATGTTTAAGTTATGTGTTGAAGAAGCAAACTTGACATATGAATCTTCATTGCAATTAGATTGTCCTACAATATGGAATTCAACTTATTTGATGCTACAAACTGATATAAAATATCAAAAATAATTTGATAAGTTGGAGGACAAAGACAAAAGGTTTTTGAATGAGTTTGGTTCAAATGTTCCAACTGAGATAGACGGAACAAACGCCAAAATTTTGGCTCGTTTCTTGAAAAGTTTTTATGAGGTAACTTGTAAATTTTCTGGCTCATAATATTCTACCTCTAGTGTTTATTTCTCTGAGAATATTCGAATTTTGAAAAAAATTGAGCTTTTTGAAAATAGTAGAGATAAAATTGTGTCTGAAATGGGTATGAAAATGATGCATAAATTCAACAAATATTGGGGTTTTCTTCATTCAACAAATATTATGATTTTTGTAACAGTAGTGTTGGATCCTAGATATAAGCTCAAATATCTCAAGACGAAGTACACTTAGCATTATGGAGAGGAATTGGTTAAAAATTTGGTTAAAAAGTTTATAAATGCTTTAAATGAGATGATGGATGATTATAAAGATTTAAATGAAGATGAATCAAAAGAAGAATATTTCTCTTCTACTGTGATGAAAAAAATGATGATTTCTTTGATGGGAGTGATACTTATGTTGATGATTTTTTTTGTTGAATTGGAGAAAGAACAAGAAGTTTCAGCTTTGGAAGAGTTGGATAGGTACTTGGAGGACAAACTTGAAAAAAATAGAATTGATTTTGATCTTCTAAACTGGTGGAAGGTAAATGAGGTTAGGTATCCTTCTTTGGAAAATGTAGCAAGGGATGTATTTGCTATCCAAGCATCTAGTGTGGTCTACGAATCTACATTTAGCTCTGGGGGGAGAACTTTAGATAAATTTAGGGGTTCTTTAACACCTATTATAGCTGTAGTTCTCATATGTCTACAAGATTTGTTGAGAAGCTCAAACAAACCTATTGAAATTGATGAATTAGTTCAAGACCTTGATGATAATGAATCAGGTTAGTATACAAATCTTGTAAATTTTAATTTCACATTTTCTTATTTTATTCATTCAATTTAATAAATATATGGTTCAATTACAATTTTCAGAGGGCTCACAAGATCCAAATATTCTTCCAACTATAGTTGTCCAACTAAATTTGGAATGGGTGTATTATATTTTATAAGGTAATATATATTTTTTATTACTCTTTCATCTTAGAAATTTATGTCTACATGATTAACACATTTTCATCTTTGGGTGTCCTTCTACAGTGGAGGAAGAAATGGGATGAGTTGTAGAAGAGATAATTAATTGGGTTTGAATTTTCGTTATTATTCCGGGACGGACCTTTGAAATGATTATTATCATGGTTGTTATTAGTTGTATTTTTTTTGTTATATTAAACTGCCTAATTTTAGCAATTACTTAAGTAGTAATTGCTGCTACCAATATTTGTGGTCATCTTTAGCTATTCCTTAATATCTTAAGTAATTGTTTAAAAAATGTAGTATTGCTATTAAGGTTAACTTTCACACGGCTGAACAAAGCCAATTTGTGAAAAAATAAAGAAACATATTAAGCACACAACTCGGTCCCATTCTATTTAACATTTCTATCCTTTTCTGCACATCAAAACTTTTGACAAGGTAATGGAACTCGTTTGAGGTATTCAGCCTATTTGACAAAACAAAATTGGCCCAATTTGAGTTTGAAAGATACATAACTAAGGAATGATAAATGGTACAACAAATGGTTTCGACATGAACTAACTTGGCCGGTTTGAAGAAAATAAATTGAAAAAAATGTTCGAACTTCGTTCCGTCCCGGAACCGTTTTATCCTACCCAAAATCTCTGATCTCCGTCCCATCTCGTCCTGATATTTTCAACCTATGGGATCGGTATGGATCTTGAAAAAAAATCTCCGAACTGTGGGAAGGGACAGGAGATTTGTAATCCACATCCCGTCTCGTCCCATGAGCACCCCTAGCATTTAGTAGTTTATAGGTTTTATTTAAAATATAAAATAACTAAAAAATTATTTTTATTATTTTTTGATATTTTCAATGGTTTTAACCTTTGAAAATATAATAATTTTTAAATTTTTTTCATATGTGAATACAATATTTAGTTATACTAATCATTATATTTATATATTATATAAATTCAAAATAAACAATTTTATTGATAAATATTCTAATATCAATCAAAAAATAAATTAAAAATCCATTAATAATAAGATAGATATTAAATAAAATATAATTACAAAACTAAAAATGATTCAGAATCAAAGCAAAATATATTACTATATAATAATTATTTGTTTTGAAATTTTCTTTCTTTTTAAAAATTTATCTATATTTTTTGATGAAAATTAATTTATATAAATTATATTTGTCTACCTCATAATTTATTTTGTATTTAATATTTATATAAAAATAAAAAATAAATATTAAAATGAATATTTAATATTATAATTAAAAAAATGATATTTATTTTTTATTATTTAGGGTATACCATTTTAATTTATCTTATATATGTCTTACTAATAATTTATTTTGTAATTAATATTTCAAAAAAAATAAACTGTTAAATAAATCAAATAAAAATTTAAAATTATACTGAATAAAAATTAAAATGAGATTTATGAATTATTATTAATATTACCAGTTTAATGGTTTAAGTATTTAGAGCTTTTGTCGTTTAGAAGTTTAGTGATTTATGTTTTTAGGCATTTATTGGGTTATATGTTTTATTTAAATAATGAAATTACAAAAGAATTATTTTTGATATTTTTTAACATTTTCTAAGGTTACATTTGAAAATATAATAATTTTAAAATTTTTTCAAATGTAAATATAATATTAAGTTATAATAATTTTAATAATTATAAGTCATTTAAAATCAATATAAATAATTAGATTGCTAGATATTATAATAATGATCAAAAAGAATTTAATAAACTATTATTAATAAGATAGATATTATTTAAAATATATTTTCAAAATCTAAATTTATTCAAAATCAAAGTAAAATATATAACTAAATAATAATTTTTTTAATGTTTTGCTTTTTTATAAGTTTATATTTTTTGTTTTTAAAAATAAATTATTTGAATTATATTTGTCTTACTCATAATTTATTTTGTAATTTATAATTCTATAATAATAAACTAATAAATAATTAAAATGAATATTTAAAATTATAATGAATACACATAAAATTGAGATTTATTATTTATTATTCAAGATATACCTGTTTATTGGTTTAAATATTTAGCTGTCTTGTGGTTTAGGAGTTTAGTGATTTAATTGTTTAGACCTTTAGTGATTTATAGTTTTTATTTAAAGAATGAAAAAAACAAAAAATTTAATTTTTTGATTTTTTTTAATTTTTGATGGTTATAACCTTTGAAAATATAATAATTTTTAATTTTTTTTAAATGTGAATATAATATTTAGTTATAATAATCTTAATAATTGTATATAATGTAAACTCAATATAAATAATTTTATTGATAGATATTATAATAATGATCAATAAATAAATTAATAAACTAGTATTTATAAGAATGATATAAATTAAAATATAATTGTAAAATCTAAAATGATTCAAAATCAAAAGAAGATATATTACTAAATAATAATTATTTATTTTTAAAAATTTGCCTTTTTTATAAGCTTTTTTTAATGAAAAATAAAGTATTTAAACTATATATGTCGCACTAATAATTTATTTTGTAAGTAATATTTCTATAAAAATAAACTGATAAATAATTAAAATGAATATTTAAAATTATAATGAATACTAATATAAATTAGATTTATGATTTATTATTTGGACTATACTAATTTAATGTTTTAAGTATTTATGCGCTTCGGGGTTTAGGAGTTTAGTCATTTTAGAATTTAGTCATTAGTGGTTTATAGGTTTTATATAAAAAATAAAATGACAAAAAATTTATTTTTGTTAATTTTTCATATTTTTGAATGTTATAACCTTTGAGAATATAATAATTTTTAAATTTTTTTCAAATGTAAATACAATATTTTGTTATAATAATCTTAATAATTATAAGACATTTAAATTCTATATAAGTAATTTTATTGTTAGATATTATAAAATTGATCAAATAATAAATTAATAAACAATTATTAATAAGATTGATCCCACTTAAAATATAATTGCAAAACCTATATATAATGATTCAAAATCAAAGTAAAATATATTACTAAATAATATTTTTTTAATTTTAAATTTTTTCTTTTTTATATAAGCTTATTTTTTTTGATTAAAAATAAATTATTAAAATTATATTTGTCTCACTCATTATTTATTTTGTGATTGATATTTCTATAAAAAATAAACTAATAAATAATTAAAATGAATATTTAAAATTATAATGAATACAAATTAAATGAGATTTATGATTTATTACATGTGGTATACCGATTTAATGGTTTTATTATTAAGGAGTTTTGTCGTTTAGGAGCTTATCAATTTCTTTTTTTAGGTATTTAGTGGTTTATTGGTATTATTTATATAATAATAATAAAAATAAAAATTTTTATATTTTTTCTGATTTTCAAAGCTTATAACCTTTAAAAATGATTCAAAATTTAATCAAAATATATTACTAAATAATAATATTTAATTTTTAAATTTGTCCTTCTTTTATAAGTTTATATTTTTTTTGATTAAAAATAAATTATTATAATAATATTTGTTTCACTCGAAATATATTTTGTAAGTAATTTTTCTAAAAAAATAAACTATAAATAATTAAAATGAATATTTAAAATTATAATAAATAGAAATAAAAATAAGATTTATTATTTATTAAGTAGTATATAGCTGTTAATAGGTTTATGTATTTAGGGGTTTCGAAATTTTTGAGCTTACTGATTTAAGTAAGTAATCATTTAATGATCTATAGGTTTTATTTGAAAAAAGAAATAACAAAAAATTTATTTTTATTATTTTTTCTCATTTTTTAAGGTTATAACCTTGGAAAATATAATAATTTTTAAATTTTTTTTAAAAGTGAATACAATATTTATTTATAATAATCATAATAATTATATATCATATAAATTCAATATAAACAATTTTATTGATAGATATTCTAATAATTATCAAAAAATAAATTAAAAATCTATTATGAATAAGATTGATATTACTTAAAATATAATATCAAAACCTAAAATGATTCAAAATCAAAGCAAAATATATCACTAAATAATAATTAT
Source organism: Sapria himalayana (assembly GCA_029783825.1). NCBI lineage: Eukaryota > Viridiplantae > Streptophyta > Magnoliopsida > Malpighiales > Rafflesiaceae > Sapria > Sapria himalayana. The sequence continues at coordinate 43,965 of JAREIK010017765.1, forward strand.
TTGTATTTAAATTTTTATTCTTTTTATAAGCTTATCAATTTTTTGATTGAAAATAATTTATATAAATTATTTTTTTAACTCATAATTTATTTTATAATTAATACATATATAAAAATAAAAAACTAAACAATTAAAATGAATTTTTTAAATTATAATGAAAAAAAATAAAAATGAAATTTATTAATTATTATTTACGGCATACCGATTTAAAGGATTATATATATAGGGGTATCGGGATTTTGTAGTTTAGTGATTTAAATGCTTAGGCATTTAGTGATGTTAAGGTTTTATTTAAACAATAGAATAACAAAGAAAACATATTTTTTTTTATTTTTTCCCATTTTCAAAGGTTATAACCTTTGAAAATATAATAATTTTAAATTTTTTTCAAAAGTGAATACAATATTTAGTTATAATAATCATTATATTTATATATCATATAAATTCAATATAAACAATTTTATTGATAAATATTCTAATAATTATGAAAAAATAACTTAATAATCTATTATTAATAAGATAGATGTCAATTAAAATATAATTACTAAACCTAAAATGATTCAGAAGCAAAGCAAAATATATTACTATATAATAATTTTTTATTTTGAAATTTTTCTTTTCTTTTAAAAAGTTTATCTATAATTTTTTGATGAAAAATAATTTACATAAATTATATTTCTTTAACTCATAAATTATTTGGTAATTAATATTTTTATATAAATAAACAAATAAATAATTAAAATGAATATTTAAAATTATAATTAAAAATAATGAGATTTATTATTTATTATCTTGGGTACACCGGTCTAATTTAAATTAGATCTGTCTTACTAATAATTTATTTTGTAATTAATATTTCTATAAAAATAAACTGAAAATTAATTAAAATAAAATTTAAAATTATACTGAATAAAAATTAAAATGATATTTATGATTTATTATTAATATATACTAGTTTAATGGTTTAAGTATTTAGAGGTTTTGTCTTTTAGGAGTTTAGCGATTTAGGGTTTTAGGCATTTAGTTGTTTTTTGGTTTTATTTAATCAATAAAATAGCAAAAAAAAATTTGTAATTTTTTCTCATTTTCATAGGTTATAACCTTTGAAAATATAATAATATTTAAAATTTTTTGAAATGTGAATATAATATTTAGTTATAATAATATTAATAATATTAATAATTATATATGATATAAATTTAATATAAATAATTTTATTGATTGATATTATAATAATGATCAAAAATTAAATTATAAATTATTCATAATAAAAAGATATTAATTAAAAATATTTACAAAACCCAAATTGATTCAAAATTAAAGTAAAAAATATTATTGGATAATAATTTTTAATTTTTAAATTTTTACTTCTTTTATAAGCGTATATATTTTTTTGATTAAAAATAAATTATTTTAATTATATTTGTCGAACTCATAATTTATTATATAATAAATATTTCTATAAAAATAAACTAATAAATAATTAAAATGAATATAAAAACTATAATAAATAGAAATTAAAATTAGATTTATTAATTATTATGTATTATATAGCAGTTTAATAGTTTATGTATTTAGGTATTACGGGGTTTAGGTGTTTACTGATTTAATTGTGTATTCATTTTGTGGTTTATGGGTTTTATTTAAAAAATAAAATAACAAAACATTTATGTTTATTATTTTTTTGATATTTTCAAAGGTGATAAACTTTGAAAATATAATAATTTTTAAATTTTTTTCAAATGTGAATTAAATATTTAGTTATAATAATCAATATATTTATATATCATATTTCAACATAAACAATTTTAGTGATAAATATTCTAATAATGTTCAAAAAATAAATTAATAATTTATTATTAATAAGATAGATATCAATTAAAATATAATTACAAAACATAAAATGATTCATAAGCAAAGCATAATATATTACTATATAATAATTTTTTGTTTGGAAAATTTTTTTATATTAAAAAGTTTATCTATATTTTTTTGATTAAAAATAATTTACATAAATTATATTTGTCTAACTCATTATTTATTTTTTAATTAATATTTGTATAAAAATATAAAATTAATAATTAAAATGATTATTACAAATTATAATGAAAAAAAAGAGATTTATTATTTATTATTTAGGTTATACTGGTTTAATTCAAGTTATATCTGTCTCACTAAGAATTTATATTGTAATTAATATTTGTATAGAAATAAACTAATAAATAATTAAAATAAAAATTTAAAATTATACTGAATAAAAATTAAAATAAGATTTTGATTTATTATTAATGTATACTAGTTTAATGGTATAAGTATTTTGAGGTTTTGTCGATTAGGAGTTTAGTGATTTATGTTTTTAGGCATTTAGTGATTTATAGGTTTTATTTAAACAATAAAATAACAAAAAAAAATTGTAATTTTTTGTCATTTTCAAATGTTATAACCTTTGAAAATTTAATAATATTTAAAGTTTTTTGAAATTTGAATATAATATTTAGTTATAATTATTTTAATAATTCTATATCATATAAAATAAATATAAACAATTTTATTGATAGATATTATAATAATGATCAAAAATTAAATTAATAAACTATTTATAATAAGATAGATATTAATTAAAAAATATTTAAAAAACCCAAATTGATTCAAAATTAAAGTAAAATATATTAGTTGATATTAATTTTTAATTTTTAATAATACTTCTTCTATACTTCTTTTAAAAGCATATATATATTTTTTGAATAAAAATAAATTATTTAAATTATATGTCGCAATCATAATTTATGTTGTAATAAAAATTTTTATAAAAATAAACTAATAAATAATTAATATGAATATTAATTATAATAATAAATTGAAATAAAAATTCAATTTATTAATTATTAAGTAAATCCTATAATCTACTAAATATCAAAAATAATTTATTGTTATTTCATTGTTTAAATAAATCCTATAAACTACTAAATGCCTAATCACTTAAGTCAATAACTCCAAAATCTCGAAAACCCTAAATTAATAATCCTTTTAAACTGGTATACACTTAATAATTAATAATAAATCTCAATATTATTTTTTTCATTATAATTTAAAATATTCATTTTAATTATTTATTGGTTTATTTTTATTAAATATTAATTACAATATAAATTATGAGTTTGACAAATATAATTTATAAAAATTATTTTTCATCAAAAAATATAGATAAACTTATAAAAAGAAAAAAAATTTCAAAACAAAAATTTATTATATAGTAATATATTATGTTTTCCTTCTGAATCATTTTAGCTTTTGTAATTATATTTTAATTGATATCTATCTGATTAATAAATTATTATTATTTTATTGTTTGATTATTATTAGAATATTTATCAATAAAATTATTTATATTGAATTTATATGAAATATAAATATAATGATTATCATAACTAAATATTGAATTCACTTTTGAAAAAAAATTAAAAATTATTATATTTTCAAAGGTTATAACCTTTGAAAATATCAAAAATTAATAAAAATGAATTTTTTGTTATTTTATTTTTTAAATAAATTCTCTAAACCACTAAATGCATGCACAATTAAATAAGTAAACTCCTAAACCCCATAATGCTGAAATAAATAAACCATTAAACCGCTATATAATACATAATAATTAATAAATCTAATTTTTATTTCTATTTATTATAATTTTAAATATTCATTTTAATTATTTATTAGTTTATTTTTATAGAAATATGTATTACAAAATAAATTATGAGTGCGACAAATATAATTTTAATTAATTTAATTTTAATCAAAAAAGAAATATACGCTTATAAAAGAAGTAAAATATAAAAATTAAAAATTATTATTTAGTTATATATTTTACTTTAATTTTGAATCAATTTAGGTTTTATAAATATTTTTTAATTAATATCTATCTTATTATTAATAGTTTATTAATTTAATTATTAATAATTATTATAAGATCTATCGATAAAATTGTTTATATTGAAATTATATGATATATAATTATTAATATTATTATAACTAAATATTTTATTAATATTTCAAAAAATGTTAAATATTATTATATTTTCAAAGGATATGAAAATGAGAAAAAATTACAAAATTTTTTTTTGTTATTTTATTGTTTAAAAAAAACCTATAAACCACTAAATGCCTAAAAACACAAATTACTAAACTCCTAAATGACAAAACCTCTTAAAACTTAAACAATTAAACTTGTATACATTAATAATAAATCATAAATTTCATTTTAATTTTTATTCAGTTTAATTTTAAATTTTTATTTTAATTATTTATCAGTTTATTTTTATAGAAATATTTATTACAAAATAAATTATTAGTTAGATAGATCTAATTTAAATTAAATCAATATACCATAAATAATAAATAATAAAACTCATTATTTTTTCATTATAATTTTAAATATTCATTTTAATTATTTATTTGTTTATTTTTATATAAATATTAATTACAAAATAAATTATGAGTTAAACAAATATAATTTATATTAATTATATTTCATCTAAAAAAATATCGATACATTTTTAAAAACAAATTTTAAAACAAAAAATTATTATATAATAAATTATTTTGCTTAGCTTCTGAATCATTTTAATATTTGTAATTATATTTTAAATGATATATTTCTTATTAATAATAGATCATTAATTTATTTTTTTTATCATTATTAGAATATTTTCAATAAAAATGTTTATATTGAATTTATATTATATATAAATTTTATAATTATTATAACTAAATATTGTATTCACTTTTGAAAAAAGTTTTAAAATTATTGATATTGAATTTATATGAAATATAAATATAAAGATAATTATAACTAAATATTGAATTCATTTTTCAAAAAAATTTAAAAATTATTATATTTTCAAAGTTTATAACATTTGAAAATATCAAAAAATAATAAAAATAAATTTTTTGTTTATTTATTTTTTAAATAAAACATATAACCAGAAAATGCATACAAAGTTCAATCAGTAAACTCCTAAACCTCGTAATGACTAAATACATAAACCATTAAACCCATATATACTACTTAATAATTAATAAATCTAATATTTTATTTATTTATTATAATTTTAAATATATATTTTAATTATTAATTAGTTTATTTCTATAGAAATATTTATTAAAAAATAAATTATGAGTGCGAGAAATATAATTTAAATAAATTTTTTAATCAATAAATGTAATTACACTTATAAAAGAAGTATAAATTTAAAAATTTAAAATTATTATCAAGTAATATAAGTTACTTTAATTTTGAATCAATTTGGGTTTTGTTAATATTTTTTAATTAATATCGATCTTAATATTAATAGTTTATATTTTAATTTTTGATCATTTTTATAATATCTATCAATAAAATTATTAATATTATTTATATGATATATAATTATTAATATTATTATAACAAAATATTGTATTAAAATTTCAAAAAATTTTAAATATTATTATATTTTCACATGTTATAACCTATGAAAATGATAAAAAATTATAGAAATTTTTTTTGTTATTTCATTTTTTTAAATAAAACCTATAAACCACTAAAAGCCTAAAAACATAAATCGCTAAACTCCTAACGACAAAACCTATAAATACTTAAATCATTAAACTAATATACATTAATAATAAATCATAAATCTCAATTTAATTTTTATTCAGTATAATTTTAAATTTTTATTTTAATTATTTATGAATTTATTTTATAGAAATATTAATTACAAATAAATAATTAGTGAGACAGATCTATTTTAAATTAAACCGGTATCCCTAGATAATAAATAATAAATAATAAATCTTATTTTTTTTATTATAATTTTAAATATTCATTTTAATTATTTATTTGTTTATTTATATATAAATATTATATAAATATTAATTACAAAATAAAGTTAGTTAGACAAATATAATTTATATAAATTATTTTTAATCAAAAAATTATTAATAAACTTTTTAAAAGAAAAAAAAATTTCAAAACAAAAATTATTATATAGTAATATATTTTGCTATTCTTCTAAATAAATTTAAGTTTTGTAATTATATTTTAATTGATATCTATCTTATTAATAATAGATTATTAATTTATTTTATCATCATTATAAGAATATTTATCAATAAAATTGTTTGTATTGAATTTATATGATATATAAATATAATGATTATTATAACAAAATTTAATATTCACATTTAAAAAAAATTTAAATATTATTATATTTTCAAAGGTTATAACCTTTGAAAATATCAAAAAATAATAAAAATAAATTTTTTATTTTTTATTTTTTTAATAAAACCTATTAGCCACTAAATGCATACACAGTAAAATCAGTAAACTCCAAAACCTCATAATGCCTAAATACATAAACCATTAAACCGCTATATACTACTTATTAATTAATAAAGCTAATTTTTATTTCTATTTATTATAATTTTAAATATTCATTTTAATTATTTATCAGTTTATTTTTTAAAAATATTTATTACAAATTAAATTATGAAACGACATATATATTTTAATTAATTTATTTTTAATCCAAAAAAATATATGCTTATAAAAGATGTAAAAATTTAAAAATTAAAAATTATTATCTAGTAATATATTTTACTTTAATTTTGAATCAATTTGGGTTTTGTAAATATTTTTTAATTAATATCAATCTTTTTATTAATTTTTATTAATTTAAATTTGATCATTATTATATTATCTATCAATAAAATTGTTTATATTGACTTTATATGATATATAATTATTAATCTTAAAATAATTAAAAATTGTATTCACATTTCAAAAAATTATAAATATTATTATATTTTCAAAGGTTATAAATAATGAAAATTAGAAAAAATTACAAATTTTTTTTTGTTATCTTATTGTTTAAATAAAACCTCTAAATCACTAAATGCCTAAAAACATAAATTACTAATCTCCTAAATGACAAAACCTTTAAATACTTAAACAATTAAACTAGTGTATATTAATAAAAAATCATAAATCTTAATTTAATTTTTATTAAGTATATTTTTAAATTTTTATTTTAATTATTTATCAGTTTATTTTTATAGAAATATTAAATGCAAAATAAATTATTAGTGAGACAGCTCTAATTTAAATAATTTATTTTTCATCAAAAAAAAATATATCCTTATAAAAAGAGGCAAAATTTTAAAAACAAAAATTTATTATATAGTAATATATTATATTTTTATATTGAATTATTTTAGATTTTGCAATTATATTTTAATTTATATCATTCTTATTAATAATAGTTTATTAATTGTTTATTGACATTA
>JAREIK010017766.1:0-67176 GCA_029783825.1 Sapria himalayana
TCCAGAAGGAGACTTGAATATACTCAGCTGTCCACCAGTAAGTAGGAAGAAAGTAAGCGAGGAGGTGGAAAAGGAGAAGGTTAAAGATGATTTAAAAATTTATGAAGAGGATTGCGATAAGATTACTAGGGATCAAGCGATGGAAGCCATAAAATGAATGGCATTGCAACTCGGACAGCAACCTAAATATAGGGAGTTAATACAGCTCACTCCTAGTATAATTAACCCACAAAGAAATATGAAGAAGCATTTAAACAAGACAAATGAGTCTAGATGTACAACAAGAACTCAAGCCAAATTTGCATATAATGGATAGTTATTTATACTAGAACATAAGGGGTGTGGCTAATAACCCCTCTTTATGTAGACTGAAAAAATTAATTAGAATTCATAAAATAATATTAGTCATTATCATGGAGCACATGGTGAATAGATACTAATTATGTAAATATCGTAACATCTTAGGATTTAATAACGCATATGCAAATTTAAACAGTAAACTTTGGATTATGTATAATAATAATCTGGATATCGAAATTTTAAAAGACAGGAGCAGGTAGTACATTTTAAAACTAATAAACATGCAAAATAAATAATATCAGTAGTGTATGCAAAAAATGCTAAAAAAGAAAGATATGAATTATGGAGGGAGATGGAAGATATAGCTAGGAAATATGCTCCATGGATTATAGAAGGTGATTTTAATACAATTAGGAATGTAAAGGAAAAGAAGGGAGGTAAACCCCTAGATACAGTGGCTATGATGTAGTTTAATGATATAATTGCTAGCACTAATCTGATAGAGGTGGATTTCATAGGTTCATGCTTTACTTAGTGTAATAACTAGCAGAAATGAGGAGTAATTTCTGCTAGGCTCGATTGGGTATTGTGTAATGTCAAGTGGGTCTCCTCTCATGGTGCGACTGGACTAAGGCACTTAAATCAAACCTACTCGGATCATAGCCCATTGCTCTTGTCGATTCGCAAATAACAACATATTAGAAGAGGTTTTAAGTATCAAAATATGTGGGTAAAGCACAGAGACTTTGAAAAGGTGGTGAAAAAGTCGTGGTCTGAACCAGTTTCTGGTAAACCACTTCAGGTTCTAAGTCTGAAGCTATATAGATTAAAAAGTTGTTTGGTAATATGGAATAGAAAAAGCTTCGAGAATTTGAATATTAAAATTAAGCAAGCAGAGGAAGAAGTAGGAAGGCTGGAATTAGAGCATGATTACAATAAAAGTGAGGAGACTAGATTGAATTTGAGCAAGGCTAAAGGATAGTTGAGGCTTATATTGCACTTTGACTAGATTTTTTTAAAGCAGCGGGAAAATATTAAATGGCTTAAGGAGGGAGATAGAAATATTAAATTTTTTCATAATATGAGTAAGGTTAAAGCTCATAGATATAAGATTAAAGGGATAAAGAAATGTGACGGTACATGAGTGGAAAATGAGATGGAGATAGCTTCTCTTTTCGATGAGTATTTCAAAAGTATTTTATGTGGGCAATCCCGACACGAAGGAGACACATTAATGAAAGAATTCAGTATAATTATCACAAATGAATAGAATCATAGAATGGTTAATATCCCAGAAGAGGTAGAAATTAGAGAGGTGGTGTTCAGTATAAATAAACACAGCGTGGCAGGGCTAGATGGTTGGAATAACTATTTTTTTCAGACATGCTGGAATATTATTAAAAAAGATCTTATACATGCAATTTCAAGTTTTTTTTGTAAGAGCTGAAATTCTAAAAGTGCGGGCTAGCTCCCTTATTGTGTTGATTCCAAAAAAAAATCTCCGCAAAATTGTGAGGATTTTAGGCCCAATTACTTATGTAATGTAGTTTATGAGATATTAGTGAAAATTCTCCAAAACAGGCTAAGCATCATCATGCTAGAAATAATATCGCAAGAATAAACTAGATTTATTAAAAATAGGTTAATGACAAAAAATATAAGATTAGCATCCGAGATGATGAAGGAACTAACTATGAAAACTAGAGGGAATAACCTAGTAGTGAAATTGGATTTGTCTAAAGTATTTGACAGGGTAGTGTGGGACACACTCTGTTTTGTCATGAGAAAATTAGGTTTCTCGAAGTTATGTATAGATTTGATATATAGATGTGTCTCAAGTGTGAGTGTTAAAATCATTATGAATTGAACAAAAGGAAAAGAATTCAAATCAAGTAAAAGATTATGACAAGGGGACCCATTGTCTTTTCTATTATTAGATATATACCTTGAATTATTAATCTGTAATATAAATAGGAAAATGTCGGAAGGTAAAATTGTATCTTTTAGACAACCCAAAATTACTCCGAGGGTAGGCTATTTAGCCTATGCATATGATTTGATAATTTTTACTAATGCCAGCAGTAGATCGTTAAAGTACTTAATGGATCTATTGCATATTTTTGAAATAGAAAATGGGCAGACGGTGAATAAAAAGAAATGCTAGTTTAAGTTAGCATCAAAAATGCAGGATAAAGTGGCTCAAAAAGTTAAAAATATTATAGGTTTTACCCAAAATAAAAAAGCTTTAAAGTACTTAGGATGCCCTATATATGAGGGTAGGCTAAACAAAAGTATTTAAGCCCTTTGCAAGATAAAATGAGAAAGAAAATGGCCGACTGGAAGGAAGATCTACTAAGCTTTGGTGGCAAAATTACTCTTATTTCACATGTGCTACAAAGCATGCTGGTACATATTTTGTCGGTAATTCATCCTTTTAAAAAATTTATAAAGAAACAAGAAAAATAAATGGTAGTTTTTCTATGGGGTAAAAAAGAGCGAAAATCGAAGCTGCACTAGAAAAACTAGGTAGATATATGTAATCCAAAAGAAGAGGTAGGATTAGGTATAACTAGCTTAATGGATATGACTACATATTGGGACTATAAAGGCTGGTGGAGGTTACAAGAAAACACCAGTCTATGGATGAAATATATGAGAGCTAAATATGGGTGGGAGGAGATTAAGAGGTTGAAGAAGGCTTCTAATAACTGGAAATCACTGGTAAAGCAGAAAGAGGTAGTAGAATCGAACTCGGCCTTGTTAAAGAGTGGATGGAAATGGAAGCTTACTCCTCAAGGTTTTTTCACATTAAAATCAACTAAAGAATTGATAAAAAAGAAGAAACATGCACAAGCTATATTTAAATGGATATGGAAAAAAAATATCCGACAAAAAATGTGCTCACTAGCATGGAAAGTACTCTCTAATACCATACCGGTAGATAACAATATTCAAAGAAAAGGCATAAAGTTAGTATTTAGGTGTGAATGTTGTTTTGTGGCAATAGAATCTTTAGATCATTTATTTTTAGTAGGGAAAATTGCATCAGAAGTCTAGAAATGGGTGAAAAAAACTTGTCAGATTAGAATGAAAGAAGTAGGGCTACTAGATCGAGTGAAAAAATGGAAAAGAGTAGCATCTAAAAGCAATATTAGTAAATGGCTTATCTAGAATCTGCCTCATGTAATTATCTGGTGTATATGGAAGGCCAGAAACAAAAGTAGGTACAAGGGTATAGCTATGAATGCAGCGGAAATTTTATTAGATATTAGGAAGGAAATCAATAATATATCTACAATAAAGCCTATTAGGATTGACAACATAGGAGCGATAGAGTTATTAAAAATAAATCGGGGCTTGCAACAAATATATAAAAGTAAAAAGTATTAAGAGCATGAATGGATTAAACCTCTCGTAGGAAGGCTATCCCACAACATGGACGGTAGCTTTAATAGAGACATAGGGGCTGCAGAAGAGGGAGGAGTAATAAGGGATTCTCAAGAGAGAATAGTAAGAGCCTTCACTCTTTCCTGCAAGGCCTACTCAGCTCTACATGCTGAAATTTGGGCACTCATAAGAGGGCTACAGGTTTGTAAGGAGTCAGGACTAAGTAATTTAGAAATTAAAGTAGACTTCTATTTACTAGTGGATCTAGTATCAAAAAATATAGACTTATAAAGAATAAGAAGAATCAAAAGAATAAGAAGAATAAGTAGAATAAAAAGAATAATATACATAAGAAGAATAAAAATAATAAGAGAATAAGAAGAATAAGAATAATAAGAACGCTAATAAGATTAAGAAGATTAAGAAGAATAAATAGATTAAGAAGAATAAGAAGATTAAATAGATTAAGAAGAATAAGAAGAATAATAGAATAAATAGATTAAAAAGAATAAAAAGAATAAGAAGATAAAGAAGAATAAAAAGAATAAGAAGATTAAAAAAAAAATAAGAATAAGATGAATAATAAGAATAAAAATAATTAAAAGAATTAGAAAAATAAAAATAATAAGAAGAAAAGGAAGAATAAGATTAATATGAATAATAAGAAAAAAAAGTATAAGAAGAATAAGATTAATAAAAAGAATAAATAGAATAAAAAGAATAAGAATTATAAGAATAAAAAAAAGAACAAGAAAATTAAGAAGAATAAAGAGATTAACAAGAGTGATAATAATAACACTAAAAAGAAGAATAAGAAGAATAAGATATATAATAAAAAAAAGAAGAATTAGAAGAATACGTTGAATCAAAAGAATTAGTAGACTTAGAATAAAAAGAAGAATATAATGAATAAGAAGTATAAGAAAAATAAGAATAATAAAAAGAATAAGAAGAATAAGAAAAATAAGAACATTAAGTAGAATTAGAATAATAAGAAGAAATAGAAGAAGAAGAAGAATGATAAAAATAATAAGAATAATAATAATAATAATAATAGATGAATAAAAAGGATAAGATGAATAAGAAGAATAAGAAGAATAATAATTTAAAAATAATAATAATAATAATAATAATTTGATTAATAAAAAGAATAAGAAGAATAAGAAGAATAAGAAGGATAAGAAGAATAAGAAGAAAAGAAGAATAAGAAAAATAAGATGAATAATAAGAATAAGAAGAATAAAAAAAATAAGAAGAATAAGGAGAATTTGAAGAATAAGATGAATAAGAAGATTAAGATGTATAAGAAGAATAAAAGAGTAAAGAGAATAATAAGATTTAGAAGTATAAGAAAAATTAAAAAAATTTGAAAAATAAGAAGAATAAGAATAAAAAGAAGAATAGGGGGATTAAATTAATACGAAGAATAAAAAGAATATGAAGAATAAATAGAATAATAAGATTAAGAATAATAATAGAATAAGAAGTATAAGAAGAATAAAAAGAATATGAAGAATAATATAATTAAGATGAATACTAAGAAAAGAAGAATAAGAAGAATATAAAGAATATGAACAATAAAAAGAATAATTTGAATAAAAAGAATATGAAGAATTAGAAGAATTAGAAGAATAAGTTAAATCAGAAGAATTAGTTGATTTAAAGTAATAAAAAGAATAAGAAGAATAAAAATAATACGAAGAATAAGAATAATAAAATTAATAAGAACAAAAAGAAGATAAATGACAATAAGAAGAATCAGAAGAATAAAAAGGATAAGAATAATAAAAAGAATAAGAATAATAATAAAAATATGATGAACAAGAAGAATAAGAAGATTAAGAACAATAAGAAAAATAAGAAGAATAAAAAGAATAAGTAGAAAAAAAATTATAAGAAGAATAATAAGAATAACAAAAAAAGAAGAATAAGAAAAATAAAAAGAATAAGAAATTTAAGAACAATAAGAAGAATAAGAAGAATAATCACACTAGATAAATTAGTGGAGGAAGACATGCAAAGGGTTTACAAGAGTTTGATGGGAATAATATTCTGGATAAATACAAAGGTATAATCACACTAGATAAAATAGAATTGCTTTATATTAGAATTCAAAAACATTAGGAGATGCAGTTGAAAAAAAAGGGGTTAGGGTAGGAAATATTTTGTTGTTTTTAATCTTTTTATAGGTATCTAAGGGCAAACTACAAGAAGATGGATTAAAAGTAGAAGATTATGCGACAAAAGGCTAAATAAAATTCTATAGTTATAAGTAAAAAGTAGAAATAGAAATTGACAAGAGAAAGCAGCAAAGCTCCTTAAAAGTTTCCTTGGACCCGTGGAAAGACTGCAAAAAATTGAACCGACATAGACTGGGGTTATATAACTACTATTTTATATTTTCTATTTTGTAGTTGGGGAAGTAATGAGGATGTAAGCTAGGGGTGAAGAAGGTAGAAACTTAGTTCTAATAGAGAACTCTAATATTTAACATCTGCTATAAATGAGGGAAAGGAAATCAATGGCCTAAAGTAGTAGGCAAGGCAAGCACTAAGAACATCATACTATATTAAGGCATAAAATTTGCATGGTTTTGGTTGTGAAGGTGATAGTCCAATGGATCAATAGAAGCAACTAGTTTTACAACTAATTCTGCTTGTACTATACTTCTATTTTATGGCTTGCTTGGTGGTTTTCTTTTTCATAGATTGAAGTTAATAGGCAGTTAAGGATAGTTGTATGTAAAGAATAAATCACTGAGAATAGAAGTAAAGAAGAAAGTAGAATGTGCAAAATAGTATACCTATAGTACTAGGTGGCCTGTACTGCTATTTGGGTGTTGAAAGGATGGCCTGCTATTTAGCAGGAGGTTGTGCTTGCATGCTTGTTCTTGGAATGCAAGAGAAAGGTCAAGCCTATAGTTGACAAAACAATATAAGCCAGGAACATGGAAAAAGCAAGATAAAGCTAAGGGGACACAAGAAATATAAGGTAGAACCTGAAAAAAGTGCAGTGAGGCTGCTAGGATAAAAGTAGCAAGTTAGAATAGTAGTTGTAAGAAAAGACAACTATAGCTACAAAAGTAAAATGAGAGCATATGCATATTTGCCCCAAGAAGATAGGCATCAAGAAGGCTTAAGCAGAAACCAAGGAGAATGTTCTAAACATAAAGTGTCCAAATGGCAGGCAAACATAAAGCTCAAAGTTTTACAACATGCTATAGGCAATTATTCATATCATTATATAATGAAAGCTAGATCTACTTTATTTCTTTACTATTTTATAGATAATGCATACTATTATATTGTGTTGTTCTTTAATTTTTATAAGGGTGTAAAAGGGTTAAAGGGTAGTATCTTAGTTTGTAACAATGATATTCTTCCACCAAAAGAGGGCTTTTATAATTAATAAAACAAACCATTAAAAAAAGAAGATTAAGAATATTAAAAAGAATAAAAAGAATAAGAAGATTAAGAAGAATAAGAAGGACAAAAAAGAACTAGAAGAATAATGTGAATAAAAAAAATTATAAGTATAATAATAATAAGAAGAATAACTAGAATAACATGAAAACTTGCTAAAAGGTATGTGTTAGTGTGTCACGACAACATCAATGGCTTCTACCACGTAGCGAGCAAAGTTGGTATGGAAGCTCCATTTCCAGCACTGCCGGTTCTTATTTGTCTCAATTCCCTCGTATTTGCAACGTGCCTTGTTTTCTATATATCAATCTTATAAAAATAGCGAGAGCGTTTCTCTAGAATTGGGGCTTGACGAATCAAATGGAAAATCACCATTGTTGCCCAATTCAAGCTGGATTCAAGCTCTAAATGGATCAAAGAAACTTATTATCAAATAAGAAGTCCTTTGCATCAATATTGAATGAGCCCGCGCCCCATCCTCCAATATTTGGTAAGAAAAATGGTATTCCCGTGGTAATCTTTTCTTCGGAGGAGATACAGAGGCTCATAGAGCCATCTGACTACACATTAGTTGGAAAATTTTTCCACGGCAGACCTCGCGCACAAGAAATACAATTGTTTATTAATTCTTTGATGTTCAAGGGGATGGTGAAAATTTCCGATTATGATGTGAGGCATGTTATTCTACAATGCCATTTGGAGGACGATTTCCATCGTCTATGGGCAAGGGGATTGTGGCAGGTGAGTGGGTATCCAATGTGCATTTTGAAGTGGATGAAATACTTCAGCCCATACAAAGAAGCACCTCTAGCCCCGATATGGTTCTCATTACCTAATCTACCATTGTTTTTGTACAATAAACATGCTATGTTTTCCATTTCTTCTTCTTTGGGTAAGCCTATGCCGAGGGATGAGGCAACAGTCTTTATGAGAAGGCTTAACAATGCAAGGGTGTGTGTAGAGTGTAACTTACTCTCACAGCCACCGAATAAAATATGGATAGGTAGTGGAGGGGAGAGCAGGGAGAGGGGTATTAAAAATCTGTAATGCCCAAGAACTTGCCTCCATACTGGCTAGTATGTAAAAGAATCGGCCATGATATGAAAGATTGTAGGCTAGGGGCTAAGGGGATGGAGCAGAATGTTAGAGGAAAGAAGAGGCAAAAATGAGTTAGGAAGGATCAACATATACAGTTGAGAGATAGGGGAGAATCACCTAAAATTGTAAGAAATGATTCAGAAGTGAGCTTAGAGGAGAAAGGGGGCAGAAACAGGGAACTAGTTATTTATGAGGAGGAAGGAGGTAGAAATGAGAATTTAGTGTTGGAAGTAGAGGATAGTTTAGATGGAGTGGAAGAAGAAGGCTGGAAGGAAGTGAAGCTAAGGAGCAAGGGGGGAAAGAGGCATAAATTAAGAAGGGTATTAAAGGCGGAGGAGAAGGATTTAGATTGGATAAATGAGGATGTTCTAGATTTTCCAGATGAAAATTCAGAAGTGTTCATTTGTCCACAAATAGGGAGGGATGAAGAAATAGAGGAGGATGTTTTGGAAAAAATTAAAAGATGATTTAGAAATGTACGAAGAGGATTGGGAAAAACTTACAAGAGCTCAAGCAATGGAAGCCATCAAAAGAATGGCTACGCACCTTGGAAAACAAAAAAAATATATTCAAATAATGCAAGATACCCCAAATATAGAAGGAAAATAGCAGGTTGGAAGGAGGAGCTACTGGGTTTCAGGGGTAGGATTACTTTAATCTCCCATGTTCTCCAAAGCATGCTGGTACATATCTTAGCAGCTATTCATCCACCTAAGAAATTTATAAAGAAACTGGAAATGGACAAGGCTAACTTTTTATGGGGGAAATAAGAGGGTAAATTTAAGCTTCACTGAAAGAACTGGGATGATATATGATTGCCAAAAGAGGAGGCAGGTTTGGGCATCATCAGACTGCAAAACATTGCCACAGCATGGGACTGCAAAGGATGCTGGAGGTTAAAAGAAGGTGAGAGTCTATGGGCGAAGTTCATGAAAGTTAAATATGAAGGGTCTAAAACTAAGAGTTTAAATAAGACTTCAAATATTTGGAAATCAATGGAAAAACAAAAAGAAATAGTAGAATCACATTCGATATTGAAAAAAAAGCAGATGGAAATGGACACTGAACCCACAGGGGAATTTTACTTTAAAATCAGTAAAAGAACTATTCAGAAAGAAGAAACCAGCACAAGCATTATTCAAATGGGCTTGGAAAGCAGACATCCCGCAAAAAATGAGTTCGCTTACATGGAAAGTACTTGTTAAAGCTCTACCAGTAGATAGTAATATTCAAAGAAAAGGAATAAAAATGGCATCAAAGTGTGACTACTGCCAGGAAGCAGTAGAATCTATCGACCATTTATTTTTGGAAGGAATGATAGCAGCAGGAGTCTAGAAAGAGATGAAGAAATTGAATCAGATAAGCAGCAAACAGGAAGGGTTAATAGAAAAAAATTAAAAAATGGGAAACTTACACTTCAAGAAGTCCTGTTAGCAATTGGCTAACTCAAAATTTCCAGCACGTTGTTATTTGGAGTCTATGGAAAGCTCGAAACAAGAGTAGATTTGAGGGAATCAAAATGAACTCGGTTGAAATATTAAAAGATATTAGGAAGGAAATTAGCAATATATATAATATTAAACCCTTGAAAGTTGAGAATATAGATATGGTTAGAAAACTCAAAAATACATGGTCACTTACTATTAATAAGACTAAGACACATAGGGTAAAGAGCATAAGTTGGAGTAAGCCCCCGGAAGGAAAGATATCTTTTAACACGGATGGTAGCTTTAATAGGGATATAGGGGCAGGAGGAGGAGGAGGGGCAATAAGAGATTCTCAAGGAAGTATCATTAAAGCATTCACTCTTTCAGGTAAAGCTTCCTCAGCTCTTCACTCAGAAATTATTGCATTAAAAAAAGGGTTGTATATCGGTAAAGAACTAGGCATTAATAACCTACAAATACATGTAGATTCATTGACTTTAGTTAATTTGGTAATGAAAAAAGTATCGTTATGGAAGTATGAGGAGGAGATAGAAATAATAAAAAATCTTGTTAATGAATTAAATGCAAATATTTTACATATTTATAGGGAGGCCAATGCGCTAGCAGACTGCCTCGCTAGAATATGAATGAGTAAAGGAGATATTGAGTATGTAGAGGGGACCATGCCAGAAAAACTGAAGGGATTGGCAAGACAGGATAAACTTGCCTTCCCATACCTAAGAGTGAAAAGGTATGGAATTTGCTCTTGTTAAAGCCTAGAATTTAAGAATATCTAGGTGAAAAATTGTAAAATCTAATAATGAATTTAATCATTATGGGGGGGGTTAGTTTGCTCTGTGAAGGAATTTATGTCTCCGCATGATATATAAAAAGATTTAAGAGTAAATAGAAATAATGACAAGATACAGCTGTGGTCTATTTTGGAATTGGCTCTTTGTGTTGGTTTGCATTTTTGTGTTTTTTGTAGCACAAGAAAAGCAAGAGGATCCGGCAGGGAGTCTGAACAAGTGTCTGTGTCAGTATAAGTAATAAAGTCTATATTGTATTGATGTCTGTAAAAGTCTGTTTTTGGAAATGAGGTAATGTCATGAGTTATTTTATTTAAGTCAATAAGTACTAGGAACTATTATTGTCCAGATTAGGAATCGAGGAGAAGAGATTATGCACAAATCAGATCAGAACCAATCCAAGGGGGGAAGAAAAAGGTGACTTCGGATGAACAGCAGAGGATTCGAGGAGCAGATAAAGCCTCAAATCAGCACAATGGGAAAAATGGCAAAGAGGACTAAATGTTAGATTCAAGTCGATCAAACAAAAAGGTAAACAGAATGAATAAATTATACTCTGGGAATGCATTCATTTCTTTGTTGTTGCAGGAATTCAGAGTTTATATAGAAAAGATCCAACCAAAAAAAATGAAAGTAGGAATAAGGCAATATAGCACCTGATATAAGAAGTAGAGTGAAGCTAAATAGAAAAATAAAAGAGAATAAAGATCAAGGAAAAAGATGCAAAGGAAGGCACAATTAGAAAGGAAACCTAGTTGTCATGTTTCAATTAGGAAGAAAAAGAAGAATAACAAGATTAAAAAAAATAAGAAGAATAAGAAAAATAAGAAAAATAAGAAGAATAAGAATAATAAGAAGAATAAGAAGAATAAGAAGAAATGATGGAATGAAAAAAAGAAGAATAAAAAAATATAAAGAATAAGAAGAATAAAAAAATAAGAAGAATAATAAGAATTAGAATAATTAGAAGAATAAGAAAATTATTTAGAATAAGAATTAAAAGAAGTTTAAGAAGAATAAGAAGAATAAAGAAAATAAATAGAATAAAAAGATTAAGAAGAATAAGAAGAATAACATGAAAAAGTAGAATAAGAATAATGATATGATTAAGAAAATAAAAAGAAAAGAAAAATAAGAAAAATAAGAAAAATAAGAAAAATAAGAAGAATAAGAAGAAAAATAAAAATAAAAAGAAATGAAAAATAAGAAGAATAAGAAAAATAAAAAGAATAAGAAGAATAAAAAGAATAAATAAATATAAGAAGGATAAGAAGAATAAGATGATTAAGAAGAATAACTAGAATAATATGAATAAGGATAAAAGAAGAATAAGTAGAATAAGAAGAATAAGAAGAAAAGAATAATAAAAAGAAAAATAAGAATAAGAATAATAAGGAGAATAAGAATAATAAGGAGAATATGGAGAATAAGAAGAAGAAGGAGAATAAGAAAAATAAGGAGAATAAGAAAAATTAAAAGAAAAAGAAGAAAACAAGGAATAAGAAGAATAAGAAGAATAAGAAGAATAAGAAGGATAAGAAAAAAAGGAATAAGAAGAATAATAAAAATAAGAAGATTAATAAAAATAAGAAGAAAAGAAGTAAAAGAAGAAAATAAGAATAAGAAGAATGAGAAGAAAAGAAGAAAAACAATAATATTAAGAATATGAAGAATAAAAAGAATAAGAAGAATAAGAAGAAAAAGAAGATTTAAAATAATAATATTGTTAAGAAGATTAAGAAGAATAAAATAAATAACATGAATAACTCTAATCTCTTATGTTCTTCACCGCACATTGGTACATATCTTATCAATCATTTACCCTCCTATGAAATTTACTAAAAAACTAGAAATAGAAATGGCAAACTTCTTATGGGGCAAAAAAGAGGGGAGACACAAACTTAACTGGAAGAATTGAAAAGATATTTGCTATCCAAAAGAGGAAGCAGGTTTAGGTATAAAAAATTTATAGGACATGGCCACTGTCTAGGACTATAAAGGTTGGTGGAGGCTAAAAGAAAGCGATAGCCTCTGTGTTAAATATATGCTAGCTAAATATTTAGGACACAAGGATAAGCACCCTAAGAAGGCCTTGAATAATTGGAAAGCACTGGAAAAATAGAAGGAGATAGTAGAATCGCACTCAACACTGAAAAAGAGCAGTTGGAAATGGACACTTTCTCCACATGGTAACTTTTCATTAAAATAGGTAAAGGATTTGATTAGAATGAAAAAAAACCGACACATTCTTTATTTAAATGGGCCTGGAAGGCAGACATCTCACAAAAAATGTGCTTGCTTGCAAGGAAAGCACTTGCGAATGCCTTACCTGTTTGTGCAAAGAAAATGTATAAAAATGGTATCCATATGTGAATGCTGCTTTGAAGCAATAGAATCAATGGATCACTTATTCTTGAAAGGAAAAATTATGGTAGAAGTATGAAAAGAGCTGGAGGAATTTTAAAAAAATAGTAATAAAGAGGATGGGTTAATAGAAAGAATTAAAAAATGGCGAAGTGAAACTACAAGAAGTCCGACTAGAAATTGGCTCACTCAAAATTTACCGCACGTAGTAATTTGGTGCTAATGGAAAGCCTAAAATAAGAGTAGATTTTAGGGTATAATGATGAATTCAGCTGAATTTTTAAAAGATATTAGGAAAGAAATTAGTAATATATCTTGCATAATGCCTATTATAGTAGAGAACATGGATATATATAAGGTAGATGGGATTACATGGGAACTCACCACTAACATAATTAAGCATCATTTGGTAAAAAGTATAAGCTGGGTGTTGGGATATCTACAAAATAGTAATAAAATAGTATTGTATGTAGCACAAACAAGATTAAGAAATCAACAAAATAAAATTAAGCATCTACAAACATCATCATCAATAGCAAAACTTAGTTTCAACATTAATAGTAATAGCAATATAAATTTCATGAAACTCAAGTTCTTGTTTTTGGGAATATTCTTGCTCATTGTGTTTCTTTGACATTTTATTTTGAAGATTCCCACATGATGACTATAAATAAGATATTGAGAAATTATATATAATCAAAAAGAAAAAAAAACTCCATAATTCTCTGTCTCCATTGTCTCTTTGTTCTTTATCCATCTGCAGCCCTAAATTAGCACGTCTAAATGTATACTAAAGATGAGCCACTCTTGCTCATAATCTTGAGTTTGACATTGCAATTCCTAGACTACATCTAGATGAAAATCTTTATATTACCTTCAAACCAATATGCAAGATGAATACTGATTAAGAGAATTATAGAGTATTGCGGCATATATATAGCATTTGAGAATCATTTTGCAAAATTTCATCCATACAACAAATATTGTATTTTCAATAGATTATTTTCGAACAAAGAAGAAATAAAATAATTATCCAATAGCTGTTGGAATCATCAACCAGAGAGAATCTAGTAATAGATTGCTGATCACTGCCAGAGCCATATGGGACATTGTGAGAATGAAGCTTGTATTTCATCTAGGCACTAAAGCCACATCACCACGAGGAGCACTTACACTTACCCCAACATCACCATCAACTATTGGTCCTTTGCTCGACTTGCATCCAGCTTCAATTGTGAACAGCTACAGCTCTTACTTCATTAACAAGATCAACAAAATGACCATAATCTAGAAGTAAAGTGGACTCGCCATAGCTCACATTGATGAGATCACATTTATGCTGCATAAATCAGGTGGCAGTGTGCATAGTGCATGCGTGTGTGGAAAGGTAGCGTGCAGTTATATGCATGTAGTGTGGCATTCTTTATGAGGTAGTTTAGGTAGTGGATGCATGTAGTGTGTTATGGCAGTGTGCAAAATAAATATAGTGCTAAAAAATTAAAAAAACAATAAAAAATGATTTAGTGGGTGGGTTATATTTTGGCTGCACCAATTTGTATTGGCCCGCACTAAAAGAAATAATCTGGCTTTCTTATAGTCACATCTGGCTCTCCACTTTTCAGTGCAGGCTCTAACTACATCAATTTTAAGGCTCAAAAATTCATTAACACAAACACAATACTCTCATTTGTTAGCAGAGACATTTCAAAAAACAAAAAAAAAATCAAAATCAAAATCAAAAACCAAAACCTACATGAACATTTTACACTTGAAGTCGTCAACTTCCAAAATTGATGCTATGTTTCCATAACAAATGTCCTACAAAGAATCATGGTTTGGTTAGTTTTCCAAGCAAAGAACAAAACTAGAATCAATAAAAATGATGCCACCAATAAAATATTCTCTTGTTTAGCTGCACATAGGCAGAGTTAATTTTCCCACATGTTGCTCACTATTCCTTCTTCAAGAAGTGAGGAGATAAGAGCTTTGAGACTACAAATCTAGTGAAAGACTTGCATTGGAGTAGCTCTTTCAACTTATCATCGTATATTATTTTTTGCCTATATGATAGATCAATTTATAAAAACAAGAACATCTAACAATTAATTGAAATTGAAGAATAGCACCACTGATTCTCATTGTGGGAGGATGAAGACAATGGATGTTGGCATACATGTAGATAATTTTTTTTTAAATAGTCCCACATCTTCTTTACAACAATTGAACAAGATTATGCATCTTCACCTATACCAATAAATTTTATGAGAGCATCTAAAAGATTAACAGGATGCTAGAAATCCAAAAGTTCAAAAATAAATAACATAAACCAAAATAGTTCAAAAATAATTCTGATACAAAAGTTACATGGTTAAAACAAAAACAAAACATAGTTTCATCAATATTTAAAACAAAATAATCTTCATAATTAGATGATGCATTTGTGCTTCAATTACAGATTCCTTGCATTACAAATATAGACTGATTAGAGATACAAAGAATTATAGACATCAACATTAACATAATTTGTGGAAAACTATAATCAAAAGATAATTTAGTAAAGAAAACTTACATACACATCAATTAAATACCTAATCAATACAAAGGATGAGAACTTTTTAATTTAGCAAAAATTATAGATATGACCATCACTTATATTTTTTTCCTAATTAGATATTAAAAAAAAAACTACATTTTGGCAAGAGTAACCCGAGAGGGCTTTTTTTTCACAATTCCCAAATAGTCTGTGTGACAAAAAAATGGCATTAGATCATAGTCAAAATTTTGAAAGTCATTATTAAATGACTTGTTTCATCTTGTTTTATTTTTTTTGTATTCATTTAGTTGTACAAATTTTTTTTTGATAATTTATAATTTTTTGTATATGTGACAAAAAAAATAGCAAGTTTTTATGTATAGAAGAAATTTATCATAATATTTTAGTAATTTACTTAAAGATTATTTACATACACATCAATTCATACCTAAAAAATAAGAAGGAATGGAACTTATTAGTTTATTAAAATAGATATGACCATCACTTATTAATTTAATCTTTTGTATGGGAAAGCCTATTTTTATTGTATATGATTGTTGTTAGCTCACATTATATGATATTTTTAATTTAATCTTTTATGAGCAGACATAACACATTAAAATATTATTTAATACAATAAAAAATAAAAAAAATCTACATTTTGGCAAAAGCAGCCTGAGTGGCCCGCTCTTGCCAATTTCTAATTTTTTGTATGTGTAACAAATAAATTAGCAAGTTTTTTGTGTACATAATTATATTAGTACACATGTTTCATTGTAAAAAAATAAAAATATACATGTAAAGCAAACATAGACTGCACTAAATAAGCAACTTCACATGCACCACACATCTACTACTTTGGATATATATACTGTATGCACATTTTTTAAATATAATGGTTTATTCTATTACTAATCAAGTTATCTATCATATTGCTTATGTCAACATTACATAATGATGGAATAATTACTTATTATAAATGTATACACGAAATAAGTCACCATGCATGGCCAATGTGCTTTGAGAATGCATGGTATCTTGCTATTCTTTGAAATTTAAATATTAAACAAGACATCAAACTAACAATTCTCAATCAATTAATTCAAATATTATTTTCAATTGGTACCCACTTTTTACCAAAAATAATGATCAACATGATATTTGCCAAAAATAAATACAATTATTAATAAAGATAATAAAGTATCTCGACTTATTTAAACTCTCAACTCAACTATATTCCCAAATGTCATTATGAAAATAAATAAATTTTTACTCATAAAAATTTGACATTAAGAATATAAAATTCTAATATATTTTTTTGTGATAGTTCTCACAATATATCATACAAACATCTATAATACTAGGATTCAATATTCTCGATTTGACTAGAAATGAATGACTAAGTAAAAATAATCTCTGATACCATAGTCACATAATTACACACACTTTATTGAGGCCAACTTTAGATGAAGTTTTTTCAAACACAATTCCTGATACCATATAAAAATCTACTAAAAATAATTCAAACAAAAACTTAGAAAGAAAAAAAATATACAAATATACTCAATCAACAAACTAAAAAAACCTAACTTATATAGAAATCAAAAAATTTACAAGGATTACTCATATGTTGGTTACTTTAACTACTAAGTAAAGATAATTATAACAAAAAAAATTGTAGTAATAATTATTAAATTTTTACATGAATATATTTAAACCTCAAAATATTACTTTTTTGATACATATTAAATTTTAAAATACATTTCTACAAAATTTAGTCCTTACTTTCTTGAGCATGTAACGAACCACAAAATATGTTATTCTGGAATATATTTAACCTCAAAATAATATAATTAAAAAAAATAAATATTTGATTGAACTATTAAAAAGCTTTTTATAGGAACCAAGTGTTTCATGATAATTTTGAAATAAAAATTCTAATCATATATTACAAGATAAATCATATCTCTGACCATTTTAGTTTATTTCTGAGTATTTGAAAGTACCTATTTTAAAAAATAATTTTTGTAGACATGAGAAAATAATATTTAATTATCTTTGAGTATGCATTCAATAAATATTTGAGTACTAAAAAAGAGAATAAATGGTCTCTCCAATTACAAATAAAGACAATATTAGTGTTAAAGTTTTATTCTTTAAGATGATGATTTTTTAAGATTATATTTTAGTTGTTAATGATGATGAACCATTGAAGACTTATCCATTGACAATTAGATATAAATGCTTCTACAGGTTCTCTAAAAAATTGTGTATCTCCATATTAGCATCTTTCAAAGTTATTGCATGACATTATCAAAGCTTTTAAATCTCTATAATTCTTTATTTTTTTTCCAATAATATAGTAAGATGTTAAAGGCATGTACTGATTAAAATGAAAAAAAATTTAATAAAAAAGTTTTTTTACCCATAAATTCCTCTCTAGGTATTATTCCTATCAATCAAATTTATTGAGTTCAAATGGTCATGAAATTCAAGAACAAGATATCTTCATCTTAGAGAAAATATGATGAGAAAACATCTTATTCAAACCATTGATAAATCTCTTGTAGTGACTAAATGATCATGAGGATGATTTTATTAAATTTAATCTTTCAATTATTCTCTGAATGATATAACAAAGTTATACTAGATATCCTATCAAAGAGATTTTATTTTACTCAAAATTTCCTATTTAATCAAATTCGGGATACCACAAATTTTCTTTCAAATTACCCTTACATTATGATTGACAACATATCATGTGAGAAGAAATGCACGTTCTTCAATCCATCTAGATACTATTATTCTTAATAAGTTATCACAAGTGATTTATTTGTTAATTTTAAATAAAAAAAATACTTCTTCTAAAAAACGAGAGAATGAAAAACTCATAAAACAACCACCCAAAAATTAATTTAATTTTTTGTTTGCTTTATATTTTATCATATTATTTCATTAATATTATATTTGTATTACTATATATGAAATAAATTTTTTCTGATATAATTTAAAATAAAATACCTAGTAAGGCTTAGGTACTTTCTTGAAATTATAATTATAGGTCATCAAAATATAATTTTATTTTGACAAAAAAAATATTATAAATATTTTTGCAAAATTAAACTCTTAGATAGTACATTAAATTCACTATAAAAAAATTATTATCAAATATATTATATTATCAAAATAATAAGTTATTTTTGAGATTATACAAGATAGTTACATATGACCATTATTCTTTAAAAAGTTTAATATTTAATGAAATCTCTAATACTTCTTATTTCTTTTAGAGATCATACTGATACACATGAGATTGATTATTCAAATTATAGTTTGATATCAACCACCAAAGAAAAAATAGTAGTATAAATTATTATATTTTTCTTATAAATAATTGAATCTCTTAAAAAAATAGATAAAAAAAATTAGTCGATGATTTTGTGCAAAGATTAAATGTTAGGTCATAAATACTCTTTTTTTATGAGCTTCTTTGATTTATATATTTGATTAGAGAGTGAATTTTTAATTTTTTGAAAAGATTATTCTTTATTGTGATAATGATGCAATCATAGACATAGTTTCCAATGGCATTTTCTATGAAAAAAATAATTAGATTGATAGATAGACAGATCGATGGATAGATAATTAGATTGATATATAAATAGATAAATAGGTAGATAGATAGATAGATAGATAGATAGATATACAGATTACTAGATAGATAGATTGAAAGATAGATATATAGATAAATAGATAGTTAGATAGATAGACTCATATATAAAAAGATTGAAAAGAAAAATATAGATAAATAGTTAGATAGAAAGATAGATAGATTAATTGATAGAAAAATAGATATTTAGACAATAGATAGATAGATTGATAGATAGATTGATAGACAAATTGATAGACAAATAGATAGACAGATTGAACGATAGATTGATATTATATAGATAGATAGATTGATAGATATATAGATAGGTAGATAGATAGATAGATTAATAAACATATAAAAGGTAGATATATAGATTTATTGATATACAAACATATATTTAGATAGATAGATAGAAAAATATATAGATAGTTAAATAGATAGATAGATAGAAATATATATAGAAATATAGATAGAAATATAGATAGAAATATAGATAGACAAATAGATAGATAGATATACTGATAGACAGACTCACAGATAGATAGATAGATAGACAGACAAATATATAGATAGAGAAATATATAGATAGATCAACAGATAAATAGATATGTCGATAGACAGATAGATAGGCTGAAATATAAATAGATATATACATATATAGATAAATAGATAGATAGATAGATAGATAGACAAATAAATTGGTATATAGATATATATATATATATAGATAGATAAACACTTATATTGACAAACATACAGATAGATATATAAATAGATAGATAGACATTTAGATATGCAAATAGATAGACAAATATATAGATAGATAGATATATAGATAAACAATTAGATAGATAAATAATTAGATAGATAGACAAATGAATAAACAGATAGATAGTTGTAAAGAAATACAAACAAATAGACAAAGAGATAGAAAGATAGATAGAAGAAAAATAGATAGATAGATAAATAGATAGATATATAGACATAGAGATAAGGAGATAAAAATACAGATAGATAGATAGACAGATAGAAAAATAGAAAGATTGATAGATAATCATATAGATATAAATAAGATAAACAGATAGATAGACAAATAAATAGACAGATAGATCAATGAATAGATAGATAGTTAGTTAGACATCTAAATACACAGACAAAATGAAAGACATATATATAGTCATATAGATAAATAGATAGATAGATAAATAAAAAATAGTTAGACATATAGACAGACAGATAAACACATAGATAGACACATAGATAAAAATATAGCTAGATCAATAGATAGATATATAAAATATAGATAGACTGATAGAGAGACATACAGATAGATAGATAGATAGCTAGAAACATAGATAGACAGATAAATTGACATGTAGATAAATAGACAAATAGAGAAACAGATAGACATTCAAATAGATAGACAGAAAGATAGATATATAGATAGATAGAAAGATAGATAGACCGATTAATAAACAAATAGACTAGCAGATAGATAGTTAGATATATAGATATATATAAAGATAGATTAAAAGATTAATAAATACATAGAAAAACAAATAGACAATCATATAGAAAGAAATATAGTAAGAAATATAGAAAGATAGATAGAAATAGATATAAATAGATAATAGATAGATATTTAGAAAAAAAGATTGATAGACATATAAAAATATAGATATACAAATAGACAGACACTTATATAGTTAGACAAATAGATAAACAAATAGATAAATAAATAAATAGATAGACAGAAAGATAGATAGATAGAATGATAATAGATAGATAGACAAATAGTCAGACATGAAGATAGACATATAGACAAATAAATAAACATAAAAATAGAAAGATATATATACAATGATATAAATAGATAGATAAATAGAGAGAGAGAGAGAGAGATAAATAAATAGACAGACATATAGATAAGCATATAAATAGACATAAAGATAGACAAATATAGAGACAGACAAATAGACCGACAAAAAAACAAACTATTAGATAGAAAGATCGATAGATAGAAAGACAATATGTTTAGATAAATAGATTGACTCATAGATAGCCATACAAATAGATAGATAGACATACACGTAGACATACAGATTGATAGAAAGATAAACAAACATATATAAAGATTGATAGATAGATAGATAGACATATATATATATAGATAGACAGATAGACACATATAGATAAAAAGATAGATAAATAAATATATATACAAAGAAATAGACTTACATATAGAAATATAGATAGAAAGACATAGAAATACAAATAGGTAAATGAATAGCTAGATAAATAGGCGAATAGATAAATGGATAGATAGACATATAGATAGATGGATAGATAGATACATGTATAATTTGATAGATAGAGATATATATATATATATATATATATATATATATATATATATATATATATAGAAATATGGATTGATAAAGTGATAGATAGTCAGATAGAAAAAGAACTAGAAAGACAGATAGAAAGATGCATTGATCGACAGATAAATTGATGGATAGAAAAAGAGATAGATAGTAACATAGATAGATAAATATATAGATAGATTAATAGATAGATCAATAAAAATATAAATACAATGTTTGATATATAGATGAATAGATAGACAGATAGATAAATGGATAGATAGATTGATAGATAGTTGGATAAATAGATGGTTTAAATGATGGATAAATTGATTGATTCACAATTGGATAGATAGATGTATAGATAGACTAATATATAGACAAATAGATCAAATGATAGATAGAAGGAATGATAAATGGATAGATAGATGGATAGATAGATAGATTGATAAATATATAGATAGATATATTGATAAATATACAAATAGATAGATATTTAGATAGGCTTATAGATAGATAGATAAATATATAGTCAAATAAATAAATATATAGATAGATAGATAGACAGATAGATCGATAGAGAAAAATATAGATAAATACATAGATATATATATATATATATATATATATATATATATATCGATTGATAGATATATTTATGGATAGGTTGATAGATAAATAAATAGACAGATATATTAATAATTAGTTAAATAGACGCATAGACAAATAGATAAATAGATAGATAGATGGATAGACAGATATATAGATAGGTAGATAGACATATACATAGGTAGATATATAGAGAGATAGATAAATAGATTGTTAAATAGATAGATAAATAGATAGACAGAATGATTGACTGATAGACAGATAAATAGATAGTTAGATTGATAGATTGACAAACACATATATAGACAGATAGATAAACAAATAGACCTAGGATTCGACTGAACCATTCAAAATCAAATTATTAATTTTTCTATAAAATATATAACATCATTGTCCAACATTTAATTATATTCACTTGGATCATTTGTGGGTTGTTAGTCCTTCATAAAATTCTGATATGAAATATACTAGAACCCAAACAAGATAGATGGATCGATTGATGATGTGATTGATTAATAGATAGATGGATAAATGAACAAATGGACAGATTGATAGATCAATATGTGGACAAATTGATAGATGGATAGATGAACAAATGAACATATTAATAGATAGATAGATTGGTAGATGGACATATGGACAGATTTATAGATGGATAAATGGGTAATTGGGAATATAGGCACATGGATATATAGATAGATAGATGGATAGATATACAGATAGACAAATGGTCAGATGGACAAATGGATAGAAGGATAGATGGACATATGGATAGATGAACAAATCAATAAATGGACAGATGGATAGATAGATACATGGACAAATATACAAATGGACAAATGGATAGATGGATAGATAGATACATAGATTGTCAAAAAGACAAATAGATAGATATAGAGATAGATAGATAGATAGAAAGACGAATAAATATATAGATAGATAGCTTGATTTATTGATTGATTGATTGACAAATGAATAGATTGATTGATATATAAATAGATAGATTGATAGATATAGATAGACAGATAGATAGATAAATAGATTAGGTAGGTAGACAAGTAGACATGTAAATTGGTAGACAGATCGACAGATAGTTAGATATATAGATGGATAAATAAATAGATAGATAGACAAATAGACTAGAAGATAGATAAACAGATAGAAAGATAGAGAGATAGTTAGATAGACTAATAGATAAATATACAAAATGACAGATAAAGAAATAGACAGATTGATAGATAGATAGATAGATTGATATTTAGATAGATAAATAAATAGTTAAATATAAATACATATAAATGAATACATAATTAGACATGCAGACAAATAGATGGATAGACAAAAGATAGATAGACAAATAGATAGATAAACAAATTGATAGATAGATGATAGATAGATCGACAGATAGATAGATATACAGATAGAAAATTAGATAAATAGACAAATTGACAAATAGAGAAATAGACAGATAATAGATAGATAGATAAATAGATAAATAGATAAACTTGTATATAGATACATAGCCAGAAAGATAGATAGAAAGATAGATAATTAGAAAAATAAATCGATAGATAATTAGTTATATAGATAGATAGATTGATATATAGAAAGATAGAGAGATATACATGTAGATTGGTAGATAGGTTTAAAAGTAAACAAGTAAACATATATATAATTGAAAGAAAGATAGCTAGATAGATAGATAAATAAATAAATAGATAGATACATAGATAGAGAAATAAATAGATAGATAGACAATTAATGATATAAACATATAGACATATAGACATATATACATATAGACAAGTAGATAGATAGATTGATTGATAGATGCACATATAGAGAGAGAGACAAATAAACAGATAAACAAATCGATAAATATATAGATAGACATATAGACAAATAAATAGATAGATAGACAGATAGATATACAGATAGATAGATATATGTTAGATAGATAGATAAGTAGATAGGTAGACTGGTAGAAAAGTTGATAGGTAGATAGATAGACAGATTGACAGATAGATAGATGGATAGACAGAAAAATGTATACAAAGTTAGACAAATAGATAGACATATAGACATATATATATATATATATATATATATAGACTAATAGACTGATAATAGATATACAAAAAAAGATATATAAATATATAGATAGATAGGTAGACCAGGTAGATAGATATATAAATAAATAGATAGAAAGATTGATAGATAGAGAAATATATAAATTGATAGATATATAGACAGATAAATAGGCAGACATATAGATAAAAAGATAGATTTATAGAATCATAGATAAAGGGATAATTAGATAGATAGATAGAAAGAGAGAGAGAGAGAGAGAGAGAGAGAGAGATATATATATATATATATATATATATATATAGATTGGTTGATTTATTTATATATAGAAATATTGATATATTGATAGATAGATTAACATATAATTAGATAGATAGCTGGACATAAAGAAAAATATACAAATATTACTAATAGATAGAGATATAGATAAATAGATAGCCAGATAAACAAATAGATAGCTAGATAGATAGATATATAAGTAGATAGATAGATAAATAGATAGACAAATAGATTTAAAGAAAGATGGATAGATTGATAGATAGATAGATAGATAGAAAGATAGACAACTAGACAACTAGACAAATAGACAGATAGACAGATAGATAGATAAACAATTATTCAAATTTAGAAATAGACAGATAGACAAATATATAGACAAACAGATAGATTGATAGATAAAAAGACAGATAGACTGACAGATAGATAAATAAATAGATAGATAGATATAAACATAGAAAGATTGACAAATAATTATGTAGATAGATAGATTAATATATAGTTACATTGAAAAATTGATAGATAGAAAGATTGACATATTGTTAAATAGATAGACTTAAAAATTATTAGATAGTTAAATAAATAGATAGACTGACAGAAAAATAGATAGATAGACACATATATAGACATATTAGCAGATAGATTGATTGATAAAAAGACAGGTAAATAGATTGATTGATAGACTAATAGATGATAGACTAATAGCTAGATAGACAAATAGAAAGAAAGAGAGATAAATAGATAGATAGATCGACAAGAAAGATAGATAGATAGAGAGATAGAAAGATTGATAGACAAATACACATATATACATATAAATATATATACATATACACAGATAGACATATAGATAAATAGATATATAGATATATAGATAATAGATATATAGATAGATAGAAAGAAACATAGATAGAAAATAGATAGACCGACAGATAGAAAGACATATAGATTGATAAATAGATAATTAGATAGATAAATAGATAGATTGACATATAAACAAATAGATTGACATATAAATATACATAGAGATGGATGGATAATTAGACAAATAGATTTACAAATAGTTAGAACGATAGATAGACATATAGATAGATATATTGATGTATGGATGGATATATAGACAAATATATAGAAAAGTAGATAGACATATATATATATATACAAAAAGATATAAATAATGATTGATATTAAGATAGATATGTAGACAGATCATTAGATAGATAGGTGGGCTTACATCTAATAAAGATGATAGTAGAGGTTTCAATGATGGTGATGATGATAGAAATGGAGATGCTGATAGAAATGGAGATGGTGATAATGATTTTGAAGTCAGGATATGGTAGCTATGAGATGATACTGATTCTGCGACATGATATAGCATACTAGATGAATTTGGTTCATTTCTGTGTCCACGTCCACCTCCACCATGGCCACATCCTTTTGGCATCATCTACTATACAAAATAAAACAATGAACAAAAAATAGTAATATGATGAACAAACAAGCATTTTCGATAAAAAACACTGATAGATTTCAACAAATTATAAAATGTCTTTGATAGTTTAGATTTATAAAAAATTATAATAATTTAATTATCGACATCATTTTCATCCTCCAATGGATCTTCTGATATTGTGCCAGCATTTGAGTCACATAAATTTTCTCGATCTTATTCTACATTCAAAGGCTTATTATTATTTATGTTATTTTTCCTCAAATGCCGGTGCAATTTCTAAGTCTGCACTTCTTTGTTGCGATGTTAATACTTCAAATTTTGATCGAGCTTTGATCTTGCAAATCACCCACCAATCTCCCTTTTCATGAGATAAACTCAGATATGTACAATAATATACCTAAGCAACTTGAACTACCATAATAAATGGCTTATATCGATTATATCTGTGTTTATGGTTAACATCCACTAGCTTATAATCCAAATGAATCTTTGTGCCCACATTTGGTGTAGGATCAAACCACTCACACTTAAATAATATAATCCTACTATTTTTGAGTCCAGGATACTCCAACTCAATAACTTCATTGAGTTGACCATAATAATCAATCTCATCTGCACTATATCTTATGCCTTTAATGCATATGAAACTATTCAATGTTATTTTAGAAGAACCATGTTCGATTGTATGAAATTTATATCCATTAACAAAATACCCAGGATATGTTGTCACATATCGAAATGGAACTTTACTTAGATTCTGAATAAAAATATTTGAATCTACATTTGAAGGATCAATTGCCTATGACATAAATTAAAAAATTGATATTAACAAATAAAATATAATTATAAATTAAATAATTCAAAATTTAAAACTTAATAATTCTCACATAATTTTTGAACCAATTCACAAATTTAGTTTCTAGAATATAATTGACATCATTGCCTGAAATTACTGGTTGCCTATATTTTAACTGCTCAATATAAATAATGCACAAATATAAAAAGAGAAAGAAAAATGTCTATCAATTTTTAATAATTCCTATTAAAGATAAAATTAAACTATGATTAAACCTGCAACCATTTTGTGTATACATACTCAATGTATGGTGCAACCTTTTCACAATTAAGTAAAACGTAGCTTCTGGTTGCTTTGTACTCTTCATCTATCATACATCTTTTCATTGCTCTTCCAAATGCTCTTCCAAGGTGCTTGAAGATAAATAATTTATCTACTGAAACATCTTCTACTATCACATGACCTTCATAATTCCGTGACACATTTTTATTCTTTGTATTGACATGATCATCAAAATAATAAGAACAAAATGAGGATGCTTCTTCTACTAAATATGCATTGCAAATTGAACCCTCAACTTTTTCATTGTTTCTAACATTCAATTTCAACATACAAAGAAACCTACAACCACAATGTTAGGTTTCAATTTAATTAAGTTACAATATTACTTAAAGTATGAAATAATAAAACACAACAAATTATATGTATTTACCTCTCAAAAGGATACATCTATCTAAATTGCATTTGCCTTGCAATCCTTTCTTCATATGCCAAATGGATCGGGAAATGCTCCATTGAGTCAAAAAAAACTTGGTGGGAATATCCGTTCAAGCTTACAAATAATAAGTGATGTCATTCTCCAGCCTTACCATGTCATCAATTTTGATTGTGGTTGCAGTTAATTGTTTGTAAAACAAACTTAGTTCTGTAAGGACCTTCCAAACACTCAGTGAAAGTAATTCACGAAATGCAATTGGTATTAATCTCTGCATAAATACATAACAGTCATGACATTTAATTACAAATAACTTAAGATTCTTCATATCCATGAATCTACCCATATTTGACACATATCCATTAGGAAATTTAAAATTTTTAACCCATTTACACAATATTTGTCTTTCCTTCTTATCAAGTGTGTAGCAAGCTTTAGGAAAATTTCTTATTTTCTTATTCAGTTTCAATTCAGGATGCTGACAGTAATCATTTATGCTTGTCTTCATTTTAAAGTATCTTTTGTCTTTCTGTCTACATTAAGGATAGTGTTGAAAACATTGTCAAAAATATTTTTTTCAATATGCATTACATCTAAGTTATGATGAATTACATCTAAGTCCCAAAATATACTACGTTTCCTCCAGCCAAATAATTTACCTATTGGTCCATTACTTCCAGTAGCATTTTTTTAGTAACCTTCTTCAAACCCAAACTATGAATCTTTGTAATAATTTCATCTATTGAATGAACTGCTGGTGCAACTGTCATCATAGTTTTATTTTTTCGAAATGCAGTTCTATTTCTTTGAAATGAATGATTCGTAGGCAGAAACTTACGATTTTTATCAAACCATGACTATTTGGCACTAAATTTGAGGATAAATGCATCAAAATTTGTCATGCAATACGGGCAAGCGATTCGTCTTGCCGTAATCCAGCCAAAAAATATTGAATATGCAGAAAAGTCACTTACCGTCCACATAAGGGCTACCCGCATAATAAAAATTTGCCTCTTTGAGATATCATATGTATTTATGCTAAAATCTCATAAATGATTTAACTCTGCAATAAAAGGCTGTAAGAAAACATCCAGCATATCTTTTGAATATTTTGTCCCTCGAACCAATTTTGATAAAACATTTATTGCTCCTTCATACACAACCATTGAGGCAAGTTATAAGGTGTCAGTATCACTGGCCATGTTAAATACTGTTGTCCAGATTGCCCAAATGGCTAAAATCCATTAGTGTAGAGACCCAATCTCATATTTCAACTTTCTACTATATAATCTTGATGTATATAATTAAAATGCTTCCAAGCATGTGAATCTTATGGATGATGCATTACCCCTTCTTCAACCTCATGCTTAGAATGCCACCTCATATCATTTGATGTAGCATTTAAAGCATATAGTCTCTGTAATCGAGGAATTAATGGAAAGTAAAACATCTTCTTAAAGACAACCTTTTATTTTTTTTCACGTATCTACAACACGATGTACCTTCCTAAATCAAGAATGTTCACAAAACTTACAGCTAATTAAATCACTATCACCGTCTCAATATAACATGCATTCATTTAAACAACAATCAATTTTTTCTACTGGTAAACCCATTCCTCTTAATAACTTCTTAGTGTTGTAAAAGTTAGTGATCAAATTATTATCTAGAACAATCTCCTTCATCAGTTCTGTCACTTGATCAAATAATTTCTCAGACATATAATTTTCTAACTTAATGCTCATTATTCGAGCCATAAGTGACAATTGCGAATGTGTTTTACAACTAGGCCACAACTCTTTATCTCCAACTTTAAGCATTTCATAAAATTTCTTAACTTCAGGATTAGGTGGTTCATCCATGTAATCCATATTGAAGTCAGCACTAGTAGCTTCCCTGATCATTTTATTATATGTGTTTGATGATTCTTCACCATAAGCAAATGATTGAATACCCTCATTTTGGTCAATATTCATAACCATTGTACTTTCCCCATGAAAAATCCAAACAAAAAAATTTGACACAAAGCCATATTTTGCCTAATGATATCTTATAGTGTTTGCATCATGAAAAGGGATATTCTGACACTTTCGATGATTACATGGATACTTAATTTTTTCTTCATCCATCAATCTCGAATGACTACATGCAAAATTGATGAAAATTTCAAGCCCAGTCAAAAAATCTTCATTCAAAAATCCATTAATAACCCTTATGTACATCCACTGATGCTCTGAGATTATTTTGCCCTGTTTAATTTACAAAAATTAATGCACAATCATTATTATAAATAAAACAATCCATTACTTCAAAATATACAAATAATAAAATAAAATTACTAATATATGAATATTTAAAATTTAAATATCATGAATACCAAAGTAATGCGTTTGCAAAATCTACATTAATAGATAACATTAATTTTAGCACGATAAAGATTAATAGATATCACATTTATACTAGATAAGGGTGCAAAGTACGATAATGCACAAGAAATGAAAGCAAAAAAGCCATTTAATGTATGAAGGAGGAGAGAGAGAGAGACATAGATAGTAGTGTTAGAATGAAAAATTATAAAAAAGAAAATAAAATTTTTTCTATATAAACCTATCAAATATTATATCTTTGACATATATAAGTTCATATTTGAGCATGAGGCCCAACGACTGGGATTAGGTAAGTGTATGACCCTTATTTGTATTATACCATATTGAGTCTGATTAACGGACACTCTCATTCTGTGTGCTTACATATTGTTGATATTATATCTTATGCCATTTAATTTCAAATTAGTTCAACAAATTAATATTATCCCATATATAATTATATGTTAGGATACATATATTAAATGTAGTTATAAGGAGTTACATATAGTTAAACATATAATTATATATAGATATATGCATACAAGTAGTTATAAGTAAATATAAATAAATGTATACAAAGTTATAAACAATTATATAGATTTACATATATGTATACATAATTAAAAATAAAGTTATATTTATTTATATAGAGTTATTTATAGTTATATGAATATTTATATATAGTTATACACATATGGTTAAACAATGTGTTGTATGTTTTTATACATATAATTATAAATATTTTTACATGTAGTTATAGATATAGTTACACGTATAGTTAAACTTATATTTATACATGTATGTATATATATTTGTTCATATAGTTTCATATATTTATACATATAGTTATATATAGGTATGGATATACTAAAATACATTTCTTATACTAATATATAAAAATGTATATTAAATATATGTTGTTAATTATATATTTAAATATAGGTTATACATTAATAATATAAAATTATGTAAAGTTATATGTTATTATACATATAATATATATAGTTATAAAAAATTATATATCATTAAACATTTAGTTATATATATATATATATATATATTCATATGAGTAGTTATATTTAGTTATACATAAATATATACAAAGTTATAAACAAGTATATAAATTTACATATATTTATACATATATGTATAAATAGTTAAAAATATAGTTATATTTAATAATATAAAGTTTTATTTAGTTTTACAAATATTTATATATAGTTATACACATATAATTAAATATGATGTTTTTTGTTTGTATACATGTAATTATAAATATAGTTACATGTGATTATACATATAGTTAGAAGTATAGTTAAACTTATATTTATACATCTATGTATATATATTTATTCATATAATTTCATATATGTATACATATAGTTATGTATAGGTATGGATATACAAAAATACATTTTTTCTACTAATATATATAAATGTATATTAAATATATGTTGTTAATCATATATTTAAATGTAGGTTATACATTAATAATATAAAATTATGTATAGATTTATGTTATTATACATTTAATAAATATTGTTCTAAAATATTATATATCGTTAAACATTTAGTTATATATATATATATATATATATTCATTGAGAAGTTATATTTAGTTATATATATATATATACAAAGTTATAAACAAGTATATAGATTTACATATATGTATACATACATGTGGTTATACATATTATCACACGTATAGTTAAACTTATATCTATACATGTAGGTATGTATATTTTATTTATATAATTTTATATATCTATACCTATTGTTATTTATAGGTATAGATATAGTAAAATACATTTTTGAATACTAATATATACAAATGTATATTAAATATAAGTTGTAAATTATATATTTAAATATAGTTATGTATAAAGTTTTTATCATAATATATATAATAAGATACAATTATTTATAGTTATATGTTATTATACATATAGTATATATAACTATAAATATTTTTATATAGTTAAACATATAGGTAAAACTATTATTTTAAGTGTTAGAGTATATATCATCTTTTGTCGATCAGTCTACCATGTTGTTGGTTCAGATTTTTCTTACCATGCTATTTGTTTTTAAAAATATTATTCTTGATAGTAATTATGTACAAAAAAGTTTGGTTCATATATTTTATACTATCTTAGCTTGAGTGTCAATGACACATTGCTATATGTTGATCCTATTATATCAGTATGAAATCATTATTTTAATATTACTAAAGTTGATTTAACAAGTCCACTCATCACTAATACAAGAGAGATAACAAGGAATCACGCACTAAGAGACATCTATTGAAGGAATATTGAAATTATTATAAATATCAATGTTTTATTTCAAGAAACATAAATATGAAATTATTATGTTTGAGATAATTTTGAGTTAAATTTAAATTACAAAATGATGGATACATGATAAATATAAATCTTTATGCACACACACACACATACACCAAGATAATCTTTGTTAAAGAAAAGTGGAACAATAAGAATATAAATGAATCAAATAGGAAAATTACAATAAAGTCTATGAAAAAATTAATAAGAATAATTATCTTTATATCATATGTTGACTTACAAGCTTATCACATACTTACTTGCATTAATATCATATGCTAGTATGTATGATTTCCATGTCTTGGCTTACATGAGTGATAAGTATTGATTATGTGCTTACTATGTGTTCTTATGCATTAATGCCAAGTGCTTGAAAGTGTGCTTGTTATATGATGATGTGTATAACTGCCAAGGATTGACTTGACATGTGAAATCTATGTGTTGGCTTACTAAATGTTGCATCAAATATTAAAAAACTTGGAATCTTGCCTATAAATAGAAGTGATTTGGGGATCCTAGCACACAACAACACATATCATGAGAACATTTCAAAGTGAATTGAGAAACTCTTGCTCAATTATTTTCAAGTACAAGTGTGAATATTATTGAGTTTTCTAAAAGTTGGTAGAATAGTTCAAACTAATTCAATCAAGTATAAACAATTTAATTTAATTTTACATGCTAAGCTATTATTTTATTTATTTTATTTATTTTATGTATTTTATTTATTTTATGTATTTTATTTATTTTATGTATTTTATTTATTTTATTTATTTTATTTATTTTATGTATTTTATGTATTTTATTTATTTTATGTATTTTATTTATTTTATTTATGGTATTATTTTATTTATTTTATTTATTTTATTTATTTTATTTATTTATTTATTTTATTTATTTTATTTATTTTATTTATTTTATTTATTATATTATATTATCATTTATTTTATTTTATTTTTGAATTCAATCATTACTCTTTTTTGAATATTTTTTGTAGATATCAAGTTGTCATATCTAAGTATGTATACTAGTTATGTATAAAATACACATGCATATTGATGTATACTATTTTTGTAGATATCAAGTCGGCATACCAAAGTATGTATACTAGTTATGTATAAAATACACATGAATATTGATGTATACTATTTTTGTAGATATAAAGTTGTCAAACCTAAGTATATATACTATTTATATATTGTTTTTATATATGGTCATAATCAGAATTCACACAATGACAAAGTATTATATCACAAATGCATGAATTATTTATGCAAATAAGTTTATTTATGAAATCCAAGCATATCGTATTGTGATTAAAGAAGAAATTCAGAAACAAAAAAAAACAGAATAAAAATGCTTACTCTTCGCTTAAGCAATCCCACGATAATCAATGAATGTACCTCAAATCAATAATAAATTAAAATATAAACCTCGAATGAATTTTTGTTTAATCGACATCGAGAGATAATGGCGGAATGAGGAGAAATTAGGCTCTTTTAGAGATGTGTCAAGTCGAGAGAGATAATGTATATTTTAGGATAATATTTATATTTTTTAATTATTAAACATTAAATAAAAAATATAAATATATATAATAAAAAAATACTCATTATTTTATTTACTATCAAAATTTTTTCAACAAAATTAATTTGCATGTAGCAAGGTACAAATGAAAAACAAATACCTTACAATTTTTTTATTATAATATTAATTAAAAATAAATATATAAACAATAAAAAAATATGATTTGCATTAAAAAAATAACGAACAGGTACGAAATTAACAAACGTCCTATAATAAGACATGAATGAAAAGATGATTTGTCTTCTAGCTACTCGCCTAAAAGTTATAAAATACTTTTAATGTTAAAAAATCTATAAAAATTTATATTTTATGGTTATAAATTTTTAAGAATTCATGTTTAATTTTACTAAGATAATATGAAATAAAAACTTAAAGTTTAAAGCTAATTGTAAAAATATTACTCAATTGTTTAATTTTTATAAATTTAGTAGGATAAACATCTATATATTTGTTTATAATTATTATTTTATTTTCTTTTAACTTTATTGAAAAAAAATTATATTTTTATTATATTTCATGATTTTCAAGATTTATATTATTTATTTTTTTAAAAGTTATCTATAATCATAAAATTTTTTTAATACTTATAATAATAATAATATTTACTAGTTTATTCATCAATTCAGATATTTTTGAAAATATTTTCTATTTTATCATACATTGAATTAATTTACATTTAAATTAGTATAAATTTTAATGTATTTTAATTTAATTTTTAAATTATCGAAAAAATTATTATACTTATTGAATTAATTATTTAATGTTACTTTAATTTAAATTATTTAGTTTCTTAAATAATAATTTTATATAAATTTTTTGTTTAATTTTTTTAAAAAATTAATACATCATAAAAATAATTATTTAGTTCTTATTAATATAATTCTTTTTTGTATTTTTATATATTTTAAATTAATTATTTATAATATCAATTTTTTTTTATTTTACGAGGAGAATGTGCGTTTCAAGGATTACTCATCTATAGCCTATTAACATAAATTTAATAAATAAAATTTTAATACAAATAATAAATAAAAAAAATTATATAATTAAATAATAGCTAGGGAAATACCATCTTTAAATCCGTAGCTAAATTACAGATTTTATTAGCTAGAAAAATTACATTCCTAAATCCGTCGCAAAATTAAGAATTTTATTTTCTACAAAAATTCCGTCACTATATCCATTACTAATTTATGGATTTTATTAGCTAGGAATATTCGCTCGCTAAATCCATAGCTAAAATACTGATTTTATTACCTATGAATAGTCCATCTCTAAATCTATCGCTAAATCATAGATTTTATTAGTAAGAAAAAATCCGTCGCTAAATCTGTCGCTTAATCATATATTTTATTAGCAAGAAAAAATTCATCGTTAAATTCATCACTAAATCATAGATTTTATTAGCAAGGGAAAATCCGTCGCTAATTTCGTTACTAAAAATTTGCTAGAGAAATTCCGTCACTAATTTCATGCTTTTATTTGTGAGAGATATTCCGCTGTTAAAATCCTCAATTTTCTTGAGAGGAAGTTACGAAAATTTTCCTTTGCTAAAATCCCCGCTTTTTTGGGTGGAATTTACGAAATTTTCTATAACTAATCAATCGCTAAATCCCACGGTTTTTTTAGCGAAATTTTCCAAAAATTCTCTCGCTAATCCATTGCTTTTTTTTTCCAAAAAAAGACCACAAATCTCTTACTATTTCTTAGCTAATCCCTTACAATTTAGCAAGGGATT
Source organism: Sapria himalayana (assembly GCA_029783825.1). Lineage (NCBI taxonomy): Eukaryota > Viridiplantae > Streptophyta > Magnoliopsida > Malpighiales > Rafflesiaceae > Sapria > Sapria himalayana. The sequence continues at coordinate 35,338 of JAREIK010017766.1, forward strand.
AATCCCTAGCTAAAATTTCCTAGCTAAATTAATATTTTCTTGTAGTGTATATTTTTAATGTTTTGTTTTGATGTAACATTATAATATGAGTATATTATATGATTTTATAATTCTTTTGCAATTATAGCGATGTTATTAGTTGATGAAATTAATTAACCTGTTATAGAATCTTTGGAAAAAAGTGATGTGGCAATTTGGTTGATTTGCTCGTTGACTATTTGGGCATTGTGAAACATAGCCCTCTCAGGATGCTCTTGCCTAATTTAGCTTTTTTAAACCTTTTCTTTGATAAAATAATAATCTTCTGTGTTCAATTTGCTCATAAAAGATTAGTTGGAAATAACATATTATGTGAGCTAACAACCATCATATAAAATGAAATTAAATTTTTCAAAACAGAAAATTAATTTCTCAGCTGAATATCTAATCGACAAAAGTATATAAATGATGGTCATATCTATAATTTTTGCTAAATTAATAAGTTGTCATCCATCGCATCTTTTAAGATTGAATTGATATGTATGTAAATAATCATTACGTAAAATACTCAAATACTAAAATAAATTTCTTTTGCACTGCTATTTTTTTGGCATTTCTTTAGTTCATAAGATGGTGCATCCTTTGGAGGCTACTTCAATTAACTATTTATTTATGCATTTCTTTGGCCTTTACTCTTAGTGTTTCAGGCATGTGTCTCTCTAATATTAAGCTTTAGTTTTACTAGATTATATTCATCCATTTCTAATCTCTATCTTATTAGAAAACTTAATGTAGGATGTGACAGAATTACTAAGAACTTTTTATTCAACTAATTTGCTTAATTCTCATTCTTCTTATCTCAGTTAGTTTTCTTCAATAAACTATCTTTTGATTGTAGTTTTTTACAAAATATGTTAATGTTAATGCTTTTAATTTTTTGTATCTCTAATAAGTCCATATTTATAATGCGAGAAATTTGAAATTGCAGGCTGCTTCACATCTGTGTTTTCTAGTTTAATACTTTATATGATATGTTTTCTAGTCCAAATCTTTTATTGTTCATGTATGAATTCTTCATTAATTCATTTTTCAAGAGTTCTTGGAATTGTTTCTTCATTCCATTATTTTTTTCTTTCCTATTAAATTTTATATTCACAGATTGAATTGAATCATAGTTGAAATTTTCATCTTTGATCTTCATTGAGAAGTGAGAAGCTTACACGTTCAAACTTGCAATTCCTTTCTTTTTTGCTTACATTTCATTTCCTTTCGCTTGGTTCTTGTGTTCTCCTAATTCTTGCCTTTTTGTGTGGCTTTGATTGGTGCACTGAAAGAGACATGCTTTCTTCATTTATCTAATAGCATGATATTTTTCACCTTTAGCATCCAAATAAATGCTCTGTTTCTTCATGTAGATTCTACAAATGCATTACCTAGATATTCATGATATTTTAACTTTGCATATTAATTTATAAGTGATTTTATTTAATTAATAGAATTATTTGAAGTCATTCATTGTTTCATTTAGAATTATGATTAAGCATAATTCTTTGCAAATATAATAGGGAAAAATGAATTCAGATCATTAATGGATGTACAAAAGGTTTATGAATGGAATTTTGAATAAAGATTTTTTGAGTGGGCAAAAACTTTCATTACCTTTGCTTTTAGTCAATTGATATGGATGAATGAAGATAAAATTAAGTATCCATGTAATAACTGCAAGTGTTAGAATATGTCTTTTCATTATGTAAACACTATTAGATATCATGTGGCTAAATATGGCTTTATTCCTAATTGTTTTGTTAAGATTTATCAAAGGGAAAGTACAATGGCTGTGAACATTGACCAAAATGAGGGTACTAAATCATATGTATGTAGTCAAGAAACATCGAACACATACCATAGAATGGTCATGGAAGCTACTCGTGCTGACTTTAATATAGATTACATGGATGAACTATCTAATCCTAAATCTCGAAAATTTTATGATATGCTTAAAGCTACAAATAATTGATTGTGGCATGGTTGTAAAACATATTCGCAATTGTCACTTGTAGCTTGACTTATGAGCATGAAGTTAGAAAATCATACGTTTGTGAAATTATTTGAGCAGGTGATAGAATTGATGAAAGAGATTATTCCGGATAATAATTTGGTCACTAACAACTTTTACAACACAAAGAAGTTACTATGAGGTAGGAGTCTACCAGTAAAAAAAATTGATTGTCATTTCAATGGTTGTATGTTATATTGGGGTGGTGATAGTGATTTAATTTGCTGTAAGTTTTGTGATCAACCTCATTTTAAGAAGGCACCTCATGTTACAAAAATAAGATAGAAGATGAAAGTTGTATATAAGAAAATGTATTACTTCCCTTTAATTCCTCAATTGTAAAGACTATAAGAATCAAATGCTATAGCACATGATATTAGTTAGCATTGTGAGTATGAGGTTGAACAAGGGGTGATGCATCATCCATCAGATTCTCTTGTTTGGAAGTAGTATAATAATATACATCAAGATTTTGCTATTGAAAGTCAAAATGTGAGATTGGGTCTCTACAGTGATGGTTTTCATCGATTTAGCCAATTTGGATAATAATATTCTACATTGCCAGTGATAGTGACACCTTACAATTTGCCTCTATTATTGTGTATGGAGCAATATATGTTTCAGTCAATATTGGTTCCATCGTCACAAAATCTGAAAGACATGTTGGATGTTTTCTTATAGCCTATTAAAGCAGGGTTGAATCATTTGTGGGATGTTACCATGAATATATATGATATCTCAAAGAAGCAAAATTTTATTATGTGGGCAGCATTAATGTGGATGGTAAGTGATGTTCCTGCATATTCAATATTGTATGGTTGAAGTACTATAGAATAGTTAGCATGCTCGTATTGCATGGACAAGTATGATACTTTTACTCTCAAATTCAGTGGTAAACAGTCATGGGTTGATAACCATCATAAGTCTCTACCTACAAATCATATATTCCATAGAAATAGAATTGTATTTTGAAAAAATAAAATAGTGATGATAGTTCTACCAGTTATTCGTTCAGAAGATGATATATTGATAGAGATTCAAAGTTTGGGTCAGAAAAAGGTAACTAAAATAGATACTATTGGAACTAATGGACTAATATGCAAAATATTTGGCTGGAGAAAATATAATATTTTTTGAGACTTGCCATATTGGAGGTCCAATTTAATTTGTCATAACATGGATGTAATGCAATTGAAAATAATATGTTTGACAATATTTTCAATACTATCCTAAATATAGATGGAAAAACAAAGGATACTTTAAAATAAAGACAAGAGTTTAATGATTACTATTGGCATCCTGGATTAAAATGGAATGAGACTACAGAAAAATACTTTAAAGCTTGATACACACTTGTTAAAAAGCCAAGAGAGACATTGTATGAATGGGTTAAATTTTTAAATTCCCTGATGGATATGTGTCAAATATGGGCAGATGTGTGGATATGAAGAAGCTTAAGTTATTTTGAATAAAAAGTCATGATTGTCATGTATTTATGCAGAGATTAATACCAATTACTTTCCATGAAATACTTTCCTAAGTATTTGGAAAGTCCTTACAGAACTTAGTTTATTCTTCAAATAGCTAACTGAAACCACAATCAAAATAGATGACATGAAGAGACTGAAGAATGACATACCTTTCATTCTTTGTAAGCTTGAACAGATATTCTCACCATGTTTTTTTGGCTCAATGCAATTTTTTCCGGTCCATTTGGCTTATGAAGCAATGATTGCTGGACCAATGCAATATAGGTTGATATATCCTTTTGAAAAGAAAATAAATATAAGTTGGCGTGTTTTATTATTTCAAGCATAAATTAATATTATAATTTGATTTAATTAAAACCTAACATAATGGTTGTAGGTATCTTCGTAAGTTGAAATTGAATATTAGAAACAAGGCAAAAGTTAAAGGTTCAATTTGCAATGCATATTTAGTAGAAGAAGTATCATATTTGTGTTCTTATTATTTTGAGGACCATGCAAAAGAATATAAATGTGCCTTGGAATGATGGTCGTGTGCTAGTAGAAGATAAATCTAAGGACAAGCTATCTATCTTCAAGCACCTTGGAAGATCAATTGGAAATACAAAGAAAAGATGTTTGACAGATGATGAATACAAAACAACCTGGATCTATGTTTTACTTAATTGTGAAGAATTTGCACCATATATTGAGTATGTATATTCAAAATGGTTGCAGATTTAATCATAGGTTAATTTTGTCCTGAATAGGAATAATTAAAAATTAATATCCATTATTCTCTCTCTATAATTTGTATTTGTGTAGTGTTTATGTTGAGCAGCTAAAATATAGGCAACCAACCATTTTGAGCCATGAGGCTGTTTCTTTGTTAGAAACATACTTTGCGAATTGGTTCATGAACTATGTGAGAATTATTAAGACTTAATTTTTTGAATGATTTTATTTATTATTATCTTATATTTTTTGACATCATTTTTTGAAATTATGCAACATACAAATGATCATTCAAATGGAGATTCCAACATATTCATACAGAATCTAAGTAAAAGCCCATTTATTTATATGATAATCCATACTAGGTATTTTGTCAATGGGTATAAATTTCACCCAATAGGGCATGGTTCTTCGATAATAACTATGAACAGTGGAGGACCATGGAGGACCAGCCAATAAAAGTAATAAACAATGCAATAAACAAAATCAAAAAATTGCAGCTCTTAACAAGCACATTAAAAGCAATAAAAAATAAGCCATGAAAAACTTACGAGCTTGGATTGCTCAAGAATGGATCTCATCCCTATGGATACCTCGAGAAAAAGATGACTTAAGTTCATATTGACGTCTTAATTACCTATTCAATAACCCAATACGTATTTCCTGACAAAAGATGTGATATGGTGCCTTCAATGTTTGTGAATGAGCCAGTGGCAACCAATAACCACCTGCCTGTTTACAAACAACAACTTCACGAAGAATGCTAAAAAAGTTGGCTAAACAAGTCCCACATGGCACATATGAAAGCTGTCAGCCACTAGACTAAAGAAGAGAGTAACCAATGGACTATGCCCACATGAAATGTATAAATTCTAATGTCTCAATTTATTTATTATTAATATAATATGAAATAATTATAAAAGCATAAAATTTGAATATTTTAATCATTCTAAATTTTAATCTTAAAAGTGTTCATTTAATAACCACACTTAGATATTTATTTTTTAAATCATCAAAATTTTTTTGATGTATTTAAAACTTCTATGTATTAATCTTTAAATATCAATTTATTATCTTTTAAATTTTATGATAAATTTGAATTTTTATTTAATTCAAAATTTTCAAATAGTTTAGTCATTATTTTTTTAAAAGATTCCTATAATCATAAAAATATTTTATGATTATAGGAATAATATTAATATTTACTTGCTTAATCATTAATTCATATATTTTTATAATTTTTTTTTATTTAATCAAAGAATTGTTTATTTTAGCATTTTATTAGTAGTAATTTTTATTTATGTTTATTTTTTAATCAAAATATTTTCAAATTTATTATAATTAAATAATAAATTATATATTGTTTTTTAATACAAATATTTAAATAACATAGTTAAAAATATCAGAAAAATATTTTGTATAATTTTTTAATTACTTTTTAATCAAAAAAATTGTTACTTTAGTCTTATTTAATATAAATTTTTATTCGTATTTATATATTTATAAAATCGTTTTTAATATTGTATTTTTATAATTATACGAGAAGATTATATCTTTCAAGGATCGCTCATCTATAGACAATGACATACCTTTAATATAGAAAATTACAAACAATATTAAAATAAATAATGCTAACAAAATTAAATTAGCATTAATTTGCGATAGAAATTATCAAAAGCCCAAATAGCTAGGGAAAAATCCATAGCTAAATGCAGATAATTATATATAAAATTAAGGAATTATCACTTCCAATTTTATATAAAATTATAAAAAAATAAATTCAGATAATTATTTAGCGACAGATTTTATCTCGATCTAATTAGATAGGGAAATTACGTCCCTAAATCAATCGCTAAATTCCCTGCTTTTCTTTGCGTGGAATTTATGAAAATATTTGTGATGGATTTTCTCTAGATCTAAAAATATTTTTACTAAGTATTCATCAATTTAGAAAATATTCATAATATAACTTTTTTGATAGTTGGTTTGGTGTCTACATAAAAGAAAAAAAATATTTCCACATAATATTGATGTCAATAAAGATATATATATATATAGTAATGTATTATAACGAATGTGTTTTATATGTGGGATGTAAAGTAAATTTGTTACATCTATAAAATTTCATTAAGATTCAATGTTAAGTTGATATTTTCTTGTTATGGTTATAAATGAGCTAACAGGACAACTATGAAAATAGATACATTGATATATGCTATATATAGATAATATTTTCTTAATAATTGAAACTATTAAAAATTTAAATTGAAAATTAGATAGATAACACATGTTTGAGAGTAAATAATTTAAAAATATAAGATTAAAAATAAAATATTTTAATTTGTAGCTTTAATTTTAAATTGAAAAAATCAATTTCTAAAAATATAATTATTTTCGAAATTTATAATTTATAATTCAAAAGAAAGATAATTTTTTTTAAAAAATATTAACTAATAAACTAAAACAATTGACCAAATTAAAGTATAATAGAAAAATATATGTTAGACTACAAAAATTAATAATATTAAAAAAATAATTAATTACTCAATTAATGATACATAATATTTACATTTTATACGGAAAGATATACATAGGATGGTTGTGATAGATAAGTGTTTGATAAGATGAATGTGCAACTTATTAATCTCTTCTAAGAGATGCAAACTATAATAAAAAAAAATCTTCTTTGATAACTTATTAATCTCAACACTATATCCCTAATTTGAATAGAAAGAGTTGATCAATAAGATAATTTCTTACATACCAAATGATGTTTTTCAAACGACTGCAAATTATTTTCCCTCTGGTGAATCTGAACACATCATGAGAAGTAGCTTATAAGACTATGAAATTTGCTTGTAAAACTTCTAATTGCATCAAAAAAAGACTACTAGACCACATACCTATAATGTATGGAGCCGATGGGCTTTCTCTTGAGGATTTAACACATTGTAAGGGTTGGTATCATTAATAGGTGGAGAAAGCATTAGAATCAACCACACCCCATGACAGCAACCACTTACCAAAAACATAAGTACGATGAAAATAATTCAAAACAAAAATAAATAGTAAATAGACAATAGAATTTATAAAACCAACTCCTGTGATTCATTAACCACTGAAACTATTATTGATGAGTAATGTGAAAGAGGAATCAAAAAGCCCGTGTTGTGATGGAATGGTCCATTATAGTGTGGCATATATGTTTAGTTATATGTTATTATACATATAGTATATATCATTATAAATAATTATATATAGTCAAACATATAACTACATATAGATTATTCATACAAGTAATTATAAGTAAGTATACATAAATGTATACAAAGTTATAAACAAATATATAGATTTACATATATGTATACATATATGTATACATAGTTACAAATATAGTTATATTTAATTATATAAAGTGTTATATAGATATACAAATATTTATATATAGTTATACACATAATATTAAACATTAAGGTGTATGTTGTTATACATGTAATTATAAATATAATTACATGTGGTTATACATATAGTTACCCATATAGTTATACTTATAATTATACATGTAGGTATATAGATTTTTTGTTTTACTTTTATATATTTATACATATAGTTATGTATAGGCATAAATATAGTAAAATATATCTATTTGTATTAATATATAAAAATGTATATTAAATATATGTTGTTAATTATATATTTAAATATAATTATGTATAAAGATTTTATTGTTATACATATAGTAAGATACAATTATTTATAGTTATATGTTATTATACATATAGTATATGCAATTATAAATAGTTATATATAGTTAAAAAATATAATTATATATATATATATATATACATATATATTCATACAAGTAGTTATATATAATTATAAATAAATGTATACAAAGTTATAAAAAAATATAAAGATTTACATATATTTATACATATATCTATACATAGTTACAAATATAGTTATATTTAATTATATAAAGTTTTATATAGTAATACAAATATTTATATCTAGTTATACACATATAGTTAAACATAATGTTGTATGTTGTTATACATATAATTATAAATATATTTACATGTAGTTATACATATAATTACACATATAGTTAAACATATATTTATACATGTAGATATATATATATTTTCATATAATTTTATATATTTATACATATAGTTATGTATATGCATAGATATAGCAAAATACATTTTTGTATAATAATATATAAAAATGTATATTAAATATATGTTGAAAATTTTATATTTATAAATAGTTATGTATAATGTTTTTATAGTTATACATATAGTAAGATACAATTATTTATAGTTTATACATATAGTATATGTAGATATAAATAGTTATATATAGTTATATATATATATATATATATATATTCATACAATTAGTTATATGTAGTTATACATAAATATATACAAAGTTATACACAAATATATAGATTTACATATATGTATACATAGTTACAAATATATTTATATTAAATTATATAAGGTTTTATATAGTTATACAAATATTTATATATAGTTATATAAATATAGTTAAATATATAGAGTTTTATATAGTTTTAAATATATAGAGTTTTATACATATAGTAAATATATAGATTTACATAATGTTGTTATACATATAGTTATACATATAATTATACATATAGTTCTACTTATATTTATACATGCAGGCATACATATATTTTCATATAATTTAATATAATTTTACATATAGTTATGTATAGGCATAGATATAGTTAAATACATTTTTATATACTAATATATAAAATTATATATTAAATATATGTTGTTAGTTATATATTTTTATATAGTTATGTATAATATTTTTATAGTTATACATATAGTAAAAGACAATTATATATAGTTATATGTTCTTATACCTATAGTATATTTAGTTATAAATAGATTTATAATGTTAAAAATATAGATAGATAGAGAGAGAGAGAGAGATATATATATATATATATATATATATATATATATATATTCATATAAGTAGTTATATATAGTTATACCTAAATGTATACAATGTTATAAACAAATATATAGATTTACATATATGTATACATAGTTACAAATATAACTATATTAAATTATATATAGTTTTATATAATTATACAAATATTTATATATAGTTATACACATAGGTTAACATAATGTTTTATATTGTTATACCTGAAATTATAAATATAGTTACATGTGGTTATAGATATAGTTACACATATAGTTATACTTATATTTATACATGTAGGTATATATTTTTTTTCATAAAATTTAATATATTTATACATATAGTTATGTATAGGCATTGATATAGTTAAATACATTTTTATTTACTAAAATATAAAATCGTATATTAAATATATTTTGTTAATTATATAATTAAATATAGTTATGTATAATATTTTTAGAGTTATACATATAGTAAAAGACAATTATTTATAGTTATATGTTCTTATAACCATATTATATTTAGTTATAAATGGATTTATATTGTTAATAATATAGTTATATACATACATATATATATATATATATATATCTATATATATTCCTACAAGTTGTTATATGTAGTTATACATAAATATACACAAAGTTATAAACAAATATATAGATTTATATATATGTATACATAGTTTCAAATATAGTTATATTTCGATATATAGAGTTTTATATTGTTATACAAATATTTATATATAGATATACACATATAGTTAAGCATAATGTTGTATGTTGATATACATGTAATTATAAATATAATTACATGTAGTTATACATATAGTTACATATATAGTTATACTAATATTTATACATGTAGGTATATATATATTTTATATAATTTAATATATTTATACATATACGTATATATAGGCATAGATATATTTAAATATATTTTTATATACTAAAATATAAAATTGTATATTAAATATATTTTGTTAATTACATATTTAAATATAGTTATGTATAATGTCTTTATAGTTATACATATAGTAAAAGATAATTATTTATAGTTATATGTTCTTATACCTATATTATATTTAGTTATAAATAGATTTATATAGTTAAAAATATAGTTATATATATATATATATATATATATATTATTTATTTATTTATTTATATTCATATAAGTAGTTATATATAGTTATACATAAATGTATACAAAGTTAATTCTAGATTTCTAGCTTCATATTCCTTTTTCATATGCTCTCATAAAATGTTTTGGTATATGTGAAGATGCATTATCTCTTTCTGATGTTGTAAATAAGATGTGAGACTATATAAAAAATATAATCTACAAGTATGCCAACATTCATTGTCTTCACCTCCCCCTGATGATAATCTATGGTGCTATTCTTCAATTTCAATTAATCGTTAAATTTTCTTATTTTAAAAAAGGATCCATTAGATAGGAAAAAAAAGATACGATGATAAGTTGAAAGAGCTACTTCACTACAAGTCTTTCACCGGATTTACAATCTCAAAGCTCTTATCTCCTAACTTCATGAAGAAGGAATAATGAGCAACTTTCAGGCACATGATTTTTTATATGTGTAGCTAAACAGGAAGAGATTTATTTGGTGGCATCGTTGTTCTTGATTCTAGTTTTGTTCTTTACTTGGTTGACTAACCTAACCACGATTCTTTGCAGGACATCTACCGTGAAAACATGGAAACTATTTTGGAAGTTGATGAGTTCAAGTGTCACATGTCCATACAGGTTGTTATTTGATTTTGGTTTTGTTTTAATTTTGTTTTTAATTTTGATTTTGATTTTGTTTTTGATTTTGTTTTTGATTTTGCTTTTGATTTTGATTTTGATTTTGATTTTTCTTTTGAAATGTTTCTGTTGGGAAATGAGAGTTTATGTATATGTGTTCATGTAGTTTGAGCCTTAAAATTGATGCAGTTTGAGCCTGCATCAAGAAGAGGAGAGCCAGAAGTGACAGAAGAAAGCTAGATTACTTCCTTTAGTGTGAACCAACACAAATTGGTGCAGCCAAAATATCTATCAGACAAAATATAACTCACACACTAAATCATTTTTTATTATTTTATTTTTAAATTTTCAACACTATATTTATTTTGTACACTGCCATAACACACTATTTGCATTCTTTCCCACACTTCCTCACAAAAAATGCCACACGACATGCATATAACTACCCACAACCTTTCCACACACATATCCACTCTGACACTATCACATGGCACATGCCATACTGCTACAAGATGTGACACCCTATTATTGCATGGCAGACTATAATGGAGGTCAGCTAACTTTTATTAGTCATTCATATTTACTTTAGATAATGACATTCAAATGGTGAAAACACTTGGTTTTATGCAGCATAAATGTGATCTCATCAATATGAGCTATGGCGAGCCCACTTTACTTCTAGAATATGGTCATTTTATTGATATTGTTAATGAAGTTTAAGTTATAGCTATTAACAATTGATTCTCAGGTTGTTCCACATTCTGTGTTTCTAAGCCTATTTTTGTTTGCCCTGAATTGTGAGTAGGTTGTGAGCAAGCACCATTGTGTTTTTTAGTAGTACTAGCAATAGTTGTCCAGCATTAATCATCATTGGTGCCCCTGGTGGTACCACATCATGTATTCATTCACTATTAGCTCTTGATTTTCTTTTCAACAAGCTTGATTTAGCAAGATAATAGGGACTCCTTGCAACCAATGATTACTCAGGAGCAAGCAGTGAAGCTATGTGATATAAACTTTGGTATCAAGGTAGATGGTAATGAGATAGATGGTAATGGCCATTAACGTGTGTGGGTTTCCTTAATACAATGAGAATTATATATATACATTGTACATTTATATGTTCTATTAATTTATATATTAAGATTTTTAGATGTTAATGAGCTAAAGAGAGAAAAAAACATATATTATAATATTACATTTCATGTGTGCATACACATGTAATAGTCCACATGTTTGCATTGTGTATGTCATAAACTACCAAGGTAAGGAATTCCTAGCCTTGGTAGTGCCTAAGGCAAATTCCTATTCACAAAGCTTTATTTTTTAAAAAATTTTATAGTTTAATATGATGTAAACATATTTACTGTGAATACTAGATCATGAGTTTTTAGATATGTGTTTTTAGATATGCGAGTTAAAAGTAGCTCTATTAAGCAATGGATACTAGATAATTACTAAATGTGCATTTCTAACATTTCATAGGTGCCTAATGCCATTCCTCCCTTGAACTATGATTTTATGACATTTGATATTTTTGAAGCTATTGTTTCTGGTGATCTCGTTGGCAATGAATATGCCATTATGGCTAGGGACATCAAGGTTGGGGATTTGAATCTGTTGTTTCCGTAGTATATATGTACATATATACTATAGTATTATATATAAGGTATAAGTTATATTGCATAATTTTACCATATATTAATCAAAATAGAACTTTATTTATTTATTTATTTTAATTTGATTTATTAGTTTAAATTTCATACGGATATGATATCATAATGTTCCCCATACGAAGCTTGCAGAAGTGAAGGGACGTTAGAAAAGGGTTAAATTTACATGCGAATATCTCACTTTCTCTAGTGGTGGCCCCCAATTCAAAAATGGAGCTATGCACTACATAGGCTTCATCAATGAGGCCGTTCTTTCCCTATTTGCAGAAACATAAAAATTAGAATTTTACTAGACATGACGTAGGACGACTAGGATTGCTTTATAGCAGGAAAAAGATGGTGAGTAGAGGAGGTGAGGGAGAGAAAGCAACATCAATTTCACAGACAAATTAAACTTTTTGCACTAATTTTAGATACATTGATGAAGAAGGTGTAATAAAACACCGTTATGTTTTTGTTTTAACTATGTAACAATTTGTATCAGAATAATATATTACCTACTGTTATTTTTTGTTAATTATAAATATTTTTTTATATTTTATGTTTTTATTCAATTTAATATAAAAACATAAAAATATGTAATCAAATTTTTTGTAAAAATATAAAATTGTGAAAATAATTTTGGAATGAAAATAGCTAGGGATTTTTTCCTCTCTAATTTAGCTAGAGACTTTTCTGTAACTTATAATTACAATCAAAATTAGGAAGAAAAAAATATAATTAGCTAGGGAATTTCTGACGGTAAAAAAATTGGTAAGGAATTTAGTTTTCTCATTAATAATTTGCGACATGCACTTTAGCTTGGGATAATTTCTCTCGTAAATCCATCATTATTATATTTTAGTGAAGGAATAAGCTCAAATATCTAGGGAAAATGCTCTAACTATTTGGGCATTTTTGTAGTGAGACAGATAGCTATATAGACTAAGTGATAGATAGATAAACATAAAGATAGATAGATATATAAAGAGATTGATAGATATAAAGAAAAACAATTAGATAGATAGATAGTTTGACAGATAGATATACAGACAGATAGATAGTTAGATAATTAGATAGATAAATAGCTAGGTTGATAGCGAGATAGAAAGATAGACATATAAATAGATAGAAAAATAGATAGATGGATAGATAGATAGCCAGATAGAGATGTAGATTGGTTGATTGATAGATAGATAGAAAATATAAAGATAGATTGAATAAATAGATAGAGATAAACAAATAGACAAATAAATAGATAGATAGATAAATAGATAGAAATATTAATAGATTAAACAGATAAATAGATAGATAGATAGATAGAATGTTAGACAAACAGACAGATAGACACATAGATAGATAGATAGATAAATAGAAAGAAAGACATATAGATAGATAGAAAGATAGACAAATAGATAGATAGATAAACATATAGGCAAATAGATAGATAGATAATAGATAGATAGATATACACATAGACACATAGAACAGAGACACATACATAGATAGGCAGATAGAGAAATAGATAAATAGACAGATAGAAAGATACAATGATAGATAGATAGAAAGATACAATGATAGACAGATAGATAAATAGATAGATAGATAAATTAAAAGAAAGATAGATAGAGAGATAGTTAGATATATTGATAGTCAGATAGATAAATAGAAATATATATAGACAAATATACAGATAGACAAATAAATAGATAGACAGAAAAATAGATAGATAGAAAAATAGATAGACAGATAGACAGATAGAAAGATAGATAGATAACAAATAGGCATATAGATAGACATACATATATATATATATATACATATATATATATATATATATATATATATAATGATGGATAGATAGATAAATGGGTAGATAGATAGAGAAATAAATAGATAGGTAGATAGAAAAATAAATAGATAGGTAGATAGAGAAATAAATAGATAGAAGAAAGAAAGATTAATAATTAACATAAAGACAGATAGACAGATTGACAAATACATAGATAGATAGATAGAAAGATAGATAGATAGATTGATAGAAAGTTTGATAGAAAAATAGATAAATAAATAAATAGATAGACAGAAAAACTTATAAAAAGAGAAACAGATTGAAAAATAGACAAATAAATAGTTAGACAAATAAATAGAGACAGATAGACAAATAGATAGTAGATAGATAGATAGACAGAAAAATATATAGATAGATAGATTCACAAATTCATTGATAGAAAGACAAATTTATAGATAGTTATATGGATAAATAAATAGCTAGATGTACAAATAAAGAGATAGAAAGATAAATACTAAAATAGATAGATATATAAAAAGATAGATAGATAGAAAGATAGATAGACACCTAGGTATAGATAGAGTGATAAATAAAGATTTAAATAAATAGACAGATAGACATATAGACATATAGACTTATAGACATATAGACATATAGGCAAATAATTAGAAAAATAGAAAGATAGATAGATATATATAAAGATAATCACATAGACAAATAGATATATAGACATATAAGTAGAAATATAGATAGATAGATACACAAATAGATATATAAATAGATATTTAGACAAATAGATAGATAGATATTTAGTGAAATAGATAGATAGATGATAGATAAACAAAAAGAATTACAAATAGATAGACTTATAGAATGAATGACTAATCGATATAAATATAGTAAGATATTTTGATAGATAAACAAATAGATAGATAGTTAGACAAATAGATAAATAGATTGATAAATTGATATATAAACAGATAGAAAGATAGACAAATAGACATATTCACATATAGATAGATAAACAAATAGATAGATAGATAGGTATACATACACATAGAAAGATTTACATATAGTTAGATAGAGAGAGACAGAAATACATATCGACAGATAGATCGAAAGATAAATAAATAGATATAAAGATAGATAGATAGATAGATAAATAGATATGTAGATAAATAGATAGATAGAGAGATAGTTAGATAGATAGATAGAATGAGAGATTGACACATTAATTTAACTTTAGATATATATATATATATATATACACACACATACATAAATATATATATTGATTGAATGAATAATAAATAGATATATAGATATATAGATAGATAGACATATAGACACAAAGACAGATAAAGAGATAGACATTTAGATAAACTAATAAACATATAGAGAGATTGATAGATAAACAAATACACATACATATAGATAGATAGTTAGACCAATATATAGATAGACATATAGACATATAAAAATATATTTACATAAATAGATAAATATATCGATAAATATCTAGATAGAAATATAGATAGATAGATTGATTGTTAGATAGGTAAAAAGATACATATATAGATAGACAAATAGAATGATAGACATAAAAATAAATAGATATGGAAATAGATTGATAGTTGAAAGATAGATAGAAAGATAAATAGATAAATAGATATAAAGATAGATAGATAGATAGATAAATAAATAAATAAATAGATTGAAAGATAAATAGATAGAAAATAGCACACAAATAGATAAATAGATTGATAGACACATAAATATAAATATAAATATATATATATATATAGAAAAATAGGCAAATAGGTAGATAGGCAGAAATAAAGAAAGACATATAAATTGATAAACATATAAAATGATAGACAAATAAATAAATAAACTAATTGGCATATAAAAAGATATATAGATAGATAAATA
The DNA here is from genome assembly GCA_029783825.1 of Sapria himalayana. Lineage (NCBI taxonomy): Eukaryota > Viridiplantae > Streptophyta > Magnoliopsida > Malpighiales > Rafflesiaceae > Sapria > Sapria himalayana. The sequence continues at coordinate 51,697 of JAREIK010017766.1, forward strand.
GATATATAAATACATAGACTAATAGACTCATAGACAGAAACATAATTATATACCTAGACAGATAGACAAATAGATAGTTACATAGTTAGATAAATAGTAAAATAGATAGATAGATAGATACATAGTTTTACAAATTGACAATTTGATAGATAGATACATAAATAGATACATAAATAGATAGACAGATAAACAAATAGTCAAATAAACTGATAGATAGATAGACAAATAGACATATAGACAGATAAAAGACAGAGAGATAGATAAATTGATAGATAAATTGATAGATAGATAGATTTATAGATAAATACTTAAGAGACAAATAGATAGGCAAATATATAGATAGATAGACAAATAGAATGATAGAAAGATAGATAAATAGGTAGGTATAATGACAATAGATCGAAAGACAATTAGAAAGTTAGATTGATAGATAGGTTGATAGATAGAAAGTTAGCTATTAGAAAATTAGATAGTTACACAGATAGATAGATAAGTAGATTGAAAGATTGATAGGTTGGCAGATAGATAAATATACAAAAAGACATACAATTATTTATAAATAAACATATGAACATATAGACACACAGACACTTAAAAAGATAAATAGATAGATAGATAGAGGTATAGACATATAGATAGACAATAGATAGACATATAGGCAAATAGACAGATAGAAATTTAATTAGAAATATAGATAGACAGAAAGATATATAAATATAGATATATAGACAGATAGACTAATATATTGATAAACATATAGATTGATAGATTGAATGATTGAATTATATATAGATAGATTGATTGGATGATAAATAGATATATAGATAAGCATATAGACACACAAACAGATAGACATATAGATAAATAGATAGACTGATAGAAACATAGACAAATGACAAATAAACATAAAAATATTTATAAATAGATAGATATTTAGATAGATAGATAGAAAAATATATAAGAAAAAATATAGTTACACACACACACATATATATAGAAAGTTAGCTATATAGATAGAAAAATACATTGATAGATAGACCAAATAAAATAATAGATAGATTGACAAATAGACAAATAGATTGATAGATGATAAACAAATAGAAATATAGAAAGATAGGTAGATATACAGATTTATAGATAGACATATAGATAGTTAGATTGATAAACAGATAGATAGATAAATAGATTGAAAGATAAATAGACCAAAAATAGATATACATATAGATTGATAGATAGACATATAGATATATCTATAGACAGATAGAGAGATAAGCAGATAGGTAGATAGATAAAAAATAAATAGACTGATAGCCATATAGTCAAATAGCTAGATATATAGATAAATATATAAATAGATTTGTAAATAGAAAATAAATAGACACATAGATTGATAGATAACTAAACATATATGCAGCTAGACAAATAAATCATATAGATATATAGATAAATAGATAGGTAGATAGTTAGACAAATAAAAAGATATACACATATATAGATAGATATAGAGATATATTGTTAAACATTTAGATATTTAGATAGATAGAGAGATAGATATATAGATAGTTACATAGTTAGAAAATAGAAAGTCAGATAGATAGTCAAATAAATAGATTCATAAATTGACAGATATATAAATAGACAAATAGACATATACATTTATACACATATAGATAGATAAATATATAGACATATAGATAGATAGACACATAAAAAGATAGATAGATAGTTAGGTAGAGAGATTTCGAGTTAGATTACAAGTTAGATATAGATATAGACAGATAGACACATAGACACATAGATATATAGATAAAAATATTTATAGATAAATAGAAAAATAAATTTTTTTTTTTTTTAAAAAAAAAAATTTTGTTTTATTATTATTAGAGCCCTCTCTTTTGGCGGAGGAATACCGTTTTTACAACCTACATCTACCCTTATCCCTTTTACATCCATTTCAAAACAAAACAAAAAACAAAGAACAAGTAACAATTTAAAATGATCTAAAAGCTATAGATTTGAAACTGCTGGAATTTGGGCATATGTGAGGTTCCGTACTTGAAGCTTGACACTTAATCCTCAGACCTTTTAGCTTTTCCTGAGAGAAGCTACCTTCTTTTAACTTGTGAGGTTCTGAATATGGATATATGTGAGATTTCAAATCTACATCATCCCCTTAGATAAGTTTATTAAATCCTCCAGCTCTTTTAGCTTTTCCTTTTCTTCGAGCCTTACTTGGAGTGGGATCCTTTGGCGCCTACTAGGCTGTCAATTAGTGTTGAGGTATTGGCCTGAGCTGGTAGATGTACAGGCAATAAAGCTGTTCAAGTCAGCAAAATTCCCTCTTTATAGGCCTTAAATTGGCCCATTGGTAGTTGTCTTTATATCTGCAGAAAATTCATATGGATGGGCATAGCCGAGGCATAGTTAACCTTACCACAAGGAGAAACTAAGGAGCCATTTGAGCCGGTAGATGTACCCGAAAATTAGCACATCTAAACCACAATATAACAGGATGACAAACCTACCATACCTGTCTTGAGTGAGGATATGCAGTAGAATTAAAATGTATTCTCTATCTTACCCTACTGGGTTGTCAATTAGTATGAAGGTATAGGCCTATCCTTATACAATCTTCCTTCAGGACCAGGAAGAAATTCAGCCTTTCATACCTTTACCAAATGTTAGGAAGAGATATCCAGGTGATTTGAAACTTCTTTTGCTAGATTATCAGCTAGTGTATTCACTTCTCTGTATATAAACATCCAGCAACCATCTTTTTATCACTCTATTATTGTCTTCCTCCACCTTGCTTCTGTTTAACAAAACAAGAAGAAGAACAACATAGTCCTATTCACGCAAACCACTTCCCTATTGCTGCTGTTGCCTACCTCCACTTACAGCTGTTGCCTACCTCCATTTACTATTTTGATGGCTCCATTTACTATTTTTATGGCTGTTTAGCTCTTGACCATTTATAAATCTCCAATACAAGTCCTAGCTGCTGGTTTCTGCCCATTCCTATTTGATGCCTTAAGCTGCTAAAAAAACAGAAAAAAAACCACCAAAACCAATAACATAAATCCTGTATACCCACATACCTTACCCCTTTACCTCCCTTTTGCTGATTGCTTTAAATTTGGCCTTGTTGGATATCTTCCCTGCAAAGACAGAAATTTCCCTACCCTGGACTCTACCCACTTAAAACTGCCATCCGTGTTAAATGATAGCTTCCTGCTGGAGGTCTATTCCAGGTTATGCTTTTTATCCTTTGCTGCTTAATTATCTTAATATTAAAGTCCCATGACTTATCTGCATACTCATCTATATTCTTATTTATAACTATTATAGGCTTTATACAACTTTTTATATAACAGTGTTTATATAGAAGCGTAAAAATCAGAATGGATATTATTATATTATATTAGCAATAGTCAAGATACATATTTTAATAAACTTATTGTTCCCGCCCAATCCATCAGAAAGTTGAGGCTTTGTTATATCTTCATAGTTTGTTTATTTATTCTAAAATAAGGAAATCCCATTTTATCTAAACATACTATTCCCTTTAATTTATTTGGCATGAGCTTCTCATTAAATTCTGTATCTCCTCTGGTGGTACCTATTTTTGACAGATTATCCGCTAGATAATTCGCTTCTCTGTATATATGTATTATTGAGACCTTCAGTTCGTCCATAAGACCAAGAATTGCTTCTAGTTCCTCTTCATTCCTCCATAATATTTTCTTATTGATTAATGTATCAACTAGTAATTTTGAGTCTACTTGTACTTCAATGTTTTTAAAGTTAAGCTGCTTGCATATCTTTAACCCTGATTTTAATGCTCTGATTTCAGATTCTAACGGAGAAGAGGCTCTACTAGATCTGGTGAAAGCTCTCTGTACTGTCCCTGTATGATCTCTTATTATCCCGCCTCCTCCTGCTATTCCAGTGTCCCTGCTAAAACTCCCATCCGTATTCAGTGAGAGTTTACCAACCGGCGGAGCATTCCACTATATGCATTTCGCCCTTTGCTGATTTAAAACTTTGTATGTGAGATCCCATTCTTTCTCAGGCTTCTTTTCTTGTTTCATTTCCTGAATAACTATCGGTTTTATTAGTGATATATTACATATCTCCTTTCTAATATCTTTTATAATTTCTGTTAAATTCATCCTTATATTTTCAAATTTACTTTTGTTTCGAGATTTCCATATACACCAAATAATTAGATGCGGCAGTTTTTGGTTGAGCCATTTCCTGGTGGGACTTTTCGTTTTCTCCTTTTCCCATTTTTTAACTTTATCTATTAATCCATCATCCATTTTACATATTCTTTTTTCCCCTTCCATTTCTTTCCATATTTCTGCTGCAATGGGACCATTAGAAAGCAAATGATCGGTAGTTTCAACCACTTGTAAACAGCATTCACATCTTGAAGCGATGTTTATACATTTCTTTTGTATATTTCTATCTACCGGTATAGCATTCATTAAAGCCTTCCATGTGAAGGAGCACATTTTTTGCGGTATGTTTTCTTGCCATACCCCTTTAAATAGAGTTTGAGCCGGTTTTTTCTTTCTGACCAAGTCTTTTGCCGACTTGAGGGAAAAGTTTCCTTGTGGTGTTAACATCCATTTCCAGCCACTCCTCTTTTTTATAGAGTGTGAGTCCACTATTTCTTTTTGTTTTTCCATTGACTTCCAACTGTTCAAGACTTTCTTAGTGGTCTTATTCTTGTTATCTAAATATCTTGCCCGCATATATTTTGCCCACAGACTATCACTTTCTTTAAGTCTCCACCAGCTTTTACAGTCCCAGGCAGCTGCCGAGTCCTGGAGGCTCATTAGTCCTAATCCTGCTTCCTCTTTCGGATAACAGATACTTTTCCAGTCCTTCCAATGTAGTTTATTTTTTCCTTGTTTTTTACCCCATAAGAAGTTGGCCATTTCCGATTCGAGTTTTTTAATAAATTTCTTAGGGGGGTGTATCACTGATAATATGTGCGTAAGCGTGCTTTGTAATACATGTGACAGCAGTGTTATTCTTCCCCCAAAACCCAGTAACTCTTCTTTCCATCCTGCTATTTTCTTTCTTAGTTTCTCCTGAAAATAACTTAGATATTCTTCTTTCAACCTCCCCTCATATATCGGACAACCTAAATACATTAATGCCCCTTTTATTTCTGCAAATCCCGTAATCCTTTTTATTTTATCTACTAACTTTAATTTTGCATTTTTAGCAAGCATGAACTGACATTTGTTTTTATTAACCATTTGACCTATCTCTTTTTCAAAAATTTGGAGAAGATGCATAAGATTCATTAAAGACTTTATGCTAGCATTTGTAAATATTATAAGGTCATCTGCATAAGCTAAACAACCTATTATGGGTGTATTCCTTGGTTGTCTGAATGACAATATTTTACCTTCGGATATTTTCTTATTCAAGTTACGTATTAGCAATTCTAGATAGATATCGAAAAGAAGAGGGGATAGCGGATCCCCTTGCCTTAAACATTTATTTGGTTTAAGTTCCTCACTTAACTTACCATTTACCAGGACTCTTACCCAATTGCTTGATGTACATCTAAATATTAGATCTATGGTTAGCTCTGAAAAGCCGAACCTCCTTAACACAAAGCAAAGGGTATCCCATTCTACTCTATCGAAGGCTTTCGATAGATCTAACTTAACCACTAAGTTTTTTCCTCTAGACTTACTTCCTATATCTTTCATCATTTCAGATGCAAGCTTTATATTTTCTATCATTAATCTATTTTTAACAAAACCCGTTTGTTCCTGAGATATTATTGAAGGTAAAATTAAGCTCAGCCTATTTTGTAATATTTTTATCAATATTTTATAAATAGCATTACATAAACTTATTGGTCTATAATCCTCACATTTCTGTGGTGATTCTTTTTTTGGAATGAATACTATAAAAGATTTTGCCCATGCTTTTGGGATTTCCGCACCTACAAAAAAACTTGCAATTGCAGGAACTAGCTCGGTTTTAATCGTATCCCAGTTTACCTGAAAGAAATAATTGTTCCAACCATCAGGTCCTGTTGCACTATCTTTATCCAGACTAAACACAGCCTCTTTAACCTCTGGTTCTCCTGGGACCAATTCCATTGATTGATTTTGAACTTCCGTAATGGTCACCCTAATCACTTGCATTAGAGAGTTATCTGTCCTACTTGACTGACTACATAATTGATTTTCAAAGAATTTTTTAAAAAGAGCTCCTATTTCCTTTTCATTTTCTACCCATTCTCCTTCTTCGTTTATTAGACCTTTAATTTTATTTTTTTGAGATTTTATTTTAGACATACTATAAAAAAATTTGGTATTACGATCCCCATCTTTTAACCATTTTATTTTTGCTCGTTGTTTCCAGTAAATTTCTTCCATGTGTAGTTTCAATCTCAGTTCTCCTTTAGCCTTACTTAATTCTATTCTAGTTTCATTATTATTTGTGGAGTCAAAATCTTGCTCCAACTTGGCTACTTTTTCTTCTAGTTTTTTTAGCTCCTGATTTAATTTCCCAAAAACATTTTTATTCCATGTTTTCAAACAAGCTTTTAGCCTCAGAAGTTTGCTTGATAGAACTTGCATTGGTTTACCCTCTGCTGGCTCTTTCCAAGATTCTCTAACAAATCCTACAAAGCTCGCATGCTTTACCCACATATTTTGAAATTTAAAATTGGTTGTATTACCCTGATTTTTTTGAATAGTGATAAGTAGTGGGCTATGGTCAGAGCAAGTTCTGTTTAGGTGTCTAAGCCCCGTAGTCCCTTGTGAGGTGACCCACTTTGTGTTACACATAATCCTATCCAGACGAGCCCAGATGACTCCTCTTTTTTTCCAATTATTACACCAGGTATATTTCGAACCATTAAACTCTATTTCCATTAGATTGGTAATGGCTATTATGTCATTAAATTATTTCATGGCTACCTTGTCTTGTGATTTACCACCCTTCTTTTCTTGAGGGCTTCTAATTATATTAAAGTCGCCTCCTATTATCCAAGGTAAATTTCTACTTGCTATATCTTTCATTTCTTCCCATAATGCCAGCCTAGATTGTTTATCATTTTTTGCTTAAACTGCTGAGATTATTTGATCTGTGCTCTTATCTAATTTGAAATCTACTATTTGTTCAGTATCTTTTAATATTTCAATATTCAATTTACTTTGCCATAAAATCCAAAGTTTACTATTTAGATTAGCATAAGCTTTATTAAATCCTAAAATTATTCTATATTTATTTAGTTGAGCTTGCAGGACCATTGGTCCTGCAATAATCAGTAGTGAGATTTTATGTTCTTTAATTAAAAGTCTTAATCTATTTATTGTGGGGCTATTGGCTATTCCCCTAACATTCCAATATAGACATCTATCCATTAAAAACTAGTTTAGCTTGGGCTCGAGTTGTACACTTAGATTCATATGACATGTTAGCATATTTTTTCGTATTTCTTGCTGTTTTAGGAGTGAGGAATTTCATACCTAATCTCCTTATATTTTACCTGTTTTCCGAGCACCATAGCCATTTGCTTTAGGGCCTCCATGGATTGGGTTCTTGAAAGATTCTCCCAATCTTCATTATAAATATGTATATCATCCTTTACTTTAAACTCCGCATCATCTTGGGATACATCATCCTTATGGCTTGAAGGGCAACTAAAAATTACTGATTCATCTTCAGGAAAATCCAGAAGATCTTCATTAATCCATGCATAATCCTCAAGTTTTTCTTTCAATACAATTCTTGTTTTAGATGTTTTTTTATGTTTTCTCTTATATTTTACCTCCTCCCATCCTTTTATTAAACTAACATCATTTTCTATCCTCGAGTTAGTCTCTCTCAGGGGTCCTTCTTCTTGAATAATATTTGGATTATCTGGAGGGATGCTTGAGTGCAAATCTCCCTTTGGCTGGTTTTGTTTGTGAAATGAAGCCTCCTCTTTCCTTACCCAATGCATCACATTCCCGCCTCCTCCCTCGTGTTGCTGCCCGTAGTTATGTTCTTCTTTCCCCACCTTGCACGAGGAATTTTCATGCCCTAGCCTCTTACATTTTGAACAGTAGGGAGGAAGGCTTTCGGGAATCACAGTTTGCCAAAACCCCTCGGCCTGTTCCCCTTCACCACTACCTATCCATATTTTTTCAGGCGGTTTAGTTAAGAGGTTTAGCTCTACACAAATGCGTGCTTTGTTCGGTCTTGACATGGTTCTTGTGGCTTCATCTCGTAACATGGGCTTACCCAAACACGATGAGATTGCATAAAGAGAGGTCTCAGAGAAGAAGTGGAGTGGCAGAAAAGGCAATGTAAACCATACCGGAGCTATAGGCACCTCTTCAAGAGGAGTGAAATCCTTTGTCCACTTCAGTATACGCATGGGGGAGCCTTCAACATGCCATAATCCATGCTGCCATAGGCGATATTGATCTTCCAGTAGAGAGCATTGCAGCACAACATGTTTGGCATCGAAATCCGCAAATTTCACCCTCCCCTTGAGCTTTAAATTGTCGATAAATTGCTGGACTCCAATCGCCCGAGGCCTGCCGTGAGAGAACTTTCCAACGAGCGTATGTTCGAAAGGTTCAAAGAGCCTTTGAGATTCTTCGGCAGAGAAGATAATGGCCGGGAGACCATTTTTGTTCTCTTGAATTTGTAAGATCGGCGCGGAGCTCTTCACCACCGAGGCAAAAGACTTATTATTTAATAATAAGTTAGATTTTTCCATTCTTACCTTGTATTGGGCTTGTTTTGAGCTTAAATGATGTTTTCTTTTTACTTTGTTTCACAATTTAACAATTACTCAACACTGTATCCTTATAATATCAAAAACTGCAATTCCCGAAATAAAAGTCCCTCAACTATCCCACAACAGATCTGGAGAAAAGGTGAGAGGATTTTCACGAGAATACCAGGAATCACTTAACAGTTTATACCGATTGTTATTATTTTTTTTCTCGTAACAGTTAATTCAACAAACAATTTATCCGAAGAACATTCAACAAACAATTTGCAAATATAACAAGCTGTATCTCTCAACTATATCCGAAGAACATTCAACAAACAATTTATTCAATGTTTTCGTTATTGTTTCCAGGTAGTTCGCAAAACAGTTAAACAATAGTTCTCCCAAATAACAGTTAATTCAAGATGTTCGCAAATAATCACGAGAGAAACTGTAACAAAATTCAATTCACTAAGTGATTTTCACAATAAATCCTTCAACAATTCACATAGCCGTACATTTATTCGAGATATTCGCAAGATAGTACGTTAGATAGAAAATCCCGAGAGAACCTGTATCATAAAAACAATACACGAAGCAGTTTGCACAATAATCATTCAGCAAATTCACATAATCATTTGTTTAAGTTAATTCGCAATAGAGAAAAACTAGAAGAAGTCCGCGGAAGAGTTTTCGCGAGATGGTTTTCGCGAGAGCTCGGTTTTCACGAGCGTTGTGTTTTTCGCGAGAGCTAGGTTTTTTCTTGGTGTTGAGCTAGGTTTTCGCATAAATAGAAAAATAGAAAATAGAAAAATAAATTGATAGATACTTAGATAGATTGATTGAATGATAAATATATAGATAGATAGAAAGACATATAGGCAAATAGATATACTAATGGGCAGATAGATAGACAGACAGACAGATAAATAGAAAGATAGATTGATACACATATTTTGACAAATAGATAGACAAATAAATATATCGATCGATAGAAAGATAGATAAAGAGATAGATAGATAGATATATATATATATATATATATATATATATATATATAAAGACATATAAACAGAGAGATAGATAGATAGATAGTTAGGGAAATAAATTAATAGATAGATTGGTATACAGATATATAGATAGATAGATAAATACATAGACTACCATATTGATTGACATATATATAGATAGATAGATAAATAGACACATACAAAGATAGATAAACATATAGATAGATAAATAGATAGAGAGATAGATAGATAGGCATATAGGTAGATAAGCCGATAGATAGATAGATATACAAATAGACTGATATATAGATATTCATATAGAAAGATAGATATATAAATAGATTGGAAGAAAGACAAAAACATAGATAGATAGACAATTAAATAGATAGATTGATTGACATATAGATAGAAACACAGTTATATTATTAGATAGATAAATAGTTTGATAGTTAGATAGTTAAATAGATAGACAAATAGATAAATAGATATATAGATACATAGATTTATAAAATTATAGATTGATAGATACAAAGATAGATATAAAATAGTCTAATATATAGATAGAAAAATAGATAGATAGAAAAATAGATTGATAGACATATATAGAGATAGATAGATAGACATATCAAAAAATAAATAGACAGATTTACAGATAGATAGATAATTAGATAGATAGATAGATATATACATAAATAGATGGATAGATAGATAGACGTATAAGTAGATAAGTATATTGGTAAATAGATACGTAGACATAATGAAAGATAAATAAATAAACAGATAGATAAATAGATAGATAGATAGATGGATGAATAGATAGATAAATAGACATATAAATAGATTTATAGATTAATAGATATATACATAGAAAAATAGATAGATAGATAAACAAATAGTTAGATAGCTAGAAAGATAGATTGACATATAGACTTATATATAGATAGATAGATAAACATATAGAATGATGGACAAATTGATAAATATAGAGATATAGAAATTAACAAATTGAAATATAGATAGATAGAAAAAGAGATAGATTGACATATAGTAAGATAGATAAATATATAGATAGATAGAGATATAGAGAGATATACAAAAAGATAGATAGAAAGATAAATCGACAAAAAGATAGATGGATAGACAAATAGAAAGATAGATAGATAGTCATTATATAGTTAGACATATGTATAGATAGATAGATAGACAAAAAAATAGATAGAAAGTAATATAGATAGATAGAGAGATTGACACATAGACAAAAACACTGATAGAGAGATAGTCAGAAAGATAGAAAGATAGAGAGGCACGTAGATTGAAAGTATTATAGATAGATATAATACAATGGCAGATAGACAGATTGACAATTAGAATGATAAATAGATAAATAGATATGTAGATAGACAGATTGATTGATTGATAGACAAATAGAGAGATAAAGATATATATATATATAAAGATAGAAATACTGACTTATAGACTGAAACACAGTTAGATAGGTAGACAAATAGACAGATAGATAGATACACACATACAAGATTTATACAATGATAAATTTATAGATACAAAGTAGATAGACAAATTGATATACAAATACATAGATTGGTAGATAGACAAAAAGATAGATAAATAGATAGACATACAAGATAGATAGATAGATAGATAGTTGCACAAATAGACATATACAATGATATATAGATATATAGATAGATAGATAGATATATATATATATATATATATATATATAAAATTAGATAAAAGATAAATTGATAGTCTGACAGATAGAAAGATAGCCATTTAAATATATAGACATATAGACAAATAGGTAGATAAATCAAAAGATAGATATTTAGATAGATATAAAGTCAAATAGATAAATAGACATATAGACAGATAGGCAGATAGATAGATAGATAAACAAATAGATTGAAATAGAGAGAGATAGATAGATATCCATATATATAGAAATAAAAATACACATATAAACAGATATAAAGATAAATAGATAGATATATATATATAGTTAGATAAAAAGATAGACTGATAGAAAAAAAGTCATATAGATAGATACATACATATATATATATATATATATTGATAGGACACATTGATAAATATATAGATATATATAAAGATAGACAAAAAGATAGATAAATTGATAAAAAATTATATATATATATAGAGAAGAAAAATAGGTAGATCTATAGATAGGCATATAGGTAGATAGATATTTGGCAGATATATAGATAGAGTGAGATATATATAGATATATAAACATATAGACATATAGGCAGATAGGCATATAATCTGAAAGACAGATTGATATATAGAATGTGGTCACATAGACATATAGTTAGATTGACAAATAGGTAGATAGTTAGATAAATACACAAAAATATATATATATATATATACATACATACATACATATATATAGAAAATAGATAGATTGATAGTCAAATAGAATGATAGATAGATAGATATACTAATAGATAGAAAGTATGATTGATATAAAGTCAATTATATAGTTAGATAGATAGACAACTAAAGAGTTAGGCAATTAGATAGTTAGATAGATATACAAATAAATAGATTGATAAGTTGATAGATAAACAAGTAGTTAAATAGACTTCTACACATATAGATTGATTGATAGATAGTCACATAGAAAAGATAGATAAAAAATTAGATAGGTAGAGGGATAGACAGTTAGATTAATAGATTGATAAATAAATAGACAGATAAATAGATTAACATATAAACATATAGATACATAAATATATAGATAGATAGATAGGCACATAGATGATAGATTGATTGAAATATAGATAGATAGATTGATATATATATATATATATATAGATATTGTTACATAGATAAACATATAGAAAGGAAAATAGATAGTCTAATTGACAAATAAACATATAGTTAGATGGAAAGATAGATAGACTAATAGATTGATAGATGATAGACATATAGAAAGATAGACAAATAGAAAGAAAGACCTTAATAAATAGACATATAGATAGATAGATAGATATATATATATATATATATAGATAAATATATTAAAATATAAATAGATATAAAAAAAATAACTAGAAAGATAGATTAATAGATAGATAAATAGTTAGTATGAAAGATAGATAGATAGATAGACAAATACATAGAATTATAGATTGACAGATTTATATTTACATTTATAGATAGATAGATAGATAAACAAAAAGTTAGATAGACAAATAGATAGATAGACAGATTGTGAGATAAATAGATATATCAATAAATATATCGATAGATAAATAGACAAAGCTATAGAAAGATAGATAGATATATAGATAGATAGATAAATAAATAGACTAAGAAAAGAGAGAGATAGACATATAGATATAAAGAAAGACCAGAAAATAGAGAAATAGATAGATAGATAGATGGAATTATAAATATGTAGATAAATACACCAATATAAAAAATAGATTGTTAGCCAATAAATATATAAATAGAAAGATACATAAATAGATAGATAGATAGCTAAATTGAAAGTTAGACAGACAGATAAATAGATAGACATATAGAGATATTGACATATTGACATGTAAACCAATAAACATATTGGCATATATATAGATAGAAATATATTTAGATTGATAGATAGACATAAAGATAGGAAAGAGAGATATATAGATAGATTGGTAGATAGCTAGATAGACAGACCTATAAATATAAAGATTGACAGATAAATAGACTGATACATATATAAATAGATAATTAGATAGATATATAGATAGATAGATAGATAGATTAACTAATAGCCTAAAAGATAGAAAGAAAGTTAGATAGTTAGACAGATAGAAAAAATAAAAAGATTATATAGTTACACAAATAGATAGATAGTTACACAAATAGATAGATTAAAATGTAGGCATTTAGAAAAATAGACAGATATATAGATAAAAAAATAAATAGATAGATAAATAAATTGATAGACATATAGACTTACATATAGATAGATTGAAAAATATATAGACAGATAGACAAATTGACTGATAATTAGATAGATAAATAGGAAGATAGATAAATACACAGAAATATAAATAGATAAATAGATAGATATGTAGATACATATATTGATATATAGTTAGAAAGATTGACAAATAGACAGACATACAAATAGATACATAAATAGATATATAGATAGATTGATAATTTTAAAAAAATATATAAATAGATAGATAGATAAATAGACATATATAGTAGATAGATTAATAGACTAATAGATAGAGAGATAGTTTGATAGATATGCAGCTCGACAAATAATTATAGAAAGACTGTTAGAAAGTTTGAATAAAAAAAGTTAGATAGATGGATAGATAGACATATAAATAGATGGACTTATAGATTGATATACACATAGATAGATAGACTTACAATTAACGAGATAGTTTGGTATGCAAAAAGTTTAGTTAAACAAATAGGTAGATAGATAGATGAATAGACAATTAGAAAGATAGCTAGATAGAATGATAGATAGATAGGCAGATAGAGTTATATATAAATAGATAAATAGATAGAGTGATAGATAGATAGATAATGAGATAAATAGATAATGAGATAAATAATTTGATTTAAAGATAAATAGATAGATATCTAGATAGAAAGATAGACATATTGATAGAAAAATTAATATATAGATAAAAATATAGACTAATAGGCATAAAGAGGGATATATAGATTGACATATAGATAAACTACAAATATAAAAAACATATATAGAATGATTGAATAATTGATTGATTGATAGATAAAAAGATAGATAGATAGATATATAGATTTACAGAAAAAATCTAGATAAATACACATATAGGCATATAAACATAAAGATAGATAGACATATATATAGAAAGATAAATAGAGTGAAAGATTAATTTATTGATAGACACATAAAAAGATAAACATAAAGAAAGATAGGCAGATAGATAGATAGAAATAGATAGATAGACAGATAGACAAATATACAAATTGATAGATTGATAAACAGAAAGATAGATAGAACAAAAGACTGATAGATAGAATGCTAGTTAGATAGTTAGACATATAGACATATAGACATATATATAGTTAAAAAGTTAGATAATTCGATAGATAGACAAATAGACAGATAGATAAATAGATCAAAAGACTAATATATAGAAAGCTAGTTAAATAGTTAGACATATAGACATATAGATAGTTATAAAGTTAGATAGTTATACTAAAAGACAAATAGATAGATAGAGAGATAGAGATATTGATAGGTAAATAGATAGAGAGACAGATAGACAGATAGATAGATATAGAGATAGATAGATAAATGAAGATATAGACAAATTGAAAATTTGATAGAAGATAGATAGATAAATTAATAGATAGATATATAGATAAATAGATAGATAAAAAGATAGATAAAAAGAAAAATAGGTAGACATATAAACAAATAGATAGATACATTGATTCATATATAGATAGATAAATAGATACATATATAGATAGATAGATAGATTGATTAATAGACTAATTGACATAAATGCAGTTAGTTAGATAGATATATAAATAGGAATATATAGTTGATAGTTAGATAAATAGATATATAGACATATAGACATTTAGACACATAGATCGATAAACAAATAGAGAAATTGATTGATAAACATATAGATAAATAGATCGACAGATCGACAGATAGAA
>JAREIK010017767.1:0-15347 GCA_029783825.1 Sapria himalayana
TGAGTTCCTTCGACATGGTTCTCTCAAGTGCCTAGTTAACCCGACTTGTTCACTTGTGTTGGTTTGGGGTATGGTTAGTTCATCGAGGGGATCGCCCTCCCAATTCTCAGTTTTTTTGGAAGTTTTTACCTTGTTTACTATGACAATAGTCGTGACTATGGCAGGGTGGTACGCATGCTCTCTTGTGACCCCTACTCTCATGCCCCAACCCCAACTTTTGATTCAAAAAGGCATCGACGAAACACTCGAATTTGAAAGGTAGCAGGCACGTGGAGCCGGAACCCAGGCATGTTTTCCGATGGGCCGAGTCTTCACCATGTCCGTAGGTCAAAATCTAATAAGTAAGCAAGTCAACGACCGCCAGTCACTTAGGGCCCGACCAAGTAAGAAAGACTTTGATGAATCAAGGTTCCTAGGGAAAGGACGGCCCTCGGCCCGATCATCCAATTTGCTCCAACAGACGGGCATGGTTCCTATGGAAAGACTTTCGTGTACCTATTGGAGGTAGTCCTTTCGGGGCTTCCTTAGGGACCGATTCACTCTGCGTAGATTGACTGAACATAGAAATCCTAGAACTTCAGGCGATCATGTTTTTCACTGGATTTCTCATTACTCATGTCAGCATTCTCACTTCTGATATCTCCAGGTGTTATCACTAAAAACCTTCCCCGATTGACAGAATGTTCCGCTACTGACACTTGAAAAAGCAGCTTTCAATGTCTAGTCGCTTCGTTGAATCGCTTGAGCCCTGATACATTTTCGGTACCATGGAGCTAGACCAGTGAGCTATTACGCTTTCTTCAAATGATTGCTGCTTCAAAGCCCACTCCTGCTTGTCATCGCTCGATCACTTCCTTTTCCACTAAGTATTGCTTAGGGACCTTAGCATATGATATGGCTGTTTCCCTCTCGGCTTTGGATCTTAGGAATCCAAAATTCTATCTATACAAGTGATCTAGGCATGTATTTAGAGTTCCCCCACTGTCACAACTTCCGACATGACAATAGGATAAAAATATAAGTATTTTGGGCTAGTAACTTCTTCAAACCTAGACTATTACTTGTTCTCAAGCAAAGATAAGTCATCTATGTCCAATTTCATAGTACAAGATCATTCACAACACATCGAAACTATTAATCAATCACGACAAAATAAAAATGAAAACCATCAAAAATAAAGACATAGATGAATAGAATATAACAAAGAGTTTAATTTCATGATTGATATCACTATAATTCTTCTATTTTATTTGATATGTTCTGGAAGAGACATTTATTTTCTCTTCACTATTTAGCATGGAAATGATGTTAAAATCCTTTATTTTTGTAAGCATGGTTTATTGCTTCTTATGTTCTATTTTCTACAGAATATTCTAAAACTTGTATTTTTGTTCAACTTGTACCTCCATGAAGAGTTGATCTTTTTATCCTAGTTCATTCTTCCACATATAATCTCTATTTTTAGTTCCTCTTTCATCTCTTGCATAATCTATCTAAATGATCCTTGTAGTTCATTTTGTAAATCATCATTTAATACATTTATATTATCATCACCCTTCAAATATTTTTCACTTTCTATAGTGGTTGGGGGTGTTTCATGTGGTTCTTTTTTTTCCTTTTATTTTAACTTGTGTTTTTGCCTTATTTCTCTAAATTCATGCTTCCTTTTCTTCCGTTCTTTTCTTATTTCTCTACTTTGATGTAAGTGAGAGGTGACATTTTAGCACATTCTTCATTAGTTTTTGGACATGTTAATACTGATATGTGTTTGTACCAAATCAAGTTTAAAAGATAAGTATTTTATGAAATTATATTCTCGAGGGGTTTTACTGAAAATTAATGAAATTAGCTTTAAATTGAGTACAAAAGATAGATTAGGTGGAAAGCAATATTGAAGTGCAGAAAAGTAAGAGGAAGTCATGATACTTTTAAAGCCACAACATTATGTATAATATCACATTCATATGATGTAGTCACAACAACCTTTTCTTTGACATAAATTTATGTATAAGTCATGGAGTTTATTATACATCATGACTCTACCATACTATTAAAACATCTTTCTACTTTGTAATGCATTCTTCATGGAATTCAACAAAATTCTAGAGTAACATCTACATTTTTTCTTAACATATCTTCAGCTATGATATTAGTTTTATATTACATCAGCCATTTGCTTAAATGTTATTGTCAAGTCATGAAATACTTTTAGTATAATGATATAATCATTACAAAATCAAAATAACTTATCATTAAGTGATTTTATGCCAATATGTTCTGATTACTTTGTGACATTGTACTCAAAGAAGTTAATTCTTAATTCATAGTTTATTTTCAGCACCATGATATCATCATTATCATTTATAATGATATTGTGATATTGTTCATGACATTACATGGTGTGATATTACAAAAGTAATTCAAAGTCATTCTTTATTGCGATAATTAGAGAACCTTAAACCAAAATATTTATCATGATGATAATACTCGTGGATGAGTAACTTGTTATTTTGAGCATATTTTAAATATGTATATTACCTTAAGTGATGGTAGTCTCTTCTCGCATAAGTCTTTGTTTCTAGAACACCAAAGAAAGATGATAACACTATAGTGGTTAACATCATCAGAACATCTTTCTTATTTAACATAAACAAAATTGAACTGCTTCATAACCGAAGCATTACCTATTTATGAAGCTATCCAATCCATTTGTTAATTTAAAACCACTTTAATATTAAAATATTCTAATTATTTTAGTGTGGTGGTGTTGTATAACCAAAGTTAATTTAACGCAATCAAATTATTGATTTTTAATGAAAGTAATTATTTCGATTATTTACGCATACATATTTCAAATAATTAAAATCTTAAAATATTTTTTTTGGCTTTGGATAAGGCTATGAAAAAGACCCTAACATAAATAAGATCTCAGGTTCACAATATAAATTATTCATTATTACTTTATATTAATTATAATTCATACTACCAGAAATTATAATTTAATTCTTTCACTTATTTAAAATTAATTTGACCCTTTTATTTTTAATACTAGTTAAAGTTTACATGTTTAGATTGCATATATCTATTGATTAAATTAAATTATTGATAATCCAACTCAATTAAAATCTAATTATTTTTTTGATACATTCTACTTAACTTATTTGAATTGCCATATTAAAATCTACCTGTACGATTTTACAACATCAAAACTTTTTAACTTTCTCAATAAAATATTATCAATATTTTTGATAGATATGGATTCAATCAATAATAAATAGTTACCCATACATTTGATAAAGTTTTTTAATATATAGAGTTCTCAAATCTATTTTTAGACTCTATGATTTATAAATCAAAATAACTATTAACTAGTGCAAAGAAATAATAAATATTTCAAGAATAAGAGCAATAATATTTATAATAACAATGGTATATTTTATTTCACAAGTACTAAATTATTACACCATGTTAATCCCGTTAAATACATTAAAGTGTACTAGCAATAAAAGGTAGAACTTCACCATTCATTGAAGTCAGGTTAGATTTATTGAAATCTAGTGTTATAATCTTATCAATAGGTTATCTAGTTTTATGTAGATTGTGAACACCTAATATTCCATAGAAACCGATGATTTGATCTTCCATGCATAAGTCAATCTCTATGTACTAATCATCTACATTACATAATAAAGGACATGTTTTTTACAAATTTAGCTCAGTAAAAAAATATTTTATTAAAATAACATGTTGTAAATCAAGAATATAATCATAAATAGATTATAGTATAAATCAGTTCCAAAAATCTCCCACTTGGCTAAAGTCATGATGCAACACACCTAACTGACCCTTCCACAAGCCTATCAAATACTTTAACTAGAAGGCTCTTTGTAAGAAGATCTATCAAGTTGTCTGCTAATACTACTTTCATCACCACCACATCTCTTCTTTTCACAATGTCTCTTATTTGATAATATTTATACATGATACGTTTTGGCCTACTTGTGAGTTCTAGGTCCTTCGAATTTTTAACTACTCCACTATTATTGCAGTAAAGTATAATATGTAATTGTATAGGAGGAATGACTCCTAGATCCATCAACACGTTTTTGAGCCATACAACCTCTTTGGGTGCCTTTAAAGCTGCCACATACTCGGCTTCCATGGTTGAATCAACAATATAAGATTGTTTGATATTTATCTAGCTTATGACTCCACTTGCAAAGGTAAACACATAACCCAAGGTGAATTTCTTAAATCCTCATCTAATTAGAAATCTGAATCTATATTTCCTATAGGTACAAAATTGTATACTGGGTACACTAACATATAATCTCTAGTCTTTTTCAAGTACTTGATTATATGTTTTAGTATTATTAAATGTTATTATCCTTGGTTAGATTAATATGTGCTTATTATGCCTATAACATAATAGATATCAAGTTTATCATAAAGTATTACATACATCAAACTTCCTACTATATATGCATAAAGAACTGCCTTCATTTTCTCTATCTCATTATGTGTTTTGAGACATTATTTTTTGATAGAGTGATTCTATGTCTAAAAGGAATAATATTTTTCTTAAAATCTTGCGGACTAAATCAATCAATATTTGATAAATATAAATAGCTTGAGACAAGATCAATATTTTTTGCCCATGATCTCACAAAACTTTAATCCAAAGAATATGAGCAGCTTCTACGAAGTCTATCATATTAAATTGATTGGATAACCATATCTTAACCACATACAATGAGTCCATATCATTGCCAATGAAAATTATATAATTAACGTATAATACTAAAAACATAACATTGTTATCATCTCTTTTTATATACACAAAATATTTATTTTGATATTGAACAAATCAATAAGACTTAATAGCTTTATTAAAGTGAGTATTCGATATTTTAGATACTTTTTTCAATTCATAAATGGATTTATTCAACTTACATAACATGGATTCTTCACCTTTTTCTATGAAATCATCTGAATGCATCATATAGATATTTTACATAACATTTATTCAACTTACATAACATGTAGGCTTCGTATCCATTTTCCAAATCTCATAGTCACAATGAGTTGCAATCTACAAGAGAATCTAGATTGACCTCAACATGGTTTTTGATGAAAAGGTCTCCTCATAATCAATTATTTCTCTGAGTAAAACTTTTTGTAATAATCCTAGCCTTATAATTCTCAAAACATTACTATATATTCATTTTCTTTTATTATAGAACCACCATCCATGATTAGATTAGATTGATTACATTTTTGATTTCAAAACCCTTTGCCAATATTCTGCATCTATCTTGAAGTGTTGTATCATAGTTTTTGGGATCAATATTTGGCTCATCATAGATTCTATCATAAGACTCTCCCAGGAATGTATACCATGTAAGTTTATGAATTACTCTCCCACAACGATGAGACACTCTCCTTGGTTTTATGCTTTTAGTGATACACTACGTAGAGACTGATTCATATTAACCATTATAACTATTTCCTTTTGGCTAGTTTCTAGTATCATCTTTTTGATAAATTTTGTTGTTAATTGTAGGTGGGTGTTTTTTCAACACTAAAAATATCAAGTTTTGTAGTACTTTTTGGTTGTTCTCATGATGTGTCCGTATTGAAAATGTTCTTTAAATGCCAAGATTTCATTAAATAAAATTTTTGATGGATTTTAATGAATAATAATAGAATCAGTCATAATTTGTGTATAAATGATAGATTTGATGAAATTTTGAATTGAAGAGCAGAAGAGCTAAGAAGATGTCATGATATTTTCATCCTCATAATAGTTTTATATTGCTATGTATTTGTTGAGAAGTAGTGACAATCTTTATTGGTCTAGACTCTATCAATATGTCATGATTTTCATTAATGTCATGATTCTACCACCTGACTGTCATAATATTCTTTTTCTGTAACATATTCTTTATGGTCACGAGAAAACCTTGGAGTCGTAACCATATTAGTTGAAAATACAATTTTGGATATGATATTAATTTTATGTCATGATAACTATGTACAAAATTAATATGTGAAATTGTATTTTTCAACACCATGATATATTCATTATAGAACCAAAATCATGCAACATCAGGTGATTATCAATCACAGTATTAATTGGCATGATTTTGTATTTTAGAATTATTTTTCTTTTATAGTGATATCTCTTCCCTCTTCAATTTTGTTCTCTAGAGAGATTTTTTGTCATGTTATCTCTTATTATCGTGGCTATGTTACAAAGAGGTTTTTTTATCTATTGAAGCATCTCTCGCTACCACGACTTTATGTTCTAGAGAAGAGATTTATCTGTTGTAGCATCTCTAATTATTGTGATTTTGTATTTTAGAAAAGTTTTTTCTCTATCATGACAAATATTTTTACAATGACTTTGTGCACCAAAGAAGATTTTAAAATTATTAAATGCCTCAATCTAAACATAACGTCATGACATTTAACTTATTGAACTCTTACAGCATGTTAGTTGTGATGATGGTGACTAGTAAGTGACGAGACACACTCATGAGATTGGCATAAAAGGAAGTGGTCTTTTTTGTTATTTCTCATGTGATAAATTTTTGTGCATAACTTCTAAATTTATGTAAGATAAATTAAAACGAGCATGACACTTATTAAGCCGAATGTACAAATAACATTATGATAGTTCAATTGTGCATCTTTTAGAAGATCTAACCTTCAAATGATGTAATAGTTTCGTAGAATGTCTAACCTATGGCTTCACCTTTATTAGGAATCATATTATAGTTATTGTAGACTTGATAGGTAAGTCATGAAAGACATGCTTGGACATGTATGTCGAAAGGTGGTGACAACCTTGCCATTATTTTTTTTGTAAAACTTATATAAGTAAAATTACTTGGGAGACATATAATAATTGATTTGAGTATGATTCTTACAAAGTTAAAAAATTAAATGTAATTATTATCATATTAGTTCATGCCTTTCATTACTATTAAGATCAAATAATAGAAATACATACTCAAAGTAGTTGTCAAAGATAATTAATGTATTGTCTAAAATGAGAAGATATGTGGATGACCTGTAAATAAAAAAAGTATAGTTTCAATGGTAGAATTATGAAGTGAACTATAGGAGAATTATCTTTGGTTATGATATCACATGATTGTTAACTACCTTGTATGCTAAAGGGGCAAAAATTAATACACATCATCCTAGTTTTTATCTAACAATAAAGCTTCATATTACCATAATATTAAAGAAAAGCTTATTATATAAAATAAAGTAAATCAATCATAGAGTATAATAATTTGTCTAATACTCAAGTTTTACCATCTCAACTAGAGTAGTAGTTAATTCACTTTGATGTATCACCTAAAGTTAATCTACTATTCCATTTTGACATATCTCCATGGTGAACTCTCAATTGCAACCAATAATAAATGTTTCCAAAGATTTTCGTATTAATCTTCAGGTCTTATTTAAAGATAGAGCATTTTGATATTTTTTTTAATTTTTTTAATTTTTTAAAGCATTTTGACATATTCCTCTACAAGATAAATGAGAATACCAATTGAGGCTATATTAGCCCCTAGTATAAGTATCCTATTAGTCAACACCAACTATCTTAGTGTATCACGTCACTATAAGTCTCACTTTAAGTTGATCTATCCCATTTTGACATATCTTCATGTTAAATACTTACTTGCATCCAATAATAGACCTTCACATAAATTGTGGTGCTAGTTCTTAGGTCTTATTTGATGGTAGAGAATTCATCTCATCTATCATAGCCTAAAGCCATCCTATATAAGATAATATCTCATAAAACGATTTGAATATCCTAGTACCATCAAAAAAAAGTTATAAAATAAATCAAAGGAGAAAAAAAGTCAAGAGTATAATAAAACTTAAGCAACTGGGTGTTGAATACAACTTACTTGTTCCTTCTAAAGAGCAATCGAAAGATGAAGATTAGAGAGAATGAATGTAGGATCATCTGCCTTCTTGGTTGGCTTGTATTTGTTTTGAGAAGGTTGAGAATGTTTTACTCTCCCAATATAACCTCAGTCCATGGTGATTAAGTTTCTTATTTTTTGATTCAGTATAAGTTCGTGCTGGGGAAGAATTATGGGTTATCAATTTATCTAGGCCTAAATAAGGTCTCACTACTCATGAAATTGTACTCTCTTTAGATTCAATGTGATGTGGTTTAATTGCTAGGTATTCTAACAGAATAGCAATAATATCATGCGGAGTGCTATATGCTCTCATGGAATCAATAGGTGTCTCCCTCTACTAATTGATAGTCCTACCAGGGCTTCAAGTAATATAGGAATAATAATGGATTTAGGTGTAGCATATTTATTTAAACTCTTCTTGGCCCATTATAAATTTAGTCATAATCAAAAAAAGTAATATTTGTACATAGTAAAATTTTATCAATCTTTTGTGTAAAACATGTGTACCCTTTTTGAGTAGTAGTGTATCGATGAAAAATATACCTTAAGGACTTCAATGTCATTTTCTCTTGTCTTGGAGAGTAGCCGAGGATAATATAGAAATATCTAAACATTTTGGGAGAGAAAATATATAGCCTCTCATCTAAGATATAGGATCCGAAATGTTATTTTTTGATCGATTGATGAGATAGATTGTGATTAATGTTACATCTCTTCAAATTTTTTTTGAATATTTTTTCAACTAGGAGTGGTTGAGTTATTTCAGTCAGATGTCTATTCTTTTTTTCAATAATATCATTTTGTTAGGATATGCTGGCACATGACGTGTGATGTATAATCACGTGACCTAGTTAATAAGTTTTAAATTAGTTATTAAATAAATAACCATATATTCTAATATAATGTCAATTCTTAATTTTTTTAATATAATTATCAAATTTATTTTTTAGTATTTTATAAAATCTCTGAAATATAGAAAAACTAATGATTTATCTTGAGTAGTGATAAAAAAAATGTATCATATACCTAGATTCTTCTTTTCTCACATCTTTATCAAGTTCTCATATGTCTGAGTGTATAAGATTTATTAGGTCCCAACTCAAAATAGACTATCATATAGGCTAGGGAGCTCTCGTAAGCTTTCCTAACTCAAATGTCTTGCACTATAGCATTGAAATACTTTTAAACTAAGGTAAATTAATCTCTATTTAGCAAGTGATAGGTGATCAAACATAGAATGCACAGGTAATGCAAATCAAATACTCAAATATTTAGAGTGACATCTTACCATTCAAAAGAGAACACACAATCTAACATACTCAATCAAACATGAAGTCTTTATTAGTATCTCCCGATCTTCCAAATAAATATTACTGGCAGTAAATATAAAGTCAGAGTTGCTCTATTTGTAAAAATAACACACAAAGAGTAAACTAATTGATTAATCAGGAATACACACGACATGATAAAGTAACATGGATTATAGATGAATAGTATCATTCTCAATGCCTTTCAAGTATATTGTATTAGTTACGATATTGTTTTTTGAACAAAAAAAAACTTAGAAAATAAGGTGTGATTATCTATGATGTAAATATAGTAAAAATATCAGTGATACTTGAAAGACATATATGATCTATTACTTTCCTAGAGAGAAGTTTTTGTATATTTGTTTCTAGTGTTATGTTGGATGAACTCTTTAAGAATTTCTCGATGACTATGGTATTTAATTTGTTTTTCTTAATATAATATAATGTTTATGGCCTCTTCTCCTAAAATAATAGCTGACTATGTGCACCTCTCATTGGAATCTCTTATATATACTTATGCGATGATAATTAAAATTGATTCCTCCAAAGAATAAAACTATATAAAACTCTAATTTATTCTTAACAAAATTAATGTTAATCTCCATTTTTAATACCGAATCTAAAAAAAAAAATCTATTAGGGGTTTCTATCTCACACCACAATGCAAACCATTATGCAGATCTCCACACTCATTATCATGCATTCTCCCAAGTGCACCACCACTGCATCATGCTGCATGCCATTGTGTTCACCATTTCCACACCAACATATGTGCACTACTATGCACCATTACTTGCATCATTGAACGCATCAACTTTTGTTCATTATGTGCCTATGCACACTTTTAGTCACACACACTATGAGTGCAACTTCTGAAAAATAGTGATGGTGCACCTCTTTATTTGTGCGCATTTATTGCATATAGAAAAAACAAAAAAAAAATAAGGGGGAATGACACATTTTAAGGCTTACAATTATAGGTATGATACCATTTTAAACTTAATAAATATAAAATAAAAAATCAAAACATTCAATAATAAATAAAGATTAATTAAACGACACATTTTTCCTTATGTAATGGAATAATATGAATAAAAATGTAAAAGATAGTTTATTTGATATGAGTTATCTTGCTAAAAAACTCAATAGTAAATTCATTTTTTTCAAGTAATGTTGTTTTGAATGATTGAAAAATCTAAAAGATAACATTTTTCAATTCTTAATATGATGGTTTGTATATGTTGGGCACCCTAATAAGAGTTTGAGTGTTATTGATTATTTGTTTGTTAAATTTTTTCTTGGTCATTTATCATTGAAAAGATGAAAATTTTGAATTGCAATACAAGAGATGTCTCTAGAATAGATGGTGCATTTTGTCAGGTAAGAAAATATACTAGAATTTTCTATCATGCTCGCCTGACTTGTGTGAGTAATAATTTATTTATTTATTTTATTCAGATGTTTGGGAACAACTAGAATTAAGACTTGAAATAGTTTAATAGAAAATTTTTAAGGTGATTAATAGCATTAGATCATAGGCATTAGCAAACTTAGATATTTTTTTTGTGATTAAGGTGATTAATAGCAATAGAGATATTCTGTCATCACATAAAGATATGTGTTGGATATTTTCTCAGAAGTTGATATTTTGTGTC
Organism: Sapria himalayana; assembly: GCA_029783825.1. Taxonomy (NCBI): domain Eukaryota; kingdom Viridiplantae; phylum Streptophyta; class Magnoliopsida; order Malpighiales; family Rafflesiaceae; genus Sapria; species Sapria himalayana. Next base: position 10,921 of record JAREIK010017767.1, read on the forward strand.
GTGCTCTATGAGATACTCTAATTGAGCCAAGTATACACTTTTTATCGAATATGGGTTCTCTAACTACTTTAATTACTTATAATAAAAATATTAAAAAGATTAATTATCTGAATATTATCAATTTAGATGTAGTTTATCAAATAAATATTGTTAATTATTACCAAGATTTTCTATGATATACTCACATTAATGCATCACTTTCCATATGTAGATGTGGAAAAGTAAATGACAGATAGTAATCTCTAGATCAAGTGTAGAGACATAATACATAGTGATGATCATACTTATTTGCCAAATTATTTGGATCACACGTGTATATGTGGAGTATTCTTGGCAAAGATGCTGTCTACTATTAATATCTTAAGCATCTTAAAATATTTCTACTAGTAGAACTTCTTAAGATTTTGTTCTTTGTGTTTGGCTTTGAGTGATGCTATCTACTATTGAATAACATTGTTATACTATTATTGGCAAAGATTCCTTCGATTCTCATTCTAAATCTATTTTGTTATGCCTTCTCTTGATTCCTAGTGTGTTTTATGTGTTTCCCCCTTCTTATCTATTTTTCATGTCTTCTTTGCATCCTTTGTCTCTTCCTTTTCAATGCCCTTTATATCCACAATTTGAAATTAAAGCATGGTGGGGGTCTATGCTTATGCCAGTTCATGCCATGACAAGAAAAATAGTAATGCAACTAAGATATGCTATTACAAATGAGAATTAGAGTCACGATGCATAAAATACTATCACAATTGAAAATGGCATTGCAACTTCAAAAATATAGTTGAAACCGAAAATGGCATCGCAACATCAGAAATGTAGTCGTGACTAAAAAGTAGTGACTCAAGAAATGGTGTCATGACTAATAAGTAGTCATGATGTTTGAATATAGTCATGACTAAAAATTAGAGTGGTAACTAGAAAATCTACTCAGGTGGTCCACTTTGCATTGCAACTAGAAAATATGACATCATGACATGTGAATGTTGCTACTCAAAAATAAAATAGTCATGACTTATTATGCTTCAAACCTTCCAAAGATATTGTTGTGACCCTTAGTAAAGATGTAACGACTCATTTTGTGGTAACTAAGTTTTCTATTGTCTGAGATGTGATTGCAACCAAGATATGTTGAGTCATGAGTTCAATTTATGGTACTTTTTATTCCATTTTTCTATAAACTTTCAAATCCCCAAGTTATGGTGAAATCTCAATAACTAGCATTTACATTTAATAGTAGGCATCAAATCACACTAATAATTGACTAAAATTATAGATATATTTTAGGCCTACCAAAAACTAACAAAACACTTATATTTGGTAATTTGATTCTTCACTGACACATATGTCACATATTATGTATAGTATATATGTCAATAATAAACTAAAAATATGCACATATATAATATAGATCAAGCACTAAGAGGGATGTGAGAATGAGAGAGAGAGACATGGAAAAGAGAGAAACATAGAGAGGGAAAATATAGCGGAGACAGAGAGAAGAGAAAGAGAAAGATAAATAGATATAGAGAAGGAGAAAAAGGTAAAATAAGAGAGAGAGAGAGAGAGATGGTAGAGAGAGATATAGAGAGAGAGATGGTAGAAAGAGATATAGAGAGAGAGAGAGTAAATATTGGTAGAGAGGCATAGAGAGAGAGAAGGTAGAAAGATATAGAGAGAAATGGAATATTGGAAGAGAGGTAGAGAGAGAGAAGCAAGAGAGAGATAGTGAAGAGAGTGATAGAGAATAGGCTAAGAAAGTGGGAGGGGTGAGAGTGGGAAGAGATAGAGAAAGAGAGAGAAAAGAAAAGAAAGAGAGGATAGAGAAAGGGAGAGATGAAGAGAGAGAAAGAGGGAGAGATGAAGAGAGAGAAAGGAAGAGAAAGGAAGAGATATAGCATATATAAAAAAGATAGAGAGAGATAGGTAGGAGGCAAAGAGAGAGGGGGGGACAGAGAAAGAGAGAAAGATGAAGAAAAATAAAGAGAGGTATAAGGACAAAGAGGGGGAGAGAGTGAGAGAGAACAAAGAGAGAGAGAGAGATATAAGGACAGAGAGGGAGAGAGAGTGTGTGAGAAGGACAAAGCGAGTGAGGAGGACAAAGAGAGATAAATAGAAGGAGAGGATGACAGAGAGAGAGAGAGAGGGGAGAGGATGACAAATAGAGAGAGGGGAAGAGGAGGACAAAGAGAGAGAGAGAGAATGACAAAGAGAGAGAGAGAGGATGACAAAGAGAGAGAGAGAGAGAGAGAGGAGGACAAAGAGAGAGAGAGAGAGATAAGGAGAGAGAGAGAGAGGGAGAGGGAGATAAGGAGAAAGAGAGAGAGAGAGAGAGAGAGAGAGGAGGATGGAGAAAGAGGAGCACAAAGAGAGAGAGAGAGAGAGAGAGTAGGACAGAGAGAGAGAAAGGAGAACAGAGAGATAGAGGAGGATAGAGAGGGAGGACAAAGAAAGAGGGAGGAGAGAGGGAGAAGAGGAGAGAGACAATGAATGAGACAAAGAAAACAAAAAAGAAGCACTAAGAGGGAAGAGAAAGAAAGAGTAGGAGAGAGAAATAGAAAGAGAGATGAGTGAGAAAAAAGGAAGAAAAGTAATAGAGGGAGTGAGAGAGGGGGAGAGGTGGAGAGAAAGATAAGAGAGAGAAGAAATAGAGAGAGGGAGTGTAATAGAAAGAAAGAGATAGAGAGAGATAGAGGACAAAGGCATTGATAAAGAAATGGAGGAAGGGAGAGAGCCAAAGATAGAAATAGGGAGAGAGAGAGGGAAGAGAGAGAGAGAAGAGAGGGAAGAAATAGAGATAAAAAGAAATATAAGAGAAAAATAGTGTGTTAGAGAGAGGGTAAGAGAGAGGAAGATAGACAAAAGAGAAGGAAGAGAGAGGGGAGGGATATAGTGAAATATAAATAAAGAAGAGAGAGAAGGAATAGAGAAGGGGGAGAGAAACAAAGAAAAAGGACCCATAAAAAAAGAGTAGACAAAAAGAGAGAGTTAGCAAAAGAGACATATAGAGAGATAGAGAGAAGAGAGGGAAGAGAGACAGAAAGAGAGAAATAGTTATAAATAGATAGAGCATTACATATTTGGAGAGAGAATGATATAGTTGATGAGAAAGAGAAGATGTGAAAGTGGGGGATGGAGAGGGAAGAGGAAGAGACTGGTAGAGAGAGATTGTTGAGAGAGGGAAGAAAGAGATAGAGAAAGAGAGAGAAGAGTAGGAAAGAGTGATCGAGAGAGTGAAAAGGAAGAGAGAGGGGACAGAGTGAGAGATTGAATAGAGAGAGAGAGAGATAGAATATATATAGAGAAAGAGAGACAAAGTAATAGAGATGGAAGCATGGAGGGAGGGAGAAAGAGAGTGAGCAATATTGGGGAGAGAGAAAGGGAATAGAAAGAGTTAAAGATATATGAAGAAGAGAGAGGGAAAGTAATAGGGCTGTAAGAGAGAGGGAGATTCAGAATGGGAAGAGAGAAGAATGAGAGAGAGATATAGAGCAAGTAGAGAGGGAAGAATGAGGGAGAGAAAGATGGTGGGAGGAAAGAAAAGGAGATGAAAATATATAGACATTGAAAAAAGAGAGAACAAAGAGGAGGGGAGAGAAAGAGAGGTAGAGAGACTTTATGATTTAGACAAAGACATGTACTAGAGAGATAGATTAATATAAGGAAAGAGATAGGAAAGGGAGAAATTTAGAGAGAGGGAGAGTGAAAGAGAAAGAGATAGAGAAAGATTAATATAAGGGAAGAGATAGGTAAGGAATAGATAGAGAGAGAGGGAGAGTGAAAGAGAAAGAGACGGAGAGAGATTAATATAAGGGAAGAGATAGGAAAGGGATAGATTGAGAGAGAGGGAGAGTGAAAGAGAAAGTGACCGAGAGAGAGAGAGAGTAGAAAGAAAAAAAATATAGTAAGGTGGTCAGAGAGGGAAGCCAGATTTGGAAGAGACAATATATAGAAATAGTGAGAGAAAAAAAATGCAGAGATAGAGAGACAAAGAGCAAAAAAGATAGAAGGATAAAGAGAGAAAGAGAAAAAGAGAGAAAGAGAGAGGGAAGAGAGAGATGGAGAGAACGGGGGGGGGGGGGGGGGGGGGGGAAGAGTTAAAGAAAGATGGGAGGAGAGAAAGGATTAGAGATAGAAGATAGATAAGGAGATAGAGAGGAGGGAAGAGATGGAACATATTGAAGAAAGATAGTGAGGTAAGATAGGGAGAGATGATAAGTACGAGAGAGGGAAGAAAGAGATAGATAGAGAAAGCGGGACAAGATAGGGAAGAGAATGAGAGATATAAAAAGAAGTGGGTTAGAGACCGATAGGGGGTGAGAGGTAGAGAAGTGAGTGAGATATATAGAAAAATAAGAGATGGAATAGAAGAGAAAAAAAGGGATGGAGGGAGGAAGAGAAAAAGAGAGATATATATATATTATAAA
>JAREIK010017768.1:0-47269 GCA_029783825.1 Sapria himalayana
CATGATAAATCCAAACAAAATAATTTGGCACAAAGCCATATTTAGCCAAATGGTATCTTATAGTGTTTGCAACATGAAAAGGGATATTTCGATGCTTGCGATGATTATAGGACACTTAATTTTTTCTCCATCCATCCATCTCGACTGACTACATGCAAAATTGATGAAAGTTTCAAGCCCACTCAAAAAATCTTTATTCAAAATTTCAGTCATAAACCTTCTGTACATCCAAGGACAATGTGAAATGATTTTGCCCTATTTTATTTACAAAAAATAATGCTCAATCATTATTTTAAATTAAACATTCTATTACTTCAAAACATACTAATAATTAAATAAAATTACTTATAGATGAATATTTAAAAATTAAATATTGTGAATATCGAGGAAATGCATTTGCATAATCTATATGAATTGATAAAGCATTTTTTAGCTCGATAAAGATTAATAGATACCACGGTAATACTAGAAAAATGGAGCAAAATATGATAATGCACAAGAAAAGAAAGCAAAAAAGAAAGTCATTTAAAGTTTGAAGGGGGATAGGGAGGGAGGGAGGGAGAGAGATAGAGAGAGAGGAGGGGAGAGAGAGAAAGGGTAGAGAGTTAGGTGGAGAGAAATGGCGAAAGGAAGAGAGAGGGAGAGAGAGAGAGAGAGAGGGATAGAGAGAGAGAGGGAGAGAGAGAGAGAGGGAGGGAGGGATATAGAGAGAGAGAGAGAGAGGAATAGTAAGGGAGAGAGAGGGAAAGAGTGAGACAGAGAGAGCGAGAAAGGGAGAGAAAGAGAGACACATAAAGAAAAAGAGGAAGAGAGTGATAGAAAGAATTAGAGAGGGAGAGAGAGACACATAGAGAGTGTAGAGTTAGAATGAAGAAATACATAAAAGAAAAAAAATTCTTCTATACAAACATATCAAATATTACATCTTTTGTCATACATAAGTTCATATATGAACCTGAGGCCCAAGGGCTGGGATTAGGTAAGAGTACAACCCTTGTTTGTATTATACCATATATGAGCCTGACCAACAGACACTCTCATGCTATGTGCTTACATATTGTTGATATTATATCTTTTGCAATTTAATTTCAAGTTAGTGCAATAAATTAGTATTATCCCATATATAATATTTGTTAGGATACATATAGTATATATAGTTATAAATAGTTACATATAGTAAAAATATAGTTATATAGATATATCCATACAAGTAGTTATAAGTAGATATACAGAAATGTATACAAAGTTATAAACAAAATATATAGATATACTTATATGTATGCATATATGTATACATAATTAAAAATTAAGTTAAATTTATTTATATAAAGTTTTTTATAGTTATACAAATATTTATATATAGTTATACACTTATAGTTAAACATTATATTGTATGTTTTTATACATATATTTATAAATATAGTTACATGTGTTTATACATATAGTTACACGTATAGTTAAATTTATATTTATACATGTATGTATATATATTTTTTCATATAATTTCAAATATTTATACATATAGTTATATATAGGTATGGATATACTAAAATATGTTTTTTATATTAATATAAAAATGTATATTAAATATATGTTGTTAAATAAAAATTTTAATATAGTTATGTATAAAATTTTTATAGTTATACATATAGTAAGATAGAATTATTTATAGTTATGTTAATATACATTTAATATATATAGTTATAAAAAATTATATAACATTAAAAATTTAGTTATATATATATATATATATATATTCATACGGGTAGTTATATTTAGGTATACATAAAATATACAATGTTATAAACAAATATATAGATTTACATACATGTATACATATATGTATAAATAGTTAAAAATATAGTTATATTTAAATTATATAAAGTTTTATTTAGTTTTACAAATATTTAAATATAGGTATACACATATAATTAAAACATTATATTGTATGTTGTTATACATGTAATTATAAATATAGTTACATGTGGTTATACATATAGTTACACATATAGTTATACATATATTTATACATGTAGGTATATATTGGTATAGATATAGTAAAATACATTTTTATATACTAATATATACAAATGTATATTAAATATAAGTTGTAAATTATATATTTAAATATAGTTATGTATAAAGCTTATTTAGTTATACATATAATAAGATACAATTATTATAGTTATATGTTATTATACATATAGTATATATAGCTATAAATATTTTTATATAGTTAAATATATAGTTATATATAAATATATTCAGACAAATAGTTATACATAAATATATATAGTTATAAATAAATATATAGATTTACATATATGTATACATAGTTACAAATATAGTTATATTTAATTATATAAAGTGTTATATAGTTATTCAAATTTATATATAGTTATACAAATATTATATATAGTTATACACATATAGTTAAACATAATGTTGTATGTTATTATACATGTAATTATAAATATAGTTACATGTGGTTATACATTTAGTTACACAAATAGTTATACTTATATTTATACATGTAGGTATATTATTCATATAATTTTTTATATTTATACATATAGTTATGTATAGGTATAGATATAGTAAAATACATTTTTTATATACTAATATATACAAATGTATATTAAATATAAGTTGTAAATTATATATTTAAATATAGTTATGTATAAAGCTTTTATAGTTATACTATAATAATATACAATTATTTATAATTACATGTATGTTATTATACATGTAATTATAAATATAGTTATGTATAAAGCTTTTATAGTATTTAGAGCTATACATATTTTTATATAGTTAAACATATAGTTATATATAAATATATTCAGAAAAATAGTTACACATAAATATATATAGTTTTAAATATATAAATAGATTTACATATATGTATAGATAGTTACAAATTTAGTTATATTTAATTATATAGAGTGTTATATAGTTATATAAATATTTATATATTGTTATACAAATATTTATATATAGTTATACACATATGATTAAACGTAATGTTGTATGTTATTATACATGTAATTATAAATATAGTTAAATGTAGTTATGCATATCGCTACACATATAGTTATACTTATTTTTATACAGTAGATATATATATATTTTATATAATTTTATATATGTATACATATAGTTATCTATAGGTATATATATGGTAAAATACATTTTTATATACTATTATATAAAAATATATTTTAAATATATCTTGTTAATTATATTTTTAAATACAGTAATGTATAATATTTTATAGTTATACATATAGTCAAAGAAAATTATTTATAGTTATATGTTCTTATACCTTTGGGATCCAATGACAAAAAGACCCAAAACAGAAAACAAAAAAGTTCAGCTTACAACAGATCAGAACAAAGTAAATGCGGTCTTATATGTCAGGCGTGTAATATATAAATATAAATACAATTTGAATCCCCCTAGAAATAGATGATGGCATACACATAGTAGAACAAAACTCAAGCAAAATAGGCAAAGATTAGATTCACATCCAGATATGTCAACAAAGTTTGTCTCATCCTGCTAAAATTGTTTATGACTTGCTATCAATGTAATTGGAAATCCAATCAAGACCCTTGTAGAGGCCCTTACCAGAGGTAGTACAGTGCTCTAAATGTAGCAATGGCATTGAGGAAGAGAGTGAAGTCCTAGCTTGTCAATAATTTCAACTGCATTCATCGCATTGGGAAGATCTTGCTTATTGGCAAACACTAGAAAAACTGCATCTCGAAGCTTTTCCTCATTTAGCATCCTATGCAACTCATCTCTGGCTTCAACAACTCGATCTCTATCATTGCTATCCACCACAAATATGAGACCATGGTTATTTTGGAAGTAATCCCTCCAGAAAGAGTGAATCTTGTCTTGACCCCCAACATCACACAGTGAAATTGTTGTTGTATTCAAGAGTCTCTACATTGAAGACACTAGTAGGAATTTCGATGACAATTTCATCAAGCTTCAACTTATACAGAATGGTTATCTTTCCGTTAGCATCAAGACCTAGCATCAAAATCCTTATCTCCTTCTTGGCAAACAGCCTGCTGAACTGCTTTGTGAACGTAACCCCCATTTCTTCCACTAAATCTCAATCCCTTTGTGTATGGCAGTAAAGAGATCTGATGAAAGAATGAAACAAAATCAATAGACCTCAAGAGATGGTCACCAGAGAGGGAGGTCAACCTCTATATGTTCTTATACATATAGTATATATAATTATAAAAAGAGTTATATATAATTAAACATATAATTATACATAGATATATTCATACAAGTAGTTATAAGTAGTTATACTTAAATATATAGATTTAATTATATGAATACATATATGTATACATAGATAAAAATATAGTTATATTTAATTATATAGAGTGTTACATAGTTATACAAATATTTATATATAGTTATACACATATAGTTATAAATATGTTTGTAGTTAAAGATATAATTATATATAACATTTTTATAGGTATACATATAGTAAAATACAATTATATATAGTTATATATTATTATACATATGATATATTTTGTTAAAAATATAGTTATATAGAATTTCTAATATAATTATAAAATATTATATAGTTAAAAAAAAATATATATAGTTATTAATATAGTTATAAAAATAGTTTACATTGTTACAAATATAGTTAAATATAATTATGAAAAGTTTTATATAGTTATAAAAATATTTATAAATAGTTATCATATACTATGATAACAACACACTCTCAAATACCCAATTGAATTACACCACTTTTGAGAAAGAACTTGTATCAATAATCTTTTCTTTTGGCAAGTTAATATCTTATTTAGGGGGAACCAAATTCATAGTATATACTAAATATTCTATAATCAAATATCTAATAGAAAAGAAAGATGTCAATCCTAGATTAATTTGATGGATTTTACTATTACAATAGTGTGAACTAGAGATATTAGATAAGAAATGTGCATATAATAAAAATTGAAAATAGCTTATCAAGGCTATAAAAAGAAGATAGAAGAGTTGTTGAAGAAGATATGATAGATTTTTTTATTTAAACAAATTATAGTATTGAATGAAAATGTAACTCCATTGTATGTAGTATTGAATGAACCTTATCATTGCAAGTAATACTCTGATCTTTGAGGCTAAGTGTTATAGATGGAAGATTAGTAGTATCTTGCAATAATGTTACTTTTTGCTCATGCTCTCATGAATTTGTGGAACATTAATATTTATGTGCTCAAGTATTTTTATTTTCAAAATTAATGTTGCTATTTACATATATATGCATAAATATATATGTGCATATACACTGCCCTACACACACACACACATTTATACATCCATATACATTACTATACATTATATATCAGCATACACATTTTTGTACTTTAGTATATATTCACACATGTATATACATTTTTAATGTAGTGTATATATACATGTATGCATGCATATACAACTGTACACCCACACAAACAAATACATACACCTATATACATAATGTATTTTTAAAGATACACATGAAACTATCATGTGTGTGTGTGTGTGTGTGTAAATGTATTTAAAATTTTTGATTTTGAAAATTTAATTATAATAAAATATTATATATTGTACACAATTTATAAAATATTGTAAATTCTTTATATTTAAAACAAATATTTGTGTGTGTGTGTGTGTATGCGTGTGTGTGTGTGTGTGTATGAAGCATATTAATGCATAAAATGAAATTATGAATTAAATATATGAGCTTCTATTTTATTCAAATAGTTGTTTTTTTAATATTTATATTAAAATAACTATCATTATACTCATATAAATAAATGAATTGGCATATATGTAAATTATTTTGTTTTTTCAATTATGTTAAAAATGAAAATATAGTTCATAAATAGATAATATTGTTTTTGTTTTTCTATATAATTTTTTTATTAAAATATTAATGTCTATGATAAATTTGGACCTATTATTTATTGTTATTAATAAATTTTTAGAAACTTTAATATTCAAACAAATATAATGTAGTGCATCTAAATACATGCCTTTAATATTTTGTAAAAAAATCAATTATTTCTTTAATTATGTTCAAAAAAATAGATTTCCATATAAATATATTAGTATATTTTTTTACATGTAATTATTTTTTTTTATTTTATTCAAAATATATAAATGATCATATAAATATATGAATTTTTTTTAAAATAATTATTTTTAATTTTTTTTTCAAATTGAATACATGATATTTTTATTTGTTATTAATAGATACATTTCAAACATTATTTATTTATAATAAAAATAACATATTACATATTATGAGGTACAAATTTTATTTTGTAAATAAATTTTATTGTTAAAGTTTTATCTTTGTAAATTGAAACTACATCACATATATATATTAGAAATTTTTTATAATAATAATTACACAAACATATTATTATTTGTTTTTAAATTTACAACATGAATTTTTGACAAATGAAATTTTTATTAGAAATCAATTTTAGTAAAATGATATTAAGTGAAACAAAAATACAAACCCTAAACATATTAAATCATAATGATTTATACAAAAATATAAAAATACAATAAAAATACATTTAAGGTTGAAAAAATTAAATTTAAGTTCCTAAAATATATGGGAAAATGATAAAGAATTATACAATATCCAAAAAAATCATGTATGAATGAGATGAATGATATGAATGGATATTAAGTTTCTGAAGCATGTAGATATACATGATGTAGATGTAGGTTTATATAGTTTTTCATGTAATTATATATATTTAGACATATGGCTATGTATAGGTATTGATGTAGATAAATACATTTATATATAGTACTATGTTGATATAAATATTGTTATATACATTTATATATAGTTATATGTAAATGTATTAATCTTTATACATTAAAGTTCCGCAAATCAATAAGTGTATTTAAATATAACTATACATCAATATGCATGTGTGATATAATTCGAATTTCTTATATAAGTGTATTTTACTATATCTATAACTAAAAAACAGTATGCATTAACATAACTATATATAAATATAACAACATATATCTAATATACACATACATACATATATATATATATATATATGTCAGATAAGCTGGATATCTTGTATATTTTAATCCAGTTTGAATCATACTGATAGTCAATGCTAGTATATTTATAAGGGAGCCTATGCGGCATTTAGTTAAACATAGTAATTAAGTATAGTCAAATATATACCTTTATATAAATCTCTTGTAAATTAGTTTCATTATACATAAAGCCTATTACATTTTAATCTGAACTAATTAAATACCAGTCAATAAATGTTTACAAATATTAATTTAACATTAATAGATAATAATGTGACTATACTTTAAATTTATAGATATTAAATACACTCTCACATTTATATAAGAGAGTGTGTTTTTCCCTATACATAAAGCCATGTATAAAATATAGTTTACAAATATTAATTTAATTATACTTATTAAGTAGGCACGACATTATGGAATATTAGATATTTTCATAATGCAAATTTATTAAACGTGTATTTCATAATGATGACTTACAAATTTCAAATATACATTATTACATGCCTATCATAAAATCAAAATAACTTTTTTTATGTAAAATATGTATATAATGCTGTATAATACTATTTATATTTGAAATACACGACATGTATATTGAATGTATCATTTATAGAATTATGATAGATATATAGATATATATATATATATATATATATATATTATGTATATTAAATAAATGTTGTTATATTTATATATAGTTATGTTTATGTATACTATTTTTATAGTTATAGTTATAGTAAAATACCCTTATATAAGATATTCAAATTATATAACACATGCATATTGATGTTTATGTATACTATTTATATATAGTTATGTATATTGATGTAGATATCAAGTCGGCAAACCTACTGCGAACCATCAACATCCACATAATGAGAACGCATTATATCACACATGCATGAAGTATGTATACGAATCCGTTTATATAAGCAATCCAAGCATACCATGGTGATTAATGAAGAAGGTATTTGAAATAAAAAATAACAAATCAAAACACACATTCTTGCATTAAGATAATAGATGAAAAATTAGAGTAGAAAACGTACCTCAAATCAACAAGAAATTCTTGCTTATACTTTGATTAGGGTTTGATGCATCGGTGTTGAGAGACGAGAGATAGAGACGAACTATGGAACACTTAGGCACTGTCGCTCAAGTCTCGACAACAAATGTTTAGCCTTAATAAAAATTACTAAAATTACCAAAATTATTAAAATTACCTAAATATTTTTCATTATAAAAACATTAAATAAACAATAAAAATATAAATACAATAAGACTCATTTTGTTTATTTATTATCAAAATATTTTCAACAAAATTCATGTGCGTGTAGCAAGGTACACATGAAAAACAAACACCTTACAATTTTTTATTATAAAATTAATTAAACACTAATATATAAACAATTTCAAAAAATAAATGTTTAGCCTTATAACACAAAAAAATCAAACAGCTACAAAATTTACAAACTTCATATAATAAGACATACATGAAAAGATGATTTATCTTATAGCTACTCTCCTAAAGTTATTAAATAATCTTTATGTTAAAAAATATATAAATATATATATTTTATAGTTATAAATTTTTAAGAATTCATATTAATTTTATGAAGATAACATCAATAATTTTAAAGGCATAAAATTTCATATTATTTGATATCATTTATAATTTTTAAAATTCTAAAAATTACTTAAAGTGAGAAGAAAATTTAAAAAAGTTTTATTTATTATTTTAATAAAGAATAAATATTAAAAGCTAATAGTAAAAATATTACTCAATTGTTTAATTCTTATAAATTTTAGTAGGGGCAAACATCTATGTATTTTTTTAAATATTAATTTATTTTCTTTTAAATTTAATGAAAAATTTTGTATTAATTATTTTTTATTAAACATCTATGTTTAATTTATTATAATTCAAGAATTTCAAATTTTTATTAATTATTTTTTAAAAGTTTCTTATAATCATTAAATTTTTTTATACTTATAATAATATTAATATTTACTAGTATATTCATCAATTTAGATATTTTTGAAATATTTTCTATTTAATCATATAATTAATAATTTTACATTTATATTGGAAGAAATTTTATTGTATGTTCATTTAATTTTTAAAATATCTTATAAAATTATTATAATTATAGAATTAATTATTTAATGTTACTTTAATAAAATTTTTAAGTTTTTAATTAAAAATTTTAGAAAAATTTTTTGTATAATTTTTTTAAAATTTATAATAATTAAAATAGTTATTTTAGTCCTTATTAATATAAATTTTGTTTTTTTATATATTTTAAATTATTTATTTATAATTTGCTTTTTTATAATTTTACAAGGAGAATGTATCTTTCAAGGATCGCTCATCTAAACACCATAACATATATTTAATAAACAAAATTAAATAAAATATTAAAACAAATAATAAATTAACAAATAATTAAATAATTAAATATTGGCTAAGAAAATTCTGTTGCTAAATCCGTCACAATATTTAGGATGTAATTAGCAAGGGAAATTCCGTCTCTAAATCGTTGCTATATTCTGGATTTTATTAGCTAGAAAAATTCCGTCGCTAAATCCCTTGTTATTTTCGAGACTAAATTAGCTAGGGAAATTCCGTCGCTAAATCAGTCCTATATACCGGATGAAATTAGTTAGGAAAATTCCTTCGCTAAATCAGTCACAATAATCTAGATGAAATTTGAAAGGGAAATTCCGTCGCTAAATCCGTTCGCAATATTTTGGATGTAAATAACTAGGGAAATACTTCGCTAAATCCGTCGTTATATTATGGATATAATATCCTAGGGAATTTTCATCGCTAAATCCGTCGCTATATATTGGATGTAATTAGCTAGGGATTTTAGTTGCTAAATCCATCACTATTTTTTAATTTAATTTGTAAAAGAATTTATATCGCTAAATCAGTCGCCATATTCTGGATTTAATTTGCTAGGGAAATTCCGTCGCTAAATCCATCACTATATTCTGATGTAATTACCTAGGAGAAGTTCGTCGCTAAATGCGTATATTCTGGATTTAATTAGCTAGAAAAGTTCTATCGCTAAATCCTTCGCTATATTCACCAATTTTCTTGGTACGGAATTTATGTGACTATTCCGTGGCTAATCCGTCGTTAATCAGTCTAAAATTTTTATTTCAATGAAAGAAAAAATTCCATGCTATTGCTAGCTAATCCCAAGCAATTTACCTAGGGATTAACCCCTAGCAAAAATTCCTAGCTAAATGAACATTTTCTTGTAATGGAATTAAAAAAATAAGAATAATATAAGATTAAGAAGAATAAGTAGATGAACAAAAATAACATGAAAAAGAAGAATAAGAAGAAAAGAAAATAGAAGATAAGAAGAATAAGAAGAATATGAAGAAAGAAGAATAGAAGAATAAGAAGAATATGAAGATAAGAAGAATAAGAAGAATATGAAGAATATGAAGAATAAGAAGAATTATAAAATAAAAAAGAATTAGAAGAATTAAAAGAAACAAAAGAAAAAGAAGAATAGAAAAATAGGAAAATAAAAGAAGATGAAAAAAAGAAGAAAAAAAAGAAGAATAATAAGAATAAGAAAAAAATAGAATAAGAAGAATAAGAAGAATCAGAAAAATAAAAAAAATAAGAATTATAAGAAAAATATGAAGAAAAAGAAGAAAATGAAGAATTAGAAAAATAATAAGAAAAAGAAGAATATGAAGAATTAGAAGAATAATAAGAATAAGACGTATCAGAAGATAAGAAGAATAATAAGAATAAAAAGAATAAATAGAATAGGAAGAATAGGAAGAATAAGAAGAATAAGAAGAATAATAAGAATAAGAAGAATAAAAAGAATAAAAAGTATAAGAAGAATAAGAAGAATAAGAAGAATAAGAAGAATAAGAAGAAGAATAAGAAATAAGAAGAATAAGTATAATAAACAAAAAAAAATTAGAAGAATAAGAAGAATATAAGAATAAGATGAATAAGTAGAATAAAAAGAATAAGATTAATAATTTGAAAAAGAAAATAAGAAGAATAAGAAGAATAAAAAGATTAAAAAGAATATATTGAAAAAAAAGAATAACAAGAATAACATAAAAAGAAGAATAAGAAGAATAAGAAGAATATGAAGAAAAAGAAGAATAAGAAGAATAAGAAGAATACTAAGAATAAGAAAAATAAGAAGAATAAGAAGAATAAGAAGAATAAGAAAAATAAGAAGAATAACAAGAATAACACGAATAATAATAATAATAATAATAATAAGAAAATTAAAATGAATACGAAGCATAAAAAATAAGAATAAGAAGAATAAGAAGAATAAGAAAGATAAGAAGAATAAGAAGGATAAGAAATATAAGAAGAATAAGAAGAATGAGAAGAATAGTAAGAATAACAAGAATAAGAAGAATAAGAAAGATAAGAAGAATAAGAATAAGAATAAAAAATATGAGTAATAAATAGAATAAAAAGAAGAAAAAGAATAATAAAAATTAGAACAATTAGAAGAATAAGAAAAATAAGAAGAATAAGAAGAATAAGAAAAATAAGAAAAAAAGAAAAATAAAAAGAATAACAAGGATAAAATGAAAAAAGAATAATAAAAATAAGAAGAATAAAAAAAATAAGAAGAATTAGAAGATAAGAAGAATAAGAAGAATAAGAAGAATAAGAAGAATAAAAGAATAAGAAGAATATAAAAATAAAAAGAATAAGAAAAATAAGAAAAATAATAAGAATAACGAGAATAACACAAAAAGAAGAATAAAAAATTAATAAGATTAATAAGAATTAGAAGAAGAATAAGAAGAATACGTAGAAAAGAAGAATAAAAACAATAATAAGAATAAGAAGTATAAGAAAAATAATAAGATTAGAAGAAAAAAGTAGACTAGCAAGAATAACATGATTTACACAAAAAAAAGAATGAGAAGAATAAGAAGAAAAAGAAGAAGAAGAAGAAGAAGAAGAAGAAGAAAAAGATGAAAAGATGAAAAAGAAGAATAAGAAGAATAAGAAAGATAAGAAGAATAAGAAGAATAAGAAGAATAAGAAGAATACGAAGAATAAAAAGAATAAAATGAATAAATAGTATAAGAAGTTTAAGAAGAATACGAAGAATAAGAAGAATAAGAATAATAAGAATAATAAGAAGAATTAGATGAATAAGAAGAATAAGAAGAATAATAAGAATAATAAGAATAATAAGAATAAGAAGAATAAGAAGCTTAATAAGTATAGGAAAAATAAAAAGAATATGATGAATAATAAGAATAAAAAGAAAAAAAAGAATAAGAAGAATAAGAAAAATAAAATGAATAAATAGTATAATAAGAATAAGAAGAATATGAAGAATAAGAAAAATTAGATGAATAAGAAGAAAAACAAGAATAATAAGAATATGAAGAATAATAAGAATAATAAGAATAAGAAGAATAAGAAGATTAATAAGTATAGGAAAATAAGAAGAATAAGATGAATAATAAGAATAAGAAGAATAAGAAGATTAATAAGTATAGGAAAAATAAGAAGAATAAGATGAATAATAAGAATAAAAAGAAAAAGAAGAATAAGAAGAATAAGAAGAATAAGAAGAATAAGAAAAATAAGAAGAATAATAAGAATAAAAAGAATATAAAGAATAAGATCAAATAAAAAAAAATAGAAGAATAAGAAGAATAAGATGAATAAGAATAATAAGAAGAATAAGAAGAAAAAAAGAATAAGAAGAATAGGAATAATATGAAGAATAAGAAGAATAATAATAAAAAGATGTATAAGAAGATATGAAGAATAATAAAAAAATGAAGAATAAGAAGAATAAGAAGATGAAGAAGAATATGAAGGAATTATAATAATTATAATAATATGATGAATAAGTAGAATAAGAAGAATACTAACAATAAGAAGTATAAGAAAAATAATAATTGTAAGAAGAATAAAATTAATAAGAAGTATAAAATATTAAAAAGAATATGAAGATAATAAGATTTAGAAGAATAGGAATAATAAGAAGAATATAAAGAATAATAAGAATAAAAAAATAACAAGAATATAAAGAATAAGAAGAATAAGTAGAATTAGAAGAATATTAAGATTTTGAAGAATATGATGAATAAGAAGAATAAAATGTATAATAAGAATAATAAGTAAAAGAAGAATAAGAAGAATATGAGAATAAGAAGTATAGAGAATAAAAGAATATGAGAATAAGAAGAATAAGAAGAATAAGAAGAATAAGAAGAGTAAGAAGAGTAAGAAAATTACAAGTATATGATGAATTAGAACAATATGAAGAATAATAATAATATGAAAAATAAAAATAATAAGTAGAATAAGAAGAATAAAGAGATAAAATGAATATAATAATAATAAATAATAATAATAATAATAATAATAATAAGTAGAATAAGAAGAATAAGATGAATAAAAAGAATAAGAACAATAAAAAGAATAAGAAGAATAAGAAGAATAAGAAGAATAAGAAGAAAAATAAGAAGAATAATAAAATAATATGAATAAGAAGAATAATAAGAATAGAAGAATTATAAGAATAAAAGAATAACAAGAATAAAAAGAAAAAAAAAATAAGAATAAAAAGAAGAATAAGTAGAATAAGAAGAATAGGAAGAATATAAAAATTAGAAGAATAAGAAGAATAATAAGAATAAGAAAAATTAGAAGAATAAGAATAAGAAGAATAAGAACAATAAAAAGAATAAAGAGTAATAAGAATAAGAAGAATTATAAAAATAAGAAGAATAAGAAGAATAAGAAGAAAAGAAGAATTAAAAGAATAAGAAGAATAAGAAAAATAAGTAGAATAAGAAGAATAAGAAGATTAAAAAAAATAAAAAGAATAATAAGAATAAAAAGAATAAAAAGATTAAGAAGAATTACAAGAATAAGAAAAATAAGAAGAATAAGAAGAATAAGAATAATAAGAATAATAAAAATAATAAGAATAATAAGAATAATAACAAGAATAAGAAGAATAAGTAGAATAAGAACAATAAAAAAATTAAGAAGAATAGGAAGAATAAGTAGTATAAAAACAAAAATTAAATAAGAAGTATAAGAAAATAAGAAGAGTAATATGAAAAATAAATAATAAGAAGAATAAGAAGAAAAGAAGAACAATAAGAACAATAAGAAAAATCAGAAGAATAAGAATAATAAGAAGAATAAGGAGAATAAGAAGAATAACAAGAATAAGAAAAATAAGTAAGAATCGAAAGAATAAGAAGAAAAAGAAGAATAAGAAGAATAAAAGAATAAGAAGAATAAAAAGAATTATAAGAATTAAAGAATATGAAGAATAAGAAGAATAAGAAAAATAGATGAAAAATAATAAAAAGAAAAGAAGAATGAAGAATAATAATAATAAATGAATAATGAATAAGAAGAATTAGAAGAAATAGAAGAATTAGATGATTAAGTAGATTTAGAAGAAAATATTATAATAAGAAGAATAAGAAGAATAAAAAAATATGAAGAATAAGAAAAATAAGAAGAATAAGAAAAATAAGAAAAATAAAAAAATTAAGAAGAATAAGAAGGATAAAAAGGAACAAGTAAAAGGAATAAATAGGTTTTTGAATTTGCTTCTCTCTCATTTATAGAGAGAGAAAGATATTTCATAGAGATAGAAACTCCATTTTTGATGTTCTCAAGCTTGAGTTATGGAAAATCTCTCTAAGATAAAAAATCATTCTCCTCGTTTATTAATGAAACTAGTATTCTAAACCCAGTTTTTTGTAAGAAAGAGGTGGCGCCAGCTGTATGCTTCCCGATCGAGTATATCAAAAAGATTACTGCCCCATTTAAGCTTACCCTTCTCGACAAGTTTTCTCACGGGAGCCCGGATTCAAAGATATATATGCAATTTTCTAAGCCTTAAAGTTTTGGGACTCATTAAAGACATCATGGTATGACGTTAAACATATAATGATTCAACTCAAAAAGGAAGAGCACCTCATCTGTTTATGGCTACGGGGCAGTGGAGCATCTGGCTATCCAATGAGGCTGTTCAAATGGATGCCCGAATTCAATCCAAAGGAGGAATCTGTGCAAGCCCTATTTTGGTTTTATCTCTCTCATCTCTCATTTCATCTATTCTATAAGCACTCCTTATTCCATATTGCTCGGTGTGTGGGTAAGCCTTAGCGTATTGATACCCAAGAAGGATAATCCCAAAAAAAGTGAGGATTATAGACCCAAAAATCTATGTAATTGATGTATAAAATTTTGAAAAAGTCCTGCAGAATAGACTAAATAGGGTAATTCCCTCCATCATTTCTATAGAACAAGAAGGATTCATTAAAAATAGACTAATGATGGAAAACATTAATTTAACTGCAGAATTGATGAAGGAAATCGAGGCTAAAGTTAGGGGCCATAATGTGATTATGAAGTTAGATTTGTCTAAAGCATTTGACAGGGTTGAATGGAATATTTTATGCTTTACAATGAGGAAAATGGGATTCTCGAAATTTTGGATAGATCTAATGTATAGTTGCATCTCTAGCGCATGGGTTAAAATTCTAATTAATGTGGAGGCATGTGGTGAATTTAAGCCAGTTAGGAGACTTAGATAGGAGGATCCTTTATCTCCATTATTATTATATATATATATATATATATATATATATATATAAATTGATAATAACAAGTTTAAACTAAAAAATGAAGGAGGGTAATATTACTAGCTTTAAACAACCTAGACATACTGAATGTAAGCTACCTAGCTTATGCGATGATTTAATTGCATTTACAAATGCCGGGAGCAAATCACTGAAGAATATGATGATGCTATTTGACATAGTAGAGGAAGAAACGGAACAACAACTTAATAAAAATAAATACCAATTTTTGTTTCAAGGAAAACACCTGAAAGGACAATTCAAATAATAAAAAGAATTACATGCTTTGAGCATAGTAAATGAGCATTAATGTACATGGGTTGTCCTATATATGAGGGTAGACTGAAAGAAGAATATCTTACATTTTTAATCAATAAATTAAGAGATAAAATAGTGGGATGGAAGGAGAATATGGTAAGTATGGCAGGATGAATCATATTAATTAACATGTCCTACAAGGAACTATAGCACCCATCTTAATGTCCTTACAGCTGCCAAAAAAGATCTTGAAAAGCTTAGAAAAGTAAATGGCTAACTTCTATGGAGTAAAAAATCAGGAAAAAATAAGCTACATTGGAAAAAAATGAGAAGATATATTGTTTAAAGGAGGAAGTGGTCTAGGCTTGAATAAATTAAATGATATGGCCAAGGCTTGGGCATGTAAGAACTAGTGGAGGCTCAAGCAGGATATCCTGTGGGCGAGTTATATGAAATCTAGATATGGTTAAGAAAAAGAGAATGTAAGAATGCTAAAAAAGCATCTAGAAGTTGGAACATGATGCTTAAACAAAAAGAATTAGTTGAAAGTAATGCATGCCTAATCAACAATGAATGGAAATGGACTTTAAATCCACAGGGGAGGTTCACACTTAAAAGTGCAAAAATATTAGTAAGAAAAAAAAATTACTCAAGAAGTTTTTAAGGGAGCCTGGGTGAAAGAGATCCCACAAAAAATATTTATGTGGAAGCTCTTATCGAATGCTATCCTGGTGGACTCGAATATTCAGTTGAAAGGGGTTAAATTAGCTTCCAGTTGTGAATGATGCTACACTAGCATAGAAAGCACAAATCATCTATTTTCAACAGGAAAAATAGCGGTGAAAATCAGGGATTATCTAGGGAGAGATGCACAATTAAGCAATAAGCTAGAAGATATCAAGGAAAGATTAATGTGATGGAAGATAAGTCACACAAAGATTAAAATATGTAACTTGCTAAGGAATTACATCCCACACATTACAGTTTGGAATCTATGGAAAGCTAGGAATAGAAGTAGGTTCGAGAATATTAAAATGAATTCTAATCATATAATAGAAGAAATTAAAAAACAATATTCATAATATCAGTAGGATTACCATTAAAACTTTGAAACATGGAAATGGATGATGAAAAAAGAAGGATATTGAGATTACTTGCAATTAAAGAAAAGAATCCATGAGGTTAAAATGGTGTGTTGTAAAAAACCTCCACGAGGAAGGCTTGCTTTAAACATAGATGGTAGTTTCAACAGGGATATGGGGGAGGCAGGGGGAGGAGGTGTGATAAGAAATGAGCAGGGTAACATTCTAAAAGCTTTTACAATGAAAGAAAAAGCATCATCTGTCTTGCATGTAGAAATTTTAGCCTTACATAAAGGCCTTAAAATATGCAAAGAAAACTCTTATATTAACATATGAGTGCAGGTGGATTCTAGTATACTGGTGAATTGGTCATGGATAAGATAAAAATGTGGGAGTATGATGAATAGATAAAGTCAATCAAGAGTCTTTTAACCGACATAAAAGGAGAAGTTATGCATATATATATAGGAAAGCTAATGTTTTAGCAGGAAACTTAGCTAAAGAAGGCTTGAAGAAGGGGTTACAAGAGTTTGAGGGGGATGATATATCGAAGAAATATAAAGGCATAATCATATTAGATAAATTAGAATACCGTATATTAGAATTCAGAAGCAGTAGCTGGAAAAAGAAATCTTTGGTCTTTCCGGTCTTGTGGAAAAATTATAAAAATATATTGCTTTGCTTTGGTTTTCAGGATTACAGGTATAGGTTAATATGAAAGGATATGGAAATGGCCTTTGGCAGGAAAGTAAAAATGGGTAGTGACTTAATGTCACTGCCTAAGTAGATATTTGGATTTTAAATAAGTTAAAACTATGTGAAGTTCTTATTGTGCAATTGGCCTACAATATTAAATAGTGTATGAAACTGTACTCGTATCTTGAATGCTTAAAGTGCAAGGATTGCAAAGGAATATAAGGCAGAGAATGAGGCTGCCAAAATACAGTAACACTATCGGTCAGAAGGAAAATTAAATTTATATACCTGTTTTATATGTTTTTGGTTTTGTGGGATTGTGGTGTAGGGGATACAGTCAAATGCATACATGAGGCAAAGGAGGTTAGGTGAAAATGAATAGAACAGTAAAAAGATTGTCAGATTATATTTAATTCAAGAAGATAAAAAAGCTACAAAAAGATCAGTTAGGGCTGTCAAATGCATGCTTTGCTTATTTCATTTTCAAGGGTGTAAAAAGGGACAAGGGCTGCTTTAGAGTCAACATATATTTATTATGGCTGCTTAAAGTGCATGGACATAAGGTAGAGAAGCTATGAAGCACTAAAATAGCCTGCAAGGGCAATAAAGAAGGATATGCTGTTGGTCAGAAAAAATATTGATATCAGTTGTTTCTATGTCATTGGTCTTGTGTGTTGGTTTTGCAGGGTCAAATACATAAATAACATAAGGTAGAGGATAGGAAAATGAATAAAAAAGCAAAGAGGCTACCAAAATTTTAATTAAAGGTAAGATGTCAAGGTGGCTGCAGATGGGAAAGGGGCCAACAAAAAAGTATAAGGGACAAAGAAATAAAAGATAAACACGCAAAGATATACTTCATGTAAAGCAGTCTAATGTATAGATTCAAAGTGAAGCAGTGTTTAGAGATAGGACAAGAAGATTCACTTCAAGCATAATGTGTATTGTTTCATTTATTTTATTCAAGGGTGTAAAAGGGGAAAAGGGTAGTTCTAGATTGTAAAAATGTTATTCCTACACCAAAAAGAGGGCTTTTTTATTAATAAAACAAACATTCCAAAAGAAAGAATAAAAGAATAAAAGAATAAAAAGAATAAAAAGAATAAAAAGAATAAGAAATATAAGAAGAATAAGAAATAAAGAAGAATAGAAATAATAAAATAAGAAGAATAAGAAGAATTAGAAGAAAATCTAGAATAAAATAATATTAAGAATAAGAAAAATATAAGGATAAAAAATAAAAAGAATAAAAAAAAAAAAAAAAAAAAAAAAAAAAAAAAAAAAAAAAAAAAAAAATAATAAAAAGAATAAGAAGAATAAGAAGAATAGAAGAGAATAAGAAGAATAATAGAAGAATAAGAATAAGAAGAATAAGAAGAATAAGTAAGAATAGAAGAATAAGATAATAGAATAAGAAGAATAAAATAAAAGAATAAGAAGAATAAGAATAAGAAAGAATAAAGAAGAATAGAAGAATAAGAAGAATAGAAAAAATAAGAATAAAAAAAAAAAGAAGAATAGAAAGAATAAGAATAGAAAGAATAAGAAGAAAAAAAAAATAGAAGAATAAGAAGATTAAAAGAATAATAAAATAAGAACAATAATAAGAATAAGAAAGAAGAATAAAAAGTATAAGAAGAATAAAAAGAATAAAGAATAAGAAGAAAAGAATAAGAATAAAAGAATAAGATATAAAAATAATAAGAAGAACGAGAAGTACAAGAAGAATAAGAATAACAAGAAGAATAAGAAGAAAATAATAAGAAGAAGAAGAACAAGAAAACAAGAAGAACAAGAAGAATAAGAAGAATAAGAATAATAAGAATAAGAAGAATAAGAAGATAAGAAGAATAAGAAGAATAAGAAGAAGAAGAAGATAAAAAATAAGAAGAATAAGAAAAAATAGAGGAATATAAAGAATAAGAATAATATGAAGAATAATAAGAATAAAGATAAAAAAAATAAAGAATAATAAGAATAATAAAAAGAATAAAAAGAATAAGAAAAATAATAATAATAATAGTATAGAAGAATAAGAAGAATAATAAGAATAACAAGAAAATGAAGAATAAGAAGAATAAGTAGAATAAGAAGAATATAAAAAATAAGAACAAATTGAATACAAAGAAGAATAAGAAGAATAAGAAAAAGAAAAAAGAAGAAAGAAAAGGAGAATAAGAGAGAAGCAGTTTTCTTCTCTCTCAATTCTAGAGAGAGAAAGTGGCTTTCATAGAGAGAGAAACTCCATTGTTGAACCTCACGCTTTAGTTATAGAAAATCTTTCTAAGATATTTAATAAAAAATCCTTTGCCTCGGTTATTAATTAACCCATTATTCTAAGTCTGTATTTTGTGTGAAGGATGATGTGCCGGCAGTTTATTTCCTAACGGAAGATATCAAGAAGCTTCCTGCCCTCTTCAAGCTCACTCTACTCGTAAAATTCTCGCATGGGAACCCCAAATTCAAAAACTTATATTCATTTTTCCAAGCTTTG
The DNA here is from genome assembly GCA_029783825.1 of Sapria himalayana. NCBI lineage: Eukaryota > Viridiplantae > Streptophyta > Magnoliopsida > Malpighiales > Rafflesiaceae > Sapria > Sapria himalayana. Next base: position 20,296 of record JAREIK010017768.1, read on the forward strand.
AAGCTTCGGACTTAGTAAGAATTGCGTGGTATGATGCGAAACATAATGATACAACTCAAGGAGGAAGAAGACTTCCTTCAGTTATGGCTACGTGGGAAGTGGAGCATCTCGTGCTATCCTATGAGGCTGTTCAAATGGATGCCCAAATTTACACCAATGGTGGAATCCGCCAAGCCCTGGTTTGGTTTTCTTTCCCTCACCTCCCATTTCACCTATTCTATAAACACTCCTTATATCATATTGCTCGGTGTGGGTAAGCCTTGGCTAATGGATGAAGCTATTGCCTTTATGACAAGGCCGAGCATGGCAAGGGTGTGTGTAGAGGTTGATGTTTTTACTCCTATCCTGAAGAGAGTGTGGTGGGTAATGGGCATTCAAGTGGATATTGGCAAGATATAATTGCAGAAAACACACCTATATATTGTTTAAATTGTAAAAAATTGGGTGATTTTGATTCTGAATGCATTGTAAAGGTAAGGGGAAGGGGGCTAGGCAAAACACAAAAGAGGGAGAGAGAAATTTTAGGTAAAAAAGAGGCAGGAGGTTAGGGTAGAAGAAGTTAGGGTAGAGAGGGGCAGAAGGAAAGCATGGGGGAGACTGGTAGTAGGGGGAGAGGAAGTAGTAGAGCAGCAATTGAAGAGATGGGGGGGGGGGAGGAAGATGGAGATAAAGAGGAGGGTAGGATAAAAATACTAGAAATAAAAAAATGGCTAGATGAAGGGGTTAATGCAATAGAGGGGACAAAGAGGAAGGTATGGGGGATGAAAAGTAAGAGAGAGGTAACAAAAATAGCATTGGAATTGGATTTAGAAAATGAAATAATAAACTTCAATGGAGAGGAGTATGACCTCCTATCGGAGGAAGGAATTGAGGCTAAAAGTTGGCACATCACGGCTATGCACAAAGGAATGCAGAGTTTAGAATCTGCATTGCCACAAGATGATTCAAAGATGCTCAATCAAAAATAGTGGGGGATCCCAAAAATAGAGAAAGTGCAATAGAAAAAAATAAAATGGATGAGTTTACAAATAAGCAAATTGAATTTAGTAGTAAAATGAACAACTTAAATCGAGTGAAAATAAAAGCGCAAGAAACTGAAAAAAATACTTAAAATGCTCTATGAAACAAGATGCATAACTAGAGCGCAAGCTAGACCTAATAATGTATAATAGTCTATATTGGAACATAAGAGGAGTTGGAAATACTTCATCGATAAATAGAATTAAAAAACTAATTAAAATTAACAATATTAGAATTGTAATAATAGCTGAACCCATGGTTATTAAGGATTCACTAAAAATGTATAAAAAGAAATTAGGACTAGACAATGCATTTTCCAATAATAATGGCAAGATATGGCTATTATGAAAAAATAAAATTGATATTGAAATTATCTCAGAGGTGGAATAAGATTATTAATTTTAAGCTAAGAAAAAACTTAGATCCAATTATATCGGTGATATATGCTAGCAACTCGAAAGAAAAAAGGAAAGTTCTATGGAATGAAATGAAAGAGATAGCAGATAGGAATACTCCATGGATCATGGAGGGGATTTTAACGTGGTTAGAAATGTTAAAGAAAAAAAGGAGGAAAGCCGCCTGTCCCGTTTCTTATAGCCCAATTTAATGAGGCAATTAATAATACGAACCTTATGTAGGCTGAGTATTTGGGGCCTAACTTCACATGGTGTAATAATAGGAAAAATAGAGGAACGATCTGGTAAAGACTTGACCGCATTCTTTATAACATCAAATGGGTGGATTACTATGGAGGGGTGAGTGTGCAACACTTAAGCAGAACATGCTCAGACCATAGCCTCCTACTTTTAAAATTTATGTTAGAGAGAGAAATAATAAAATTTTTAAATATCAGAACATGTGGGGTTTGCATAAAGATTTTGATGAAATATTAAGAGTCTCATGGCAAATGCCAACAACTAGGAATCCCATGCAGGGATTCCCTATAAAATTACGTAGGTTAAAACTAGAACTGAGTAGGTGGAATAAAAAAGTGATTTGGGAATATAAACAAGAATATTCAGGATGCTGAATCAAAAGACAACATATTAGAAATAGAGTATGAGAATAATCAGATGAACTATCTAGAGTTAATTTAAATAAAACAAATGTAGAATTAAAATTAATGCTACATATGAAGAAATTTTTGGAAACAAAGGGCCAAAGTAAAGTGGCTCAAGGAAGGGGATAGAAACACTAAGTTTTTTAATACAGTTACAAAATTAAAAATTCAAAGACAAGAAATAAAAGGAATCAAAAATGATATTGGTAAGTGGATAGATAAGGAGGGAGAGATTAAAAAAGTCTTGGAAGACTACTTTAAAAGTCATGTTTGTGGCTAGTCAACAACGGAATGACTCCTTAATTCAGCAAATAGGCAAAGAGTAATATAAAAGAAAATGAAATTCTGGAAGAGTGCCCTAGCGAAGAAGAGATAAAAGCCACGGTCTTTAGTGGAAATAAAGATTGCGCAGCAGACCATATGGATGGAATAATGGGTTTTATCAACAAACCTAGAATATAATAAAAAAAGGCTTGACAGTTGCAATCACCTGGGTTTTTGAAGGAGCAAAATCACAAAAGCATGGGCCAGCTCATTTATTGTATTGATACCCAAGAAGTAACCCGCTAAAAAGTGAGGATTATAGACCTATAAGCTTATGAACTCGGTGTATAAAATTCTGGCTAAAGTCTTTCAAAATAGGCTAATTAGGGTAATTCCCTCCATCATATCACCAAAACAAGCAGGATTTGTTAAAAATATTAATGATGGATAAAATTAATTTAACTATAGAATTGATAAAGGAATTAGGGGCTAAAGTTAGGGGTCATAATGTGGTTATGAAGTTAGATTTGTCTAAGGCATTTGACAGAGTTGAATGAGATATTTTATGTTATACAATGAGGAAAATGGATTCTCAAAATTTTGGTTTGATCTAATGTATAGATGCATTTCTAGTACATGAGTTAAAATTTTAATTAATGGAGAAGTAGGCGAGAATTTAAGCCAGTCAGAGGACTTAGACAGGGGGATCCTTTATCCCCTATATTATTTATATATATATATAGAATTGTTAATAATAAATTTAAAATAAAAAATGAAGGAATGTAAGATTATTAGCTTTAAACAACCTAGACAAACTCCAATTGTAAGTTGTTTAGCATATGCAGATTATTTAATTTTTTCACTAATGTTGGGAGCACATCACTGAAGAACATGATGAGTCTATTTGATATTGTAGAGGAAGAAACGAGTCAACAGCTTAATAAAAACTAATGTCAATTTGTGGTCTCGAGAAAAGCACCTGATAGGACAGTCCAAAGAATTAAAAGAATTACAAGTTTTGAAAGAGTAAAGGGACGTTAATGTATTTAGGATGTCCTATCTATGAAGGAAGACTGAAGGAAGAATATTTAACTTTTTTAATAAATAAGTTAAGAGGTAAAATAACGGGATGGAAAAAAATATTAAGTATGGTGGGCCAAATCACATTAATCAAACATGTTTTACAATGATCCATTACATATATCTTAATGACCTTACAGCCTTCAAAGAAGGTTTTGAACAATTTAGAAAAGGAGATGGCTAATTTTTATGGGATAAAAAATCAGGAAAAAATAAGCTACATTGAAAAAAATAGGAAGACATATGTTGTTTAAAGGAGGAAGTGGGTCAAGGTTTAAATAAGTAAATGATATGGCCAAAGCCTAGGCATGTAAGAACTGGTGGAGGCTCATGCAGAATGATAGCCTATGGGCAAGATATATGAAGTCTAGATATGGTTAAGAAAAAAGCATTCAAGAATCCTAAAAAGCATCTAAAAGGTGGAATATGATGCTTAAACAAAAAAAACTAGTTGAGAGTAATGCACGTCTAATTAAAAATCAATGGAGATGGATTCTAAATCCATAGAAAAGGTTCACACTTAAAAGTGTAAAGATATTAGTAAGAAAAAAAATAGCCAAGAAGTCTTTAAGGAGCCTAGGTGAAAGAGATTCCACAAAAAATAATGTATTTATGTGGAAGCTTTTATCAAATGTCATTCCAGTGGAATTCTAAGAATATCTAGGAAGAAATTTGCTTCCAGGTGCAAATGCTATTATACTAGCATAGAAAGGACAAATCATTAATTTTCAATAGGTAAAATAGTGGTGGAATTCTAGGAATATCTAGGAAGAAATGCATAAATAACCAATAAGTTAGAAGATCTCAAAAATAGATTAATCAGTTGGAGGATAAGACACACAAAGAATAAAATGTAACTAGCTAAGGATTATATTCCACATATCATAGTCTAGAGTACGTGGAAAGATAGGAATAAAAGTAGGTTCAAGAATATTAAAATGAATGCTAATCATATAATAAAAGAAATGAAAAAAGAATGTTCATGGATATCAGTAGGGTCTCCCTTAAAACTTAGAAGCATCGGAATGGAAGGTGAAAAAAGGAAAATATGGGGCTTACATGCAATTAGAGAACAAATACCTAAGGTAAAAATAGTTTGTTGGAATAAACCTCCACGGAGAAGGATTGCCCTAAACATAGATAGTAGTTTTAATAAAGATATGGGAATGGCAGTGGGAGGAGGTGTGATAAAGAGCAAGGTAATGTATTAAAAGCATTTACAATGAGGGAAAAAGCATCTTTAGCCTTGCATGCAGAAATCTTAGCCTTACTTAAGTGCCTTAAAAGATTCTAGTTTACTGGTGAATCTGGCTACAAATAAGACAAAAATTGGCAGTATGATGAGCAAATAGAGTTAATCAAGAATCTTTAAATGAGCTAAATGGGGAAGTAATGCATACATTTAGGAAGCAAATGCTTTTGTAGACAAACTACCAGAGGAAGGCATGAGGAAGGGTCTACATTAGTTTGATGGGTTAATTTACCGAAGAAATATAAAGGTATAATTACATTAGACAAATTAGAATACCCGTATATTAGAATTTATAAATAGCAGCTGGATAGAAATTCTTGATCTCCTCTGTCCTGTGGGGAAATCATAAAAATATACCTTGCTCTGTTTTTTTTTCAAATTACAGGCATGGGCTAAGATGAAAGAATACGAAAAATGGCCATGGCAGGAAAAAGCAAAATTTGGGCAGAGACTAACTGTCACTGCCTAAGCAAATAATGGGCTTTAAATAAATAATTAAAACAATTTGTATCTTTCATTTTGTTGTTATGGCGTTTGGTTGCCTGCTTTATCAAATAGTCTGCAAGGTCGCTTTGTTGTGAGGAAGGGCTGTGCTATTGGGTAGGAGGCAATATATATATTGATATCTATTGTTACTATATTCTTGGATTTGAATGCTTGAAGTGCAGGGACTACAGTAATCTAATGCATTTACATTTCAAGATAGGGAGGATAAGCTGAAACTGAATAATATAGCAAAGAGGCTGCTAAAATTCTAAAATAATTTAACTAGAAGCATATTGCCTGCTATATTGAACAGCCTGCAGATCTCTTGGCTGCGAGGAAGGGCTGTGTTGTTGGTCAAGAGGCAATATATATACTGATACTTTTTGTTACTATTTTGTTGGCTTTGCATGCTTGAAGTGCAGGGGCTATAGTGCTCAAATACAATAAAAACACAAGGAAGAAGGGGATAGGCTGACTGAATAAAACAACAAAGAGCTGCCAAAATTTTTACCTAAGATAGACTGCCAGTAAATAAGTAGCTGGAGATGGGAAAAAAGGATTTGCAGCTTACAAATGATCTAGCAATACAAAACAACCATTAAATTAAAGCTTATGGATAATCAAGTGAGGCTGGTACTTGAAAAAAATAGCAAAGTTACTGTCAAATTTTTTCTAAGCCTATAGCTGTGAAATAAGGCTGCTGTGCTGCTAAATGATCTAGCAAAGTTGCTGCCAAATCCTGCTAAATAAGGCTGCTATGCTGCTATGCTACTATGCTGCTATGCTGTGAACTTCTCTTCTTAAAGAAGCAATGGTTAAAGTTGTTGCTATAAAAGGGAGCAAGCATGTAGGCTTATCAGCAAAGAAGGAAAAGCAAAACAGGGCAGGATACAAAACATAAAAATTATACTAAGGAAAATCTTAAAGATGCTTTATTTTTTAAATAAGCTTGATTGTAAAGCTATCTTGTACATTGTATTATTTTGTCAAGGGTGTAAAGAGGAATAGGGTAAATCATTAGATTGTAAAAATAGTATTCCTCCCCAAAAGAGATGGCTTTTATAATAATAAAACAAACCTTTAAAAAATAAGAATTAGAAGAATTAGAAGAAAAAGAAGAATAACAAGAATAAAAATAATAAGAAAAATAAAGAGAATATGAGAATAAGAAGAATTAGAAGAATATGAAAAATAAAAAGAATTAGAAGAATTAGAAGAATAAAAGAATTAAAATATGAAGAATAAGAAGAATTAGAATAATTAGAAAAATATGATGAATAAAAGGAATAATAAAAATAAGAAGAAAAAGAAGAAAAGTAGAATAAGAAGAATAAGAAGAACTAGAAGAATAAGAAGAATAAGAAGAATTAGAAGAATAAGAAGAACTAGAAGAATAATAAGAATAAAAAGTATAAGAAGAATAAGAAGAATAAGAAGAATAAGAAGAATAAGAAAAATAAGAATTATAAGAAGAATAAGAAGAATAAGAAGAATAAGAAGAATAAGAAGAATAAGAAGAATAAGAAGAATAAGAAGAATAAGAAGAATAAGAAGAATAAGAAGAATAAGAAGAATAAAAGAATAAAAAGAATAAAAAGAATAAAAAGATTAAGAATAAGAAGATTAAGAATATGAAGAATAAATTAAAGCTCTTAAGCTTGAGTTATGGGGAATTTCTCAAAAGAATTTAACAAAAAGTCTTTTACTTCGGTTATTAAGGAACTCAATATGCTTAATCCCATGTATAGTATGAAAGGGGAGGCACCAGCAATTTGCTTCTCGAAGGAGGCATTGAGAAGCTTACTGCCCCATTCAATCTTACACTCCTTGGCAAATTTTCTCATGGGAGTCTTGAGCTGAAGGAAATATTAGCTTTTTTTGAAGCTTTAAAACTTACAGAGTAAGTCAGAATTTGTGGTATTATGAAAAAACATATAATGATACAAGTTAAGGAGGAGGAAGATTTCCTCCATTTATGGTTATGTAGGCATTGGAATATCGTGGGATATCCAATGAGGATGTTCACAAGGATGATCGAATTCAACCCTAAGAAATAATGGTCAAAAGCCATGGTTTGGTTTTCTCTCCCTCATCTTTCATTTAATCTATTTTGTAAGTCTTCCTCATTTCATATAGCTCAATGTGTGGTTAAGCCTTGGATAATGGATTAAACGACGGCCTACATGACAAGGCCGAGCGTGGCAAGGGTGTATGTGGAGATGGATGTTTCTACCTTTATTCTCAATAGAGTGTGGGTGGGCAGTGGGCACTCAAGTGGGCATAGGAAAAAAATAATTGCTGAAAATCTTCCCCAATATTGTTTAAACTGTATGAAACTGGGTCACTCAGTTTTGAATTGTATTGTTAAGGGAGGGGGAAGATGGATATGCATAAAAGATTTGAGGGAGAGGGGTAAAAATGGGCTAAAGAAGGCAAGAGGTTTGGGCAGATAGGATGAAGTGGTGTGGGTGGAGGAGGGGCAGAAGGAGTGTTTAGGTAGTAGCGGGGAGGAAGGAAAGAGTTGGGGGAAAAAAGATAGAGAGGGTAGGTAGGAAGAGTTGGGGGGAGGGGAGGAAGAGTTGGGGAAGGAGTAGAGTGAGGCAGATGGGGCTGTTAAAAGGGTAGAAGAGTTGGGGGGGGGGGGGGGGGGGGGGAGGAAGGTTAGGATAGAGAGGAAGGCAGGATAAATATACTAAAAATAAAGAAGTGGCTAGATGAGGGTGCTAAGGAGATGGACGGGTAGGGAGGAGGGGTTTTAGGAAGAGAGGTAAAAAAATAGGAATAGAAATTGATTTGGTAAAATAAATAGTGTTTTTTAACGAGGAGGAGGATGACCTCCTTTCGGAGGAAGGAACCATTATAGACATGGTTTACTCCAATGTGTGAGACCTTTTAAAGCCTTTTATGACCCTGGGGCTCGGACTGTTTACATCGCCTGAACCTGCCTTTCTTTCCCTTCGTTCGTGGAACTCAGCGGTACAGGCATACAGATTGTGGAAAAGGGGAATCACTCCACTCTCTTCTAGCGCAGCTGGAGGTCGAGAGCTAGCTAATCGATCAGAGTTTGGTTTCAAAGCGGTTCGAAAAAGTGGATCGAATCGAGAATTATTTCATTGCATAAATCAGAGTGTCTTGTATCTGCTCTTCAAGCGATAGATTTGATTGAGCCAAAAGGTGCTTTTTGAAAGCCGGTAACCGTTGGCTAAGATCCTTTCCGCTCCGCTTAGCAACACGCAATCTTTTTTGATTCACTAACAATTGAGGAGGAATTGAATGCATTAGATTAGATAGTATAGCGCGGGGCAATAGTGCTTCGCCATGTTCGCAACGATCAATTTCCCAGCTACGAGGCGGCCGGCCAGGCGGATAGCCAAGTCATATGTCATGGTTGCACTTATAAATAAAGAATACTTCGTGAGAACTCTTTTTTCCACGATCTCCATTTTCTTTTAAATAAAAAAGTGAGAATGAAAAAAAACCAGAATCTGGAATGATTTTGAAAGTCCACCACATGGAGCTATCGAAGAAGAATATGAAAGATCCAAAGCAGACCCGGTCCTTCCTGTTTTTCCCAGTATAGCATGGAGAGTAAAAAGAAGCTGAGAAATGAATGCTTCCTTCTCAAGACCCCTCTCCCTTCATATTCAGTTCCGTTCCTAAAGTCTGAAAAACCCGGCTTGAAGAACCTCCAGTCTCCTTCTGATGAAGAATTCGTTACTCTCTCTTTCGAAAAGCCATTCGCCGGACAAAAACCCTTTCTCACGCTATCCGCCAAGGGAAGAACCGATCTCTTACTAATATGAAGAGAAGAAAAAGCTTTCGTTTCTTCTCACCGGTAGAATACACCCGAATATTGATCAGGTGACCCGCCGAAATCAAAATGAATTATGAAGAAGCGAACCCAATTTTCTACCACCAGATCGGCCGACAACTTAACAGCTTCTAAAGCCGCATTTCGCCAACCATCAGAGATCAAAGCTGTGAAGCGTGGTGGACCACTCCATCACCACATAGAACTCTCACGGGCTTTTCTCAGCAACCCTTAGAGAAGGAAGAGAGAGGCCGAGCTACGACTAGATACAGAGTCTTATAGGAAAGGAACGAACAGCCTCTATACTCTTTTTTTCTTCTATACCTGCCCAATAATTCTTCAGAATCGCAGAATGGAAAGCTGCTCAGAAAAGCTCTCACAGCATGCCTTCAGTCAGCGGCAATGATGACTATCTCGGCTTCGACAACACAAGACAAACAAAGTAGGTCATCACACGACACACCAGCCTGTCTGAACCCCTAAAACTTAAGTACCCAAAGAGTCGCAGCCCTCTCAGCTGCCCTCAACAAAAAGAAAAGGAATGACTTAAGGATATGATGCTCAGGAAGTCAAGCAGCAAGGTACCAACCATCGGAAGGCCTGAGACCCAAAAAAGCATTCGGCCCAAGATCCTAAAAAAAAAAGAATTTCGTAGAAAAGAGAGGAGAACAAGCCGCGACACTCAAAGCATGATGCACAGAGAAGAAGTTTGAGAGAAGTTTTATACTAAATGGACAACCATTGCACCACTCTAGCCACCCACCACAAAGCAGGTTGAAGTGATGAACAATGCTCGGGCAATAACAAACCTGCTATATATCTCAGAAGTCTAGCTCATAACAGCCTCCTAGGAGCCGAGCCTTCCCTCCATTTTGATGTGAAAAGGGATATTATATTGGAAGGAACCTCTCAACTCCAATCCAAGGCTCACTTGGAGAAAGAGAAGTGACTCTAGAAAAAACCAAGCAACAACAAGTCCCGAGTTGTAGAATTAAGAAGCAGCCTTCAGAATCATTCAATGGCACGCACAAGAGGCCTGAATGCAGACAGAGCGTGTCAACAAACAACTAAAACGAATTACCTGGAAGAGCCAACACGGGCCTTCCCCCAATCAGAGACCAAATAAAAACAAAGGAGCTGAATGAGATGCTCCTGAACGAGTTGCATGCAGCTTTGCTAACCTTTTTATTCTCAGGAAAAGGGAGGAGAACTCTCAGCTACGCCAAAGAGAAGCCGAAGCCGTCTTACAGAAAAAAAGCTTCCAGCCACTGGCTTCTCTAGCTATGGCAAGCAAGGGTGGTCTACGATCAGGACCAACTCGTCCTTAAGCATAAGACGACGAACGAAGCTCTCCGGTGGACCCGCTATCGGGTTTTCCTTATAGCTGACTGACAAGCGCCTCACTGAGGCTCAGACTCGCCGTCCGACTCGACTAGCTCTCCAGCCAGAATAGTCACCGTGGTCAAGACCTATAAAGGCTCGAGGATTCTTCTCTCTAGAGTGCCAGCATATCAGCTACCAACTCAAAATGATCATAATGGCGACGTCACCACATGGTCTCTCCAACACCCTAAGACACTCGGATAGACTCGAAGTTGCTCTTTCGCAGCCATCAACAAGTGTCCTGATATACATAGAAGACATACTCAAAAACTCTGCCGACACCTGTTAGAAGATAAAAGACCCGCCCGCCAGAAAGAATCAAATTATTTGCCTCAGAGAGGTCATTTCTCTATCGACACATCACAAGGGGCACGTAGGTTTCGCCTGACTGTACTAAAAAGGCCGCACCGCAGGCAGCAGATATTATACCAAAGACTCCAGCCAACGCCCTTTGAACGGAAAGAAGATAAGAAAGGAGAAGATCAAAGTTCTGTGTGTGAAGGGGCTCAGGGTAGGGCGGGCTTTCACGAACCATACGAGCGTAGGCGGGCCAGGTGAGGTGGTCGGCCTTAGATAGCGGGGTGTTTCCATTACGAGAGGAGGGCTACATCTCGCGCCATGTGCCACTGATGTGTGCCCAGTTAGTTATCTGGATTCGAATTGAATCGTGACGAATTCACAATCCTGGCTGCCATCTCGATCGACGATTGACTATCGATGACAGCCAAACTGAGACTGAGTGACTTGCTAAAGAAAGGGGACAACTTTAGAGTTGCAGGCGGGTCTCTCTAATTGAATAAGATAACCATCTCCGAGATCATATGATTCTTCCCTTAGCCCGTTCCTCTTCTATTGATTTTCCCTACCTACGGATATCAAAAGAAAAACTAGGGCTTACCTGGAATTTTGTTATTTCTACAGGCTACCAAGACTAAGAGCCCTCCTATGATGATTATACACCGGAAGCTAAAACATAAAACTTGGACCGAGGATCAAGATCGTTCACGTTCATTTGGGCAAGGTCATCTGACCTAAATGTGGAAAGGAGCTCACAAGCAAAAGGATTCGGAAATCAATCGAACCACTTTGACTTTTGCTGTCCTATAGTCCGGGGGCCTGCCAACTATTCTTCGTGAAGAACCACTCGCTTAGAGTTCGGTGCTGCATGGAAATAGGCCTTCTGCTCCTATTGGTTCTGGGGCAGACCGTCCTTCCTGACGAAAGGAGGCTACAATGGATCTCCATGCGGGAAGGAAGAATGATTTCTATTTCATTCCATGAAGAAATTCGCAATAGTTAACCGAATCTTTGCAGTAGCAAAGAACAAAGGAGCAAGCTAAGCAAGGAAAGGTAAGAATAGATTAGATCGATCAAGACAGGTATCTAGGTAGTTAGTTGTTCCTATAGGAAGCGCAGCTATTCCACTAAGAGAATAGATAGAGCAACAACCTAAGAGCGGATAATAGCAGCTGCCGCTGATTCCCCGTAAAATCGATTTCCTAGACCTGGAAATCTATGCTTTCTGGCTCTTCACTTCCGGTCGGTGCGCCTCCCCTTTGATTCCCAAGCTGGAATTGAACCAGCATCTCCGGTGGCTTTCCCGGCGCACTTCCCTTTATTTATTGTTATTGTGTTTACTGACAGAGCCCAACAGGAACCTCTGAAAAAGAGGAATTTTTACAGTAAGTAGGGCAGTCAAGGGCTCTTAGAGGATATCTATTTCCATCTGAACTAAGGTTATCCAGGTATCGGCCCTAAGAACATGTGCTAAAGCACCTTTCCGGCGATAAATCCGCTGAATAAGCTTGTGGGGGAGACTCAGCTGCTAGCTCAGATCTTCTTGTTTCGGCTTTCTTGCTTGTTAATGGGTGGGCCAAAGCAAAGCTCCTAGCGTTAGCGAGAAAACTACCTATTTCAAGGTATATAATCGCTTAGCGCGCTTTTAAAGTCAGGCTCTAAAGGCTAAGGTAGGACCCAGACCGATAGATTTTTTCTATGGCGAAGGATCTGAAAGCGCGTAAATAGCTTCTGAGAGAATCCAGCTACTTAGGGTCTTCTCTTGAAGAGGTGTTTTACGCACTTGAATCTCTATCAATAACAATAGGAAAGAGCTTGCCTGATTAGAATCGTTAGGAAGTGCACTTATTTTCTTGTGTTAGGGCGGGGAAGTATATGCTGCGACACAACTAAAGCGGAAGACCTCCGGTTGTAACGGAAGCGAAAAGAGGAATTGGTTCGATGGTAGACCTGGTCCAAGCCTGGTAATAGACCCAAACTCCGAAAAAGAAAGGGTCAATGGATCAGTTTATCACTTCGGCCTGCCTTATTCCTTTGAGGATAGGCATCGGGGCTAGAAGACTTTGATACAAAACCACTCCGCGAGGCAGAATCTGCAAACGGTCAAATTGTTTTTGTGTTTGTATAGTAATCCAGTTCGGCCGTTTACTAGAGATGGGCGGGATGATGGGTAGAAAGTCTAACCGCCTGGTTTCGAATGGGAGAGCAAAAGAGGCGAATCTCAATGACCAGACGAATCCGCAGCAAGGGCATCTGCCAATTATGTTACGCCAGTGATTGTAGAAAAAGAGTGAAACGGGCTTAGAGGCAGCTAGAGACCTTTAAACCTCTATTTTACACCTCCCACGGTGCGGTTAGGTATTTATCTGATCAGCAGGTAAAGACTCTCAAACCCAAGCTTTTAAAAGCAAGTGCCGTGGCAATACGGCGAAAGCTGCCTAGCTTCTTTCTTCACAGACAGCGTAGTGATAAGAAAATGCTAATGCCGTTGACTCAGATCCAAGACGGAAAGTGGTTGATGACAACTTTGAGTAGGAGGACTAATTCATCACAACAGGTTGAATCCCGAGATCCTTCTTCCCTTGAGCGGCTCCTGAGCCCAGCTCGCCTTTTTTTTAGAGACTTCTCACTCCCATTTCGGGCTAGACCATCGAAATCTTCAACTTCTGGCTAAGCCGACATAACATATTCAACCACGGATTAAGTCGACATAACATCCTCACGTTCAGTCAGGTTTTTCCAATTGGATGACCTTGCCGGAAGAAGTAGGGCTTTTTTGGCCTTCGGCTGCGCCTTCTGCTCGAGCTCGCCGTAGGAAACTTTCCGCCGATAGGAGTAACTGGTTTTGAAAAACCTTGCTTCGCTTAGCAGACAAGAGTGTGGACAGTATATTTAATCGCCTCCACTAATGCAAGTGCAGTTCTCGCTGTAGAGGAGGCTTTTCTTCGTCTCGCCCATGTGTAACAGCAAATGGTGAACAACGAGCACCAAGCTCTTTTGCCTATTAATGACATTCCTTCCGGATCAAGTTTTGTATATTCTGATCGGGTAATTGCATATTCTGATGATTACTGGTTTCGGAACACGTCTTCAAACCAGATGCCTTCTGCAGCCGGATGTTCGACCAAAGTATCAGGCGACACATACGCTCAACGGCTTTCTGGAAGTGAGGGAGATGGCGCATACTCAAACGAGGGGCTTTCCCACACTGATTTACCAACCTCTGGGGTCATACTCCTTCCTTTCCCCAACCCTATCACTTTGACCTCATTTCACCTTTGTATACAAACATTGATAGGGACGAAGTGACTCGAGCAAAGCGAAGAGGGACTATGTGACTCGCAAAAGTAGGGAACTGTCTTTTTTTCTCCAACTTACACTACAATTGAAACTGGATCTCAGCCTGGAAAGGTCCTTTTGAAATTTACTTTCCTTTGTCCGATCCTGCCGACCTTTACTTTGCTTACTTTCCCACTAGCCTCGCCGGCTTTCAATATCTTTCCTACGAAAGTTCCATTTGAATTTCTTTTCATTTCAAGAGAGACTTCAGCTGCAACAGGAGTGGATTCGCTTTTCTCCCACTGGCTGAAAGGACACTCCTACTGAGTGGACAATGGCTGCAAGGTAACCAACCTTTACCTATAATCCTCTCCCATTAACTCCTAAAGGAGGAATGAATAAGAAAGAATATGATAGTATTCTGCCCTCCCGTCACCCTGACTTCAAAACTCCCTTACACCCCAATCTGCCTGGATTGCTTGAGGACTGAAACTGGCTTGGCTCCACCACTTGTGCCTGCCCTCGAAAAGTTCTAGGGTCAGAGATTCTCATTTTCCTAGAGACTGCTATGGACCTATTCCCATCTAGGGCAACATCCTATGGATCATCCCATTAAAGAAATTAGGATAAAGGCTTCAGAAAGACTAGATGTGCTTACCACTTGAGCTATACTGACTTTGAATTGAAGGAGGGCCTGCGCTTTATAACTTCTTATATTGGGCATTTTACACAGCTTAAGCTCTATTTTAAAACTTTCCCGAGTAGTGCAATTTCACACTTGATAAAAGGACTGACACTGGCTATCCAATAAAGAAGAAAAATCAAAGACATCAAAGTAGTCCTACCTAGGAATCACAGATTGATTTTAAATGGGGCCTATCTTTTCCTATTGAAATTGAATCAAGATACTGTTGGGACCGTGATAATCTAGATATATATATTATCACATATCACATCATTTCTCCCGGATTGGGAGAGTCCTCATCAGTGTGAGAGGATACGGTAGTGTTTTTTTTCTAATTCCATATTCCATAAATAGGCATCTAGATTCCCTTACGTAGGCTCATGCTTTCTTTTA
Organism: Sapria himalayana; assembly: GCA_029783825.1. Taxonomy (NCBI): domain Eukaryota; kingdom Viridiplantae; phylum Streptophyta; class Magnoliopsida; order Malpighiales; family Rafflesiaceae; genus Sapria; species Sapria himalayana. The sequence continues at coordinate 35,306 of JAREIK010017768.1, forward strand.
CCCTCCACACCACAAGTCCTTTTCAAGTCTGTCTCTCTCTAAGACTCGAAATGAATGAAGATCGTAGCGAAAGGAGAAATAGATAGTGTGGAGTACTCCGACGTCGTTTTCTTTGTCGAAATGGGATTTGTGTTCAGTGTACCCAAGGTACATTACAATAATGAAGTGAAGAGAGAACTATTCGCCTGCGGTAGGCAAAATTGGAGGAAGAGTATTCATTCGAAAGCATAAGTCCAGGATTTCCTTCGATGGCGAAACCGGTGGTCCAGGTGAGTTCGTTGTTTTCAAACCTGCAGTGTCAAAGGCTAAAGCAGACAAAGGCTAGGGATTAGGAGATAGCTTTTTTGATAGCTGGTTTTCACTTCGTTCCAGAAGTGGGAATAGCAGTAGAAGGAGTGGCATTTCCAACATCAAATCTCCGCATCCAGCAGTTTCGAAGTATTCTTCATATGCCCCGGCAATCGCTAGGTCTTTCCCATCCCAAGGCGAAGGTACTTAAAAGAAGTCCAAAGAGGAAAGCCGATAAGTGTGAACAAGAAAGTTTCTGTACATCCGGCCTTTCGCGGGATAAGGTCTGTATTGGCACAGCTCACATCTTTTGAAAGACAAAGGGCTATGCGTAATCGCTAAACAACAACACTAAAAAAAGGATCCTATTCTTTCTGAGTGCCAAGCTAAACGCTCACAGCGGATTAGAAGGTAGTTAAGTCCTATCGGACCAGACACTTCATACCTGAGGGATAATTTAGCAAGTAATCTCCTTACATCAGACTTCCTTTTTATGCTCCGAAGAGGGCTTTTTAGTAAATATTTTGCTGTTAGTAATTATAGGCTTTGATCTATTCTCCCTATTCCTCATTCACTTCCAAAAGAGCTAACCGTAGTTCTTGGGGTCCCGAGACGAATCAACTCCCACTCCTATTCTCACTTGAATCTTTATATACTCTTATATAAGCAGATGCGCGGAATCGTAAACATACCTTCCTTCCTAATCTTAGAATCGTTCGTTCACACGGAGCGGTCAGAATAGGACTTGACTGAAAACGGACTAAGGCTCAGGCAAGGAACTTATTGCTATATTTCTTTCAAGTCGTGCTTTCTCCTCAGGGTTTCCATCCGTAGAAAGAAAAGTAGTAAAGGAATGCGGGTCGATGGGACGAAAGAAGCAAAGAGCCTCCTCATAGCACTACTTCTCAGAGATAGAGTGATAGGCTAAGAAAGCAGTCTATAGTGAAGTTTTCACAAGTAAACTACTTCTCTGCCCTTGTGGTGCAGTCTCCGTTGAGCTACGGATACGATTTCTGACGAAAGAGTCCTCTTATTGATCGCCGAGCTGAGCTTCGCTTTAGGGAGGGGATACTACTTATTAGTTAGATTAGACGGACAGTTTACATCGCTAGAGTTGAGAGACGCGACGAACCAGCATAAAAAAAGACTGAGAGTCCCATATCTATGCTTTTGGGCCCTTAGTTTCAATTTGTGTAAAGCTTAAGTTATATACTTGGGGAAGACGTCCTTCTAACTTAGAATGAATGATGCTGCTCCGCTGTCACTACTGTCACCAGGAAGATACCTTTATTAAGAGATTTGAGGCATCTTTGGGGAAAAGCAATTCTGACTCGGCCGGAGGCCTCGAAGTTTACCCTTTTCACGTTCTCCATACTAAAAAAGTGAGTGAATCACTTCCAGGATTGGAATCCCTTTTTGTAGAGTCCACCATGGCAAAATCATACCCAATGTGATAGGAGTACCTAGGCCCTTGGTTAGTAGTTTTTTAGCTCTATCTCCGGTGGTTGAATCGCTAATTCTTTTTTGTTCATGTGCCTCTTCTCTTTCTCCTTCCTCCCCGGACAATAGGCGAATATGCTTTTCCATGCCCGAGGCAATAACATTGGCTATGAATCAATTGAGGGATACAGCTCTATATCCGAACGGAATGATGAACTAAACAAGGGCTATCTCGCCTCTAGTGGCTGATTCCCCACACCAATCCTGGAGAAGAGGAAGGACTCGATGTGAGGTGAGTTGACTGTAGGGCGCTGCTTGATGCAATTGGGTCAACTACGTTTAGTGAAGCGGAAGCTGAAATGGAATATGCAAGTTCTATATTTATGTAATTTCAGCATACTTGTTATCTTTTTGAAACATCTATGTATATACTTCTATAGGACCGGTGCTCCCTGATAGACGAACAACTAGACTAGTCTCGTCCCATTGGTGGAGCATTAGCCTAACCAAAAAGGAAAAAGAGGGCCCTTCGGCGCGTGCAGTTGGCCCCGGAGATTGATAGTCATGCACTTAAGAGACTAACAAGAAGGCGGTTCTGTTTAAAGAGGGGGCATTCCGTATTAATTAGATAGAATGAGGGAAGCCTACTTTGATCTTGTTCTAAAGTGCGCCCATTAGTACTACTAGAAGGGCCAAACAACAGGCTTCTTATATAAAGAGAAAGCCCTTTCCCTATCTACTCTTTTCTTTGGAATGGAAGGTTCGGCTATTCAAATCGTAAGCATGGATTTGGAAATAGATAGATTATTTTGTTTTATAAACCTCGCAAAAGCGGGAGAGCGATCAACCAATTGTTGGGTTTTTGTGCCCTAGTTTATTCATGTGGTTGGGTTAGGCGTATCCGAAACGTAGGTATTACTCTCTTTCTTAACCAGGCCTTACCTTTCGGAAATGTAGACGGGTAAAGCGGATGGAAAGTCTCTCATAGCTATATAGAGATCGAGCTTGGAGGCCAGTCTAGCAAGTCGGGCGCCCACGGAGGCTGCGAGTTGAAACGGGGACGATCATATGGGACTATATGTAGGAGATATTCTGAAAGATCTCATAAGGAGAAGGGAACGACCCCCTTCGATCCTGCCTGCTAAATTGGGGAAGATAGATAAAGGGGAGCTGGCTTGACCAATAGGTACTTCTTCGCTCTAATCTAAATGGAGATAGGGACAGAGAGATGGAAACTTCCAAGCAACTTTCTGGCGATTTGCAAAGATCTACTCCTACTGACAGCGCTTAAAAACAAGCAAACATTTCACATCTTTTTCAGAGAGGGTGGCCGGTTTAATCCCTTCATCGGTAATCTATATATGAGTTCTCCGATTAGCGGACTCTGAAGAAGGAGAATGGTGGTATACGATCACTCTGTGCTTGTTTTACCTGCAATTTTGAGTTTGCATCTTCCCTTGGAAGGCATTTTTCCCTTGCATCTCTGCATAGCGGAATGCGAACAAGAACTATTGGAGGAGTTGGGTATACTGCATCACTTCTTCAGGAGCAAGGTTAGCATTGATGAATTGGGTTCCTCGTCCGTGCCCAAAGTTATCTGCTGGGAGGAGCCCCGCCCCCTCGGCTCCTCTCTTTCTGCTTTCTGACGCTGCACGTGCACGTGTTAAGGCTTGTAGTTATTCTTCATATTCCTCTTCCTCTTGCTTTAACCATATCTGCTTCAAAGAGTTTATTGCATTTTCCGACAACAGCTTGTTATGAGCCTGAATGGCATATACCAACAACCAGACCAACAACCAGGGTGGTTCTTTATAAACGTGATGAACTAGTCCATAAACCTATTAAGGTTCACTCTGAACGACTAACTAGGGCGATGGCTACTCTTCCTACTCTTTGGACGGAGTACCACTAACCCTAAGTCTGGACAGCTTCTTGCGTGCTCAGAGGATTCTTGGTCACTAACTGAAGCTTAGAAGGTTTACTTTGTTACTTTGCCTATCGCCCTTTCGTCCCGCGCTTTGCTCTTTCGAAGGAATCTGTTCTTAGAGTACCTACGACTGCACTGCAAACTCTTTCATGCTTCAATAGAGAATGCTTGCTGGCTAGCGCTATAGCTTTTTTCCTTCTTTATGTTACACGTCAGTGCCTAGCTCTCAGACTAGGGGAAGAAGGCGCAACAGGTCTTTATTCCCAGTTGCTTCGCCCCTAGTTATTCTCCCAGGACCGCTTCCTTTTTCTCTGATCTTTCCTGCCTTATTCCTTCTGTAACAAAAGAAAAGCGCTACTATCGCCACCACAGCTCTTTTTTAGCCTATCCTTTTTCCTTCGCCCTGGATCTAAGGAATAGGAGAAAGGCAGATGGCTAGCGCTCTTTGCAAGAACGGAAGTCTTTCCATTGGTTCACCTTGTGTGTTGGCTTGTCAATTCTTGGTGTAATACTCACTCGTCATACTATCCTATACTACCCTTCTGTTCTTTTGTTCCCTTGATTTGATTATGAACGGGCAGTCTGTTCTTTTCTTTTATAAAGTGAAAGTCAAAGAAACACGTAAAAGCGCTCACAATAGCCGTTTAAAAAAAGTGAGAGTAAAGTGTATCTGGCAAAGTCGTACCTGGCAGAATGCATGTCAAGGCCAGGCCTAGGCTAACCATTGCTTTTGTTGGTCCTCAGCCTGTACCGACGCTAAAGCCCTTGGGCGGGCGGGCTTATATTGAAACAATCCTCTTAAACCTTATGAGCGGAGTCGATCGATATTACTTATGATGATGCGTCTTCTGGTTATGCGCCAGTGAAAATGAAAATCAAGATCGCTACGCCCCTTCATTTACTCCCATTCCCTTGCAGCGAGTGCAGCCCTCGACTCGAACCTATTCCCGCGAAGAGCGTCAGCCCATACTTGGCAAAGTGACCTTATACATCCTGACCAGTGATCATAAGTATCTTCTGCGTAGGGTTAAAGGCACGGAGAATGTATTTGCTTGCGCCGTCACCCTCTTTGAATCAAGTTTTTTTTCCAATGTCTGAATTAGAGACTGCCGGGCCGGGGCACTTACTTGTTATGAAGGAAACCCATTCCTCTGTGCCTTATTTCCAGGTACCGGTAGCGAATAGTACTTCCGCTTCTCTTTCTCTTCTCTTATCGGATCCGTTTCCGTTAGCGGGTAGTCAACTTGGAGGGAGAATCAGACGTTTGGCAGGTCAGGTGCCCGCCTATGCAACTAGTTGAGTTTGAGTTCATTTTCGATAGTTGATTCGATATCATCGGAGAAAACCAGGTCGTCACCAAGATTATCTGAGGTCGGGATCAACAGTGCTATCCAGGCAGGTCACGTCACCCTAATCAATAGGTGGATCTCAACTTCGTGACTCACTCGGCCAGTGTGCAAATCCTCCCATGGTGGTAATTGATTGGATCGGCAGGTAACAGGCTGTATCTGGATTCATTGAGTCCTACCCGCGTCGATGTTTGTGAGATGTTGACCAATTGCTTTCTATCCGCACCTCACTTTATATGCCAATCGGTCTGCAATTTATTCTTTTCGCCACAGTAGCGACCTTACTTATTGGTCGGTGCTATCGGCCCCTTCTTCCTCCCTCAGCTTCTCGTAGACACCTGAGCTCTGGCACAACAGGGGGTAGCCCTCACATATCTCTCCCAAGCCTCATATCCTTCCTATTCCAAGAACTCAGTCTTCCCTGCCTGCTCAGATGCGTCGCCTATCTGTACCCTTTTCCTCGCATATAGAGCTCTAGTAGTTCTTGGCTTGGTGTAGGGACTTTCAATTGGCTCACCGGCTTGATTCCTTAACTTACTGATCCTCCCCTTACTGAATCTGTCCTTTTCACATTTGAGTTTGAGCAACTCTTTATCGTGAGAAAATAGGTTGACTGGCTCACGTAGTACTAGATAGAGACTTGACTTCCTTCAGCTTTCAAGATTCAAGACAGGAAAAACATTCCCTATAAAAGAGAAAGATAAAAGGACTTACTTTCAAGGTTCGCTACTTACTTTATTCAGTGAGGACTGACCGATTACTCCATTGTAACTTCACTTCGACTGATTCTGCCACAGAACAAATCCCGTGCAAAGTGGCTCAAGAGACTCTCCCCATCTGACCCACTCATCCTTCTGCGAAATCAACTTTCTAACTAGACTCGTGCAATTGAGAATAAGTGGCTTCCTTCATTGAGATATAACCCCTCGCCTGAGATGGTTTAATTTGTTTATATGTTACAATATATTCTTTTTTTTTCTGCATAGATTAGGTTCTTTAATGGATAGGCCTCTGAAATTAACTTTATTTTTTATTTTAATATCATTTTATATATCATCCGTATTCATTACTATTCCCTCATATATGCTTTTTTTCCTGGTTTTCCATATGCACCAAATTACTAGATGTGGTATAGTGTTTTTACGCCATTTTTGGGCAGTATTATTGTTAGGACCCTTTATCCAATTTTGAAATCTTTATTTAAGAGGTTGTCTTTTATTTTTTAAGTTCATTTCTTTTTCTAATTTTTTCCATATCTTTGTTGCTATTTTGCCTTGTGAAAATAGATGATCCAAAGATTCTATCATATCCTTGTAGAATTCAAATCTAGATGCTAAATTTATGTCTTTCTTTTGTATGAGTGTATCTATTGGAATTATATTAGATAAATTGTTCTATAAAAATATATGTATCTTATGCGAGATATTAGTATTCCAACACCACTTAAACAATTCTTGTAAAGATTTTTTATTTCTAACTATGTTTTTGCTTGATTTTAAAGATTATAGACCTTCTTAATTTAAATTCCAATTCTAGCCATACTTTTATAGAACAAAATGATTATCCACCGCTTCTCATTGTTTTAACATTTGTTTTCATATCTGAGATTCATTATTTATCTTTTTAATTTTATTGGTGTCATTTTTAATGAGATATTTTTCTCTCATATATTGTGCCCAAAGGCTATTATTCTTCTTTATCCTCCGCCATCTTTTACAAGCCAAAGCTTCTGCTAGGTCTTTTAGTCTTAAAAAGCCTAGCCTAGCTTCTTCTTTTGGAAAGCAAAGATCTTTCCATTTAATCCAGTGCAATTTAAATATTTTATATTTCTTGCCCCAAAGAAAATTAGATAATTCTTGTTCTTTTTTTTATAAAATATTTGGGTGGTTGCATATTCATTAAGTTATGCATTAATACACTTTGAAGTACATGTGTAATAAGTATGATTCACCCACCCATGTTCAATGTTTTTGTCTTCTAGCTCACTATCTTTTGCCTAATCTTGACCTGTAAAAAATTTAGATGTTCTAGTCTAATTCTACCTTCATGGATTGAGCATCCAAGAAAAGTAATTGCTCCTTTTGCATGAGAGAAACCTGTTATATTTTAATATATGAAATAGTCTAGGTGGTGCCATTTTTGATGTTGTGAATTGACATTTACTTCTATTAAGAACTAAACATGTTTCTTCTTCCATTGTTTGAAAAATATCAATTAAATTTTTTATATATTTAGTGCTTCCAATAGTAAATAAAATAATATCATCTACATAGGCTAAGCATCTCACTAGTGGAGCATCTTTGTGCTGCTTGATAGTATAAATATTTCCCTTTCTTATGTTTTCTTTTAAATTAACAATAAACAGTATAAGATATATATTATAGAGAAAAGGTGATAAGGGGTTTCCTTGTCTTGGTGTTTGGGCGGGCTTAAATTCCTCTCCCTTTTCATCATTTATAATAATTTTGTACCAAGTACTTGAGATACATCTAAAAATCAAATCTATCCATACTTCTGAAAATCTCATTTTTCTCATTGTAAAACATAGCACATTCCAGTCTACTTTATCGAAGGCTTTAGACATGTCTAATTTAAAAACTTTAGCAAGCATTTCTCTTATTAATTTTTTGGTAAGACATATATTCTCCATCATTAATCTATTTTTCATAAACCTGATTGCTCATTAGAGATAATTTTAGAAAGGATGAGACTTAATCTATTTTGCACCAGTTTAGCAATGATTTTATAAGTTGAATTGCATAGGCTAATAAGTCTATAGTCTTCTCCCCCTTGGGAGTTCCTCTTTTTAGGGATGAGAACTATATGTGTTAAAGACTATTTCTTGTTAATTTCTGCACCAAAAAAGATCCAATGTATGACATGAATAAGATCATCTTTAATGATATCCTAGCAAGCTTGGAAGAAAGCGTTATTTCAACTGTCTGGACATGCGGCACTGTATTTGTCCATGCTGGACACAATATTTTTAATTTCTTTCTCTTCTGAGAATTTTATTAACTTCTTATTATCCTTTTCATTAATTCTTTTATTTATGTTATGCAGGAATTTTTGTTCTTTATATTCATTCTTTTTGCATAATAGTGATTTATATATATCTTCTAGAGTATCCTTAAAATCCTTCTCCTTTTCTAGCCATGCTCCTTCATTATTTCTTATCCCATTTATCATGTGTTTTTGAGTTTTAATTTTAGTAATAAGCTGGAAAAAATTTGTATTTTTATTTCCATACTTTAGCCATTTGACTTTAGATCTTTGTTTCCAGAAGACCTCTTTCATATGTAATGTTAGTTTAAGTTCACCTTATGCTTTGTTAAGAGCAAAAAATTTGTTTATGTTTTTATCTTCTTCATATTCTTGCTCTAATTTATCAATTTTTTTGCTCTACTTCTTGGATGCTCTTATTAATGTTACCAAACATTTCTTTATTCCATTTTGTTAGACATAATCTCAATCTATATAATTTATCTGTGAAGATTTGTGTTAGATTTTTTTAGCTAGCTGCTTCCAAGATTCTTTAATAGTGTTTAGAAAGTCTTCATGTAAGCACAACATATTTTGAAAGTTAAATGAGGCTCTTTAAGTTTCCATTTTTGAGGAGTTATTAGTAATAGGTTATGATCTAAGCAAGTTTTGTTCAAGTGTTTGACTCTTATGTTTCCAAAGGTGTCCAGCCACATAGAGTTGAAAAGAACTCTGTCCAGTATAGCCTAGATTGCTCCTTTCCTTTTCTAGTTATTCGTCTATGTGTAATTTGACCTAAGAAAATCAGCCTCCAGTAAATTAGACTTAGTAATTACTTCATTGAATTGATCACTAGCGTGTAAATTTATTATTCTACTTTTTTTATTTTCCATTGTGTTTCTGATAATATTAACGTCTCCTCCTATTTTCCATGGTATTTTCTTGGCGGATAGATCCTCCATAATTTTCCATAGTTCTTTTCTTTTTTTCTTTAGCATTTTTTGCATAGACTACTAAAATAATTACCTCTTTACCTTTACCTAAACTAAGGTTAGTAATTTGATCATTTTCATTGATAATTATTATATTCAAGAAGCTTTTCCACATGATCCATATCTTACTTACCTTGTTAAGAGAATACATTATCGTAACCAAGCTTGTTTTAAAGATTTTTAGTTGACCAATATCAACCATCAATACGGCTATCATTAGTAATGAAATTTTATATAATTTTGTGATCCTTTTTATACTATTTAAGAATGGGATGTTAGCTATTCCCTGAATATTCCAGAATAGATATTTATGCATTATTTGAAGATTTTAATTGAGCTCTTGTCATGCACTTTGAGTAGTATATTTTATTTAATATTTTTTCATATTTCTTGATTTTTTTTGAGAAGCTAAAATTTTGTATTTGTTCATTCTTCCATTCTTCCTTGTATGTTTTACCCAATTGTAAGTTTATGATTTTTAGTTCCTCTATTGCCCATTCTCTATTACTCATCCCCTCTCTCTCCTTTTATATTTCAATATCAACTTTACAGTAATTCTCATTTTTGTTTTCTGGACCTTTTTATAATTGAATAAATATAGCTTCTAGTTGTATGAAACTCAGAACCAAATTCTAAGCTAGAAAACCAACCTTCAGTATCTTCCCTCAGTCTTACATTCTTTTTATGTTTTCTAGTTCTAATTACAAGTTCTTCAAGATGTCCCCTCACATTTCTGATTTTATTTTTTTCTATTTCAGTATTTTCTTAAGTAGGAGACTTCATAAGAGATGGTTATATATCAAATATAAACTTCTATTTTTCTTTTTCATTAGACGATCTTTTTTTGTAGTTTTAGAGTATTTTTAGGCATGTTCTCCATCTTCACTTCTTTTCTAACCCATTGGTCCAAATTTTGTTGTTACTCTTGCTTTTTTATGTTTACTATACATTCTTACATTTTATGCCCTCTTTTTTTGCAAGAGATAGAAACTAGGAAGCTTTTCGGGAATGATGGATTGTCAGAAACCTATGTCTCCAACCTGTCAAATCCATATCCTCTGCAAAATAGGATTTTGGAGATTAAGCTCAATGCAAATTTGGGCAACACTTGGTTTCTAAAGATTGGTAGTTCCTACATCCATCAATAGAGGTTTCCCAATGAGATTAGTAATGGAGAATAGGGATGTTTTATTAATAAAAATGGATAGGCAGTAGAGGGAGAAAAAACATTATAGAAGTAAGGAGATTTTTTCATTTGTATTGAAATTTGTCATCCATTTAAAGGTCCTAATGGGATAAGATATTTTAGCAATCTTATAACCACAATCAAAGATAATCTTCTTTTATAAACAGTTGCACAAGAACATGCATACTATCGATTACTCGCATTTTGATCAAAACATTAAGCTCTAGTGGGGAGAAGAACAATCTTATCTCTTCAATATGAGGATGCCCATTAGAGAACTTCCAAATGAGAGTAAAATTGTGTAATTTAGAGAGTTTCTCAATTTCTTAATGTAAAAGTTAATTGACGAATCACCATTTTTTTCTAAAAATAGCAAATTGGCGAGTGCAATTATTTGATTAAAGTTAGAAAAATATTTTTTATGAGCAAGATAATCAATTTCATCAATTTTCAGCTTAGAATTAGTACCTTCTCACACAAAAATGGTAGTGTCTCTTTCTAGATATTATGTTCTCTCATTAGTTCTTCAAGAAGCACATTTTACAACAAGTTCTATTATCATATTATTTTTATTGTAGTTATTCTTCTTAATCTTCTTTTTCTTCTTATTTTTTTTATTTTATTATTCTTCTTATTCTTCATATACTTTTTATTCTTCGTATTCTTCTAATTCTTCTTATTATATCGATTCTTATTATTCTTCTAATTTTTTAACATTATTATTATTATTCTTCTTCTTCTTTTATTCTTTTTATTCAACTTATTCTTATTATTCTTAAAATTTTTCTAATTATTCTTTTTATTTTTATTTTTTTTATTCTTCTTATTCTTATTATTCTAATTATTCTTCTTATTCTTATTATTCTTCTTATTTTTTTTATTCTTATTATTCTTGTTTTTATTTTATTTTTATTCTTATTATATTACTTATTCTACTTATTCAACTTATTCAACTTATTCTTATTTTTCAGAATATTCTTCTTATTATATAAATTTTTCTTATTCAACTAATTCTTCCTTTTTTTTGAAATTCTTCCAATGTTTCTTATTCTTATAATTCTTCTTATATTTCATATTCTTCTTATTCTTATTGTACTTATTATTCTTTTAATTCTTCTAATTCGTTTTTTTTATTATACATATTCCTTATCTCTTCTTTCTATTTATTCTTCTTAATCTTCTAATTATTCTTATTCTTCCTATTTTTCTTTTATTTTTATTCTTATTATCTTCTTTCTTTTTTTTTCTTTTTTTTTCTTTTTCTTCTTTTTTTCTTCTTATTTTTTTTTATCATTCTTATTCTTCTTATTCTTGTTATTCTTCTAATTCTATTTATTCTTTTTTTTTCTTTTTTCTTTTTCTCATTCATCTTATTCTTCTTATTCTATTTATTATTCATATTCTTTTTATATTTTTATTTTTCTTATTTTAATAATCTTTTTATTCACTTATTTTTTTTTTGTCTAAATCTTTGTATTCTTCTATTTTTTTCTTATTATTCTTTGTCATCTATTCTACTTTTTATCATTTTTTCTTACTCTTCTAAGTATTCATATTATTTTTATAAATCTAATTCTTCTTATTATTCTTATTATTCTAGTTATTCTTATTAGTTTTCTAATTCTTCTTATTTTCTTATACTTCTTATTTTTTATATTCTTTTCTCTTATTATTATTATTATTATTTTTATTTTATTATTCTTATTTTTTTTATTTATTTTATTGTTATATCTATTCTTCTTTTTCATATTTTTATTTATTATTATTCTTCTCTTCAGTCTTCTTCTTATTATTCTACAT
>JAREIK010017769.1:0-42000 GCA_029783825.1 Sapria himalayana
TTTGACCAAGGTTTAATGTGATTAAGTGTCTACTTTTTGTCTATCTTTCATTTTTAAACTGAAGTTTGATTTCATGATATTACTTTTGTAACACAAGAAGTTAAGGGTGTTGGTGTTGGGCTGATAGCAGCAGCTTATTTTTCCATGGTAAATGATAAAAGCATTGTTAGTTCTACACATGTTTGAATGTAAATGTTATAAATAAAATATGCATAATTAAGGTTATAGATATTTAAAAATTAGAAATACGTTGGTGAACCTTTATGTACAACACTATAAACCATGAAAAACAATTTTACTATAATCTAAACATCCATTCAAGTTGTCATACATACAACATAAATACCAATCTTACCTTAGAAAAAATTGATATTAAAATTATATAAATTTTTATGAATGCTAGCTGATCACAAATAATGCATAGGATGAAATGTCAGTATTCTTTTAAATTTTATTGTTTAAATTATTGTTTAATACAATATGTTTTATTTATTCATGAACAATTTAATTAAAAACAAATCATATATTTTCGGGTGTATGTTTCAAAAGAGTTTACAAGTGATAGAAGTTTTGACTCTTTATTGTACTTGTGTTAGAGATGATATGTTGGGTAAACCCAAAATATTTATTAGTTTAATTGACAATAAAGTTAGGAAAAACTAATATCACAAAAGTTTGGTTGCTCACATTGATTTAGTAGGCTGAAAATACTCAACCAAGATCTATGTTGCTTAGTTTGCAAGTGAATACCTACTCAAGTTGTGCTACTTGAATTGTCAAGTTGACTTTGTGTAATGTTAAAATATAATAAATTTTTATTTTATCAAGAGATAATATTTAAAGATTAAATTTTAAAAATTATATAAATTATTAATTTTTTTCTTAAAACATATGTCCAACTCAAATTAGAATACTAATATAATCAAGAATATTCATAATTTGTGAAAGGATTGTTGATATTGTATAATCTTGATAAAATCAAATTCATTAAATTTGATATTGTTCATGTTTTTTTTCACAATCTCCTTTAATTTGATAAAATTAAACAAAAAATTAATTTTTTTAATGTAAAAAAAAAGATACCATCCTCAATTAATAAAATATGACCTACTCATGGTGATACTAATTAGTAAATTCTTTTAAATATAAAATATGACCTACTCATGGTGATACTTATTGTTGTTATATGTTATTAGACGTAGGGAAATTATGTAATGGTGTATTAAAATAATATTTTAAAAAAAGACCCAAATATGTAAATATTCATATTAAAAATATATCTAAATAAAACATTTCTACTTCTTGTAAACTCAAAAAATACTTTTATTCTTCCTGTAATTTCATGATTTGAAAAAAATAAAAAAACAAAAAAAAATCTATTTATAAACCACTATAGCATGAGAGGTACTATTTTGCAAAATAGTATGCCAATTTATAGCAATATAATATTTATATAAATATTATAACACAACATTATATATAAACATTTAAACTTTTTATAATCATATGACATTATATATAAATGTTTATACTCTAATATAATATATATATATATATATATATATATATATATATATATATATATATATATATATATATACGTATAACTTATATAAACATTGATGTGTTTATATAAACATATAATGTTATATATAAATATTTATACATATGTATAAATGTTTATAAATATTTATACAACATTTATGTAACACATTTATATAATTGTTTATATAACATTTATATAACATATAAATTTTTATATAAATATATAATATTTATAATGTTTATATAATTATGATATATATACTATATAATATTTATAAAAGTGTTACATATATATGTGTGTGTGTGTGTGTGTGTGTAACATTTATAAAAATATTTTAAACACATTATATCTAAACAATTATAAATTTATATAATCATATGCCATTATATATAAAAGTTTATACTTTAATATAAATGTGCAACTAAGAGAATAATGATGTGAAATATGATGCTTGTATTCATACACAAGAGATTATCTCTATAATGTATTTATCATATGAAGAAATGATATATCATAGATAAATATTAGTAGTTTTATCTATGAATGAGACTGAAAGTATTATTTGGTATTGAGGGAGACAAATCAATTATCATTGTCATTTTGGAGTCTTTATAGAGCTCCTCTATCATGATGCTTACTTTAAAGAAGTAAACAAATCTTTTTTAAAAAATTGTTGTTGATACTTCTCACACTACAAGAAAATATCGATTTAGCTAGGAAATTTTAGTTAGGAATCAATCCCTAGCTAAATTGTGAGGGATTTGCTAGAGAATAACAAGGGATTAATGATTTTTCTTTGAAAAAAAATATAGTAACGGATAATTTTTCGTAAAATCTGCTCAAGAAAAGTGGGGGATTTAGCGACGGTTATTGCGACGGAAATTTTTCGTAAATTCCACTCAAGAAAAGAGTGGATTTTAGAGACAGATTTAGCGACAGAATTTTTCTAGCTAATAAAATACAGAAATTAGCGACAAAATTAGCGACAAAATTTCCCTAGCTAATGAAATAATGAAATTAGTGATTGATTTAGTGTCGGAATTTCTCTATCTATTATATCCGGAATGTAGCGACGAATGTAGCGATGAAATTTCCCAAGCTAATAAAATACGAAAATTAATGATGGAGTTAGCAACGGAATTTCCCTAGCTATTAAAATCCAGAATTTAGTGACGAATTTAGAGACCGAATTTCCCTAGCTAATAAAATTCAGAATTTAGCGATGGATTAAGCGATAGATTTAGCGACAGATTTAGCGATGGAATTTTCCTAGCTAATAAAACCATGAATATACCGACGGATTTAGCAACAAAATTTCTCTAGCTAACAAAATATGGAAATTAGCGACCAATTTAGCGACAGAATTTCCCTATCTAATGAAATATGGAAATTAGTGATGAAATTTTTCTAGCTATTAAAATCCAGAATTTAGCAATGGATTTAGCAACGGAATTTCTCTAGCTAATAAGATATGAAAATTAACGATGGATTTACCGACTGAATTTCCCTAGCTAATAAAATCCAGATTTTAGCGACTTATTTAGAGACAGAATTTCCATAGTTAATAAAATCTAAAAATTAATGATGGATTTAGCGACAGAATTCTACTAGATAATAAAATATGGAAATTACCGACACATTTAGCGATGGAATTTCTCTAGCTATTTAACTCAGGAATTTAACGACAGATTTTGCAAGGGAATTTCCCTAGCTAATTACATCCTTAACATTGCGACGGATTTTAGCTATGGAATTCCCTAGTTAATTATATACTGAACATAGCGAAGGATTTTAGCGACATAATTTCCCTACTAATTACATCCTGAAATTATAGCTATGGATTTAACGATGGAATTTCCCTCGCTAATTACATACTTAATATAGCGACGAATTTTAGCGACGGAACTTCCCTAGCCAATTACTTCCTGGATATAGCGATAGATTTTAGTGACGTAATTTTCCTTGCTAATAAAATCAAAAATATATCGATCGATTTAGCGAGGAGACTTCTCTAGCTAATTAAATCTGAAATATAGCGACGGATTTAGTGACTGAACTTCCCTAGCTAATTACATTTCAACATAGCGATGGAATTTCCCTGGCCAATATTTAATTATTTAATTTTTTTATTTATTATTAGTTTTAATATTTTATTTAATTTTGTTTATTAAATGTATGTTAATGGTCTATAAATGAGCAATCTTTTAAAGGTACATTCTCCACTTAAAATCATAAAAAATGATATTATTAATAATTAATTTAAAATATATAAAAGTAAAAAAAATTATATTAGTAAGGACTAAGATAACTATTTTTATGATGTATTAATTTTTTAAAAATTATACAAAAATTTTTATAAAGTTTTTAATTAAGAAACTAAATAAATTAAATTAAAGTAACATTAAATAATTAATTCAATAAGTATAATAATTTTTCGATATTTTAAAAATTAAATTAACATACATTAAAATTTCTATTAATTTAAATGTAAATTAATTCATTATGATAAAATAGAAAATATTTTCAAAAATATCTGAATTGATGAATAAACTAGTAAATATTAATATTATTATAAGTATTAGAAAAATTTATGATTATAGAAATCTTTTGAAAAAATAATATATATTTTAAAAATCTTGAAATATAATAAAAATATAATTTTTTCAATAAAGTTAAAAAAATAAATAATAATTATAAATAAATACATAGATGTTTAAACCTACTAAAATTTATAAAAATTAAATAATTGAGTAATATTTTTACAATTAACTTTTAACATTAAGTTTTTATTAAAATAATAAATATTACTTTTTTTAATTATCTTATCACTTAAGTAATTTTTTGAATTTTAAAAATTATTAAAGATATCAAATAATATGAAATTTTATGCATTTAAAATTATTTCATATTATCTTCATAAAAATTAATATGAATTCTTAAAAATTTATAATCATAAAATATAAATTTTTATATATTTTTTAACATTGAGAGTATTTTATAACATTTAGGAGAGTTGCTAAAAGACATTATCTTTTCATTTATGTTTTTTATATGAAGTTTGTTAATTTTGTACCTATTTGATTTTTTTAAGGCAAAACATATTTTTTTATTGTTTATATATTTATTTATTAATAAATATTTTAATAAAAAATTGTAAGGTATTTGTTTTTCATTTGTACCTTGCTATACGCACATTAATTTTGTTGAAAAAATTTTGATAGTAAATAAAATTAATGAGTATTTTTGTATTATATATATATATATATATATATATTGTTTATTTAATGTTTTAATAATTAAAAATATAAATATTTTCCTAAAATATACATTCTCTCTCTCGACGCTGACACATCTCTAACAGGACGAATTCCTCCTCATTCCACCATTTACCTCTCGATGCCGATTCAACAAAAATTATTTCGCGATTTAAATTTTAATTTGTTATTGATTTGAGGTACATTTATAAATTGATTCTTCGTCGATTATCTTAGATTGCTTAATCGAAGAGTAAGCATTTTTATTCTATTTTTTTGTTTCTGGATTTCTTCTTTAATCACCATGGTATGCTTGGATTTTGTATATAAACTTATTTGTATACTTGCATCATGCATTTGTGATATAATGCATTGTCATTGTGTGGATTTTGATGGTGGCTGTATACAAAAATAATATATAAACTATATATATACTTAGGGTTGCTGACTTGATATCTACAAAAAAGTATACATCAATATGCATGTGTATTTTATACATAACTAGTATACATACTTAGGTATGCCGACTTGATGTCTACAAAAATAGTATACATCAATATCCATATATATTTTACATAACTAGTATACATACTTAGGTATGCCGACTTTGATATCTACAAACATACATACATCAATATGCATGTGTATTTTATACATAACTAGTACACATACTTAGGTATGACAACTTGATATCTACAAAAAATATTGAAAAATGAGTAATGCTTGAATTCAAAAATAAAATAAAATAAAATGAAATAAATGAGATAAATGAGATAAATGAGATAAATGAGATAAACGAGATAAATGAGATAAATGAGATAAATGAGATAAATGAGATAAAGAGATAAACGAGATAAATGAGATAATGAGATAAATGAGATAAATGAGATAAATAAATAAATGAGATAAATAAAATAAATGAGATAAATGAGATAAAAAAAATAAATGAAATAAATGAAATAATTGAAATAAAATAAATAAAATAAATAAAATAAATAATAAATAAATAAATAAATAAAATAAATAAAATAAATAAAATAAATAAAATAAATAAATAATAAAATAAATAAAATAAAATAACATAAATAAATAAAATAAAATAAATAAAATAAATAAAATAAATAAAAATAAATAAAATAAATAAAATAATAAAATTAATAAAATTAATAAAATAAATAAAATAAATAAAATAAATAAAATAAATAAAATAAATAAAATAAAATAAATAAAATAAATAAAATAAATAAAATAAAATAAATAAATAAAATAAATAAAATAAATAAATAAAATAAAATAAAATAATAGTTTAGCATGTCAATTTAAATTAAATTGATTATACTCGATTGAACTAGTTTGAACTATTCTACCAACTTCTAGAAAACTCAATAATATTCACACATGTAATTGAAATAATTGAGCAAGAGTTTATCATTTCACTTTGAAATGTTCTCTTGATATGTGTTTTGTGATAGGAACCCCAAATAACTTTTATTATAGGCAAGATTCCAAGTTTTTTAATTTATGATTCAACATTTAGTAAGCCAACACATGGCTTTCACATGTCAATTCAATCCTTGGCAAGTTTACACATCATCATATAACAAGCACACTTTCAAGCACTTGGCATTAATGCACGAGAACACATAGAAAGTACATAATCAATACTTATCACTCATGTAAACCAAGACATGGAATCATACATACTAACACATGATATTCATGCAAGTAAGCATGTGATAAGCTTGTAAGTCAACATATGATATTAAAATAATTATTCTTATTAATTTTTTCATAGACTTTATAATCATTTTCCTACATGATTCATTTATATTATTATGGTTGCACTTATCTTTAACAAAGATTATCATGGTGTGTGTGTCTGTGTGTGTATATATAAAGATTTATATTTACCATGTATCTAACATTTTGTAAATTAAATTTATCTTGAAATCATCTCAAACATATAATAGCTTCATATTTATGTTTCTTGAAATAAAACACTTATATTTCTATATAATTTCAATATTCCTTCAATAGATGTCTTGTAGTGTGTGATTCCTTGTGATCTCTCTTGTGTTAGTGATGAGTGGACTTATTGAATCAAGTTTAGTAATATTAAAATATGATTTCATGCTGATATAATAAGATCAACATATAGCAATGTGTCATGGACACTCAAGCTAAGATAGTAATAAATATATGAACCAAACTTTTGTGTACATAATTACTATCAAGAATAATATTTTAAAAACAAATAGCATGGTAATAAAATTCAAACCAATAACATGGTAGACTAATCGGAAAAAGATGATGAATACTCTAACACTTAATATATGAGTCCGATCCTCATAGATGTTGGATATGTTTTCAATGGTACTATCATTTATCATGTTTTTCAGATGTTGGGACATGAATTTTACCTATTCTAATCATGAAGCCTCATAGCTTATATAAGAGCCAAATAATAATTTTGGGTTGAGTTTGGGAGAAGGGTAGATAGATAAAAAAAGTATAATATTTTAAATCTATAACATTTTTGATTTAGATAAAGGATATAAAACTATTAAAAATATTTCGAAATTTTTAATGTTTATAATCCCCATAATGTCATGTAACACAATAGATTTTTTTCTACCAAATAATGTTTTATCAACTTTAATTTATGATTTTAGCCACAAAAATGTAGTTTATTATTACTCTAACAATTCAACTTCTACCAAATTTATATTAACTATAATTTATACCATTAACAACTGTGGATTATGAAGAGTTTGGGTATCTCTGTAATGTTGATGAATTTCATGCCTTACAAGTGTATTCTTCTTACAACAACATTCGTTAGGACACCCTTTATCCTACCATGTTAATAACATCATCTTTTAACACAGTAATTTTTTTGTGCTCCAATATGTTTATTTTAAACAATTTAAAAAACTTATAAATATGAGGAGTAATTATTAGTTGAACGGTGTAGCTATTAGTTGAATACCATAACTATTAGTTGTAACCTACAAGCTTGAATCTAAGTTTCATGTTTCACAAAATTTGTGGCAGATGTATCTTGTAATAAATAGTAATAAAGAATATAAGAAAATATGAGAAGTATTATGGAAATATATGTATCATTAATGAAACATTAATTTATAGTACTAGCGAATATATGTTAGTACTCTTTTATGTGAGTACTCTTTTATGTGAGTACTCTTTTATAGTTTAATATGATATAAACATATTTACTAATTATATTTTAGTCCAAAACATATATATTTAAATATTATTTCATATCTTAATAAAATGAATACAAATTATTATAATTTCAAAAATATCAATACAATATAATAAAAAAATAGTAACATATTATAAAAATATTGTAAAATGAATTATAAAGAACATTAATAAGTTGTAAATAAAAATAAAATTTTCAAAACTATTGAGAATTATATTGTATTTTTATATTTTTTTATCTTGAGATACTAGGATAGGATGATTCATATATAGTAAGAGTGTTCATAGTTTATTTTTGTATTTATAAATGAATTTTTATTTTATTTAATAAATTATAATGTCATTTTATAATTTTTATTCATAATATTATATTATTGTTAGTTTTTATTTATTTTATTCAGTTATTTTATTTTTATGGAAATACTCGAAATGTAAAGTTTCATCAATCATTTTTATTCATTATGTAAAGGCATGAGTTTTAGAATGAAATGTCATGACTGTCATGTATTTATGAAGAGATTAATACCAATTGAATTCTGTGAATTACTTCCACTAAGTGATTGGAAGGTCCTTATAGAACTTAGTTTGTTTTTCAAATAGCTAACCACAATCACAATCAAAACTGATGACATGGTGAGGCTGGAGAATGACATTCCACTTATTATTTGTAAGCTTGAATGGATATTCCCACTGAGTTTTTTTGACTCGATGGAGCTTTTTCCTGTCCATTTAGTATATGAAGCAAGGATTGTAGGGCAAGTGCAATTCAGTTGATGTACCCTTTTGAGAGGTAAATACATATAATTTGTTGTGTTTTATTATTTAGTACTTTAAGTATTATTGTAATTTAATCTAATTGAAACCTAACATTATGGATGTAGGTATCTTCGTAAGTTGAAATTGAATGTTAGAAATAAGACAAAAGTTGAAGGTTCAATTTGCAATGCATATTTAGTAGAAGAAGCATCATCAATTTGTTCTTATTATTTTGAGGATCATATCAATACAAAGAATATAAATGTGCCACGGAATTATGAAGGTCATGTGATGGAAGAAAATGATTCTATGAAAAAACTATCTTTCTTTAAGAACCCTGGAAGAGCATTTGGAAGAGCAATGAAAATATGTATGATAGATGAAGAGTACAAAGCAACTCGGAGCAATGTTTTACTTAATTGTGAGGAGGTTGCACCATGTATTGAATATGTATACTACTGTATATGTAATTTGTTTTTATTTAATAATCTGTTTGTATAAGAAAATATTTTTCTGTTTTAATATTTTCATGTAAGTGCAGGAAAGGAAATATTAAAAGGCGGGGCATGCAGTAGTAGCACAATAATGGAGGTCCCGCTGTGGTTAAATGAACCGAGATATTTTTTAATATAAAATGATTTGTAATTTTATTTTTTGGGTGGCTGTTTTTGACCCGTGGAACTATTCATCATCTCTCTATCTTCTCTCTGTGTGATTTATCACGACTGCTCTATGTGCTACATACTGTAAGAAGTTTCTGTTTTGTTTAATCTGTAATGCATAAGCATTTTCTGGTGGATGTAGCTAGTAGTACTGAGTGACTAGCGAACCACATTATTTTCGGTGTTGATTTCTCATTTTTTTTGATTCTGTCGTGGATGCTTGCTGGATTGGGATATATATTACTTTTATTCTGTGTTTCTATTGTTTTTGTATCTTAATCTCAGTACCGTGGTAGCGCAATTGCCCAACATATACCCAAAATGGTTGCAGATTTAATCATATTTTAATTTTAATTTTAATAGGAATTATTAAAAATTGATATACATTTTTTACTCTCTTTTTATATTTGTGCAGTATTTATGTTGAGCAGTTAAAATATAGGCATCCAGCAATTTCCAGCAAAGATGTGATTAAGACATCTTTGCTGGAAATTGCTGGATAGTTAGGCAAATTGCCAAGTAGATATCCATACAAATTAATGCAGACACACAGATAGTTAGGCAGATTATCAATTTGTAGAGAGAAAAACATTCAAATATTAATGCAGGCAAATTGTCAAGTAGATAGATAGTTAGGCAGATTGACAATTAGAAAGACTAATAGATATCCATACAAATTGATAGATAAACAGATAGACAACCAGACACACAGACAGATAGACAGTTAGACTAACTAACAAATAGATAGATAGATAGTTAAACAGATAGATAGTCAGTCAGACAGACAGACAAATAGATAAATAAATATTTTTCCAAACAGATTGATAGATACATTGATAGACAAATAGGTAGATTAATTGATAAATAGATTGATATAATGAAAGATATATAGGTAGATAGATAAATAGATAAATAGATCGATAGATATATAGATACACATATAAATAAATATTTAGATAGACAGACAGATATACACCTAGATAGTCAGATAGATAGATAGATAGAAAGATAGATATATCGATAGATAGACATATATATGGACCAATATATTTTCATATTGATAGAAACATTGATAGATTGATTGATATACATATTTATAGATAGATTGATTGACAGATTGATATATATATTAATAGAAAGATATATATAAAGATAGATAGATAAATAGATAGATAGACAGATAGAAAGAAAGAAAGAAAGAAAGAAAGATAGTTAGTTAGTTAGATAAAAATATAGAAAGATCGATAGATAGATAGATAGACAGATTTATAGATAGATATATAGATAGATATATAGAGAAATAGATAGATAAATTAATAGATAAACAGATATTTAGATTGATTGAGAGATAGATAGATAGACAAATAAATAGATAGCAATAAATAGATAGACAGATTGATTGATTGATTGATAAATAGATAGATAGATATATAGATAGACATATAGATAGATTGATTGATAAATAGATAGATAGATATATAGATAGACAGATAGACAGATAGATAGATAGACAGATAGATTAATTGATTGATTGTTAGATAAATAGAAGAGATAGATAGATAGATAGAAAAATAGATAAATCTATAAATAGATAAATAGTCAAATAGATAGATATATAGATATATAAATATATAGTTATCCATATAGATAGACAGACAAACAGATAGATACATAGATAAATAGATATATAGATGGATAGACGCATACACTATAAGAAATTATCTATTTAGCTACGAAAATTTCTTAGGCAAATAATCCCTAGCTAATTTCAACGAGATTAGCTAGGGAATAGCAAGATATGTTAGATTTTATATCGAATGAATAATTTGTGATGGATTTTTGATGGAATAGTGATAAAAATTTTTGATGGAAAAAT
The DNA here is from genome assembly GCA_029783825.1 of Sapria himalayana. NCBI lineage: Eukaryota > Viridiplantae > Streptophyta > Magnoliopsida > Malpighiales > Rafflesiaceae > Sapria > Sapria himalayana. The sequence goes on from JAREIK010017769.1 coordinate 11,320, forward strand.
ATCTCTAGCCAATATTGTCTTAGATTTTTGAACAAAGGTTAGCGCTAAATTTATCAACGAATTTATTGATCGATTTTTCCTATCTAATTAGCTCCAGAAAATATCCCTCTCTAAATAATTATCTTGAAATTTATTTTTAGAATTTAATATTAATAACCATGCTTTTGAATTTTAAAAATCAGATGCTGGTGTTGTGAATTCTGGCTATAGATTTTTAAAAATTTTCATATGTCAGCATTGAGAATGATGACTATTTAATTAAACCATTGGTCATCATTCACAATGTTGACATTTGAATTTCAAACATTATTAAATGCCAACTTTAGGAACACCTGCTATTTAATTAAACCAATGGTAGTCATTCTCAATGCCAACTATTGAATTTAAAAATTTTCAAATACTGGCATTGGGAATGATGACTATTTAATTAAACTAATATCTATCATTCAGAACACTTGCTTTTAAACTAGTTTATCTCTATCTGATCTTCATCTCCCTTCCTCCATTTTCTTTTCTTCATTTTCACCTAACCCCCTAAAATTTTCAGCCATTTATTCAACCAGTGGCCTCCTCCTTTCACCAAACCCTACAGCTACAAACAATTCAGCATTTGCTTATTATATAGAAATATTCATCTCAAGTGCAAAAAATTAAATTATAGGATACATAGATTCTATTGTATCCAACTAAAAAAATTACAAAATAAATTAAAACCATATTTGAAGCTAACACACACACACATGAGTTCTAATCATCCAACAAATACATAAGCATGCTAACCATCCAATATTATCTATGATGCAGAACTGAAAATCTTCTCCCAAGTCCCACAAAAAGAGTTGCATGTGCCTCCAGCCATTTTTTGTGCATAATCAACAAGTGCTCTCGCAATCTAATCCCATATATGAACAATCTCTCGGAGATGTTGGGTGTGGGAGGCATCATGCCGAGTCGCTCAAACTTAATTTCACCTTGGCAACAAAATCTCTACCCTCCTTTCTGTTTCAATCAAAATACACAAAACATCACATGCAACAAAAAATAGATAAGCATATTTATTTAAAAGACTTGAAGAAGATAAATTTAACACACACACAACTTTAGCAGGAATTGTGTCCAAGATGATCGGAGAATATCTTGGTTAATCAGAAGGAACAAGCACTTTTATAGGAATTGTGTCAATATAGGGGTAGGAAAGGTGATGCGTCAATTTAAGTGGGTATGTAATGTGATATGCAGGTGTGTGGGGGTATAAACATCTTGGATGAGGGGTAAAAAGTAGGCATTGTTGGCTCGAAGTGTACCTAAATCACTCTCACTATTTGAACCATGACCTAACCTACCATCTCGAGCATGACATTTGTGATCAATTCCCGCTCTCCCTCTCTCTCTCTACATCAAATGGGATGCATACATGATGGTGTTGATGACAACGGACATCTAATAAATGGTTCATGTGATGTCGAAGCTTTCTTAGTGTACCCAGTGATATGATGGTCTTCACCAATATAGTGTAACACCGATCGGGTAATATGATATATGTCGCATAAAGCAATAAAGGTATCAACACTAGAGTGAATGACTATGTCAACCATAGTGGAAATCTGAGTGAACCAAAGAAAGAATTATAATTACATAATCTAATAATTAAAAATTAGGTAAAATATTTTAGATACACGTGACTCTAACTTACCAAAAGATCCATACTACCAGCTGTAGTATGGAACCCCATATCATCCCTATGAAGTAATGATGCCATAAAACATCATGTAATACAATGATACCATTTCATGTATGGATAATGAAGGTCCATTAAACCTACCATAGGGGGTGAAGTGATAATCCTAGCCACTCGTGTCTCCTATAATTCTATGTATGTTGCATGATACATCACCCAATCGCACTGGTATCATCCACGTGCATCCATTGCATGCAATTGTTCCTCATATGAGCAAGCTGGAGGTATCTCTTGAAGCATTCCAAACTAGTGCAGGACTTTATCTGGATGATGCCACTCAACAATCTTGAAACAAATAAGCTGTGACATCATCTGCTAGATCTCCTGATCAGCTAAGAGAGCTGATCAAGTAACTCTCCCACGTATGGTTTCCATGACACCTACATGTGAACACATAATATCAATAAATTTTACAATAATATCAATATAATTAATATAGAACCAAATAATTTTACATAAACATTACCTGATCAGGAGTCTCTGCATCTAGCTGATCTCGGTTTAGGAGTACACCCGATGGGTTATGCACCCATGTCAAAGGTACTCTTCATCTACACCCTAGTGAAAGAGCTAGCTCTATGTCTAGCTTTGCCAGAGATTGAGTTGGTAATCCATTACAAATAGCCTCAGGTAGGTCACCATTCCCGAAATTGACATCAGCATCGTGTAAGGCATGAGCAGGTGGTGGTGCTATATTTGCATGTGGTTGCCCAAAATTGGGTAGCCCGACGTGAAGTCTCTCCCAAGACCATAGCTGAATACAAAATAATTAGAAAGTGGGTCATAATATTGTAGTTTTTATATTGTGTTAAGAAAAATATGATAAATCATCCATACATAACAACACACTTTCTCATTTATTACATACCTGTATTAGTGTAATACAACTGCTAATACCATGACTATGATTTAAGCTATCTCAGCATAACTCATGGTATGTATGTGCTAGTACTGCACCACCCCAACTATATATCATAGTATCCATCAAATCTCAAAGTAGTGAGAGAAAGAACATGAGAACATGCACACCCTTCTTGTCCACAAACAAGAATGATCCAATAAGCACTAAGATGAACCCACATGCACAACGTTCTAATGTGCCTTCATTTGCAACAGGTGGTGGGGGGTATAACTAGATACATAACCACCACAAAGAGATAGTGGCTCTTCTGATAGCATCGGTGGATGGGATGACACCGAGCAACTCCACGCACAACACCGCCACATCGAACACATATGTGCCAGTGATTGCTGGGTCATGGATACGAAGGCCAAGGAGGATGGTGACATCTTATAAGATAATCATCATCTCTCCTACTAACACATGAAACGTGTGTATCTCGAGTGGCCATTTCTCGATGAGTGAGGTGATAAGTGGCTAATCAATGGAAATGTGGCCCAAATGATATATACCATAAAATCTAACCCTAATCATGTATGGCCGAATCCAAATATCCATCCTCCACATAGTCATGAAGGCACTCATCTGTTGTCGAGGGTAGAGGATCTCATGAAGCTATAAGCAACGAAACAACCAAATTTAAAAGTGATTATGTATAAATTACATGTTAAAACTACTGATAGTAATTGCTAATTAATAAATTATGTACTTGCTCTGTATCTACTAAGTCTGATCGGTATCTATCTTGCAATTCCAAGATAGATATATCCGACAGATCACATCATGAAACCCCCTAGCCATATCTATAAGATATAACAAATCTAGAATAATTGTCAATCATGGTTATCAATATTAATCACAATGATAATTTATAATACACACATAGAATAAGAATGTTTCATTCAATAGAATAAGTCTGATACAAGACAAAAACAAAATATTTAGGGCCTCATTTATAAAAAATTAATATTAGTACATTAGTCTTATACCGAATAACAACAAAAAAGTGAGGCCTCTTTTACAAATAAACAACTAAACTTGATCTATTCTTACAAGACCACTGATTGTGACCCTCTTGTTTACACAACCTACATTTTATCTTAGTTTTCTCCTCCCTAATGTCCATTTTATTATGCAAACGGATTGATTTAGGATAGCCATTGACTTTGTCATTTCATTGACATATTAGCTATAATCATTGGACCATCATAAAAATGTCATTCATCTTCGTTGAATATGGGATAAAACAAGATTGCCCAAGTATCATAGTAAGACTACGTAGTGTAGTAGTCTTGAACAAATTACTAAAAATCAACACATTGATGCTGACATGTTGCTATGATATGGCTACATGGAAATCCATATATCAGTGTCTTACCACATGTGTATTTCATGTCATTTATGTTGAGGTCTCTTGGACCTTACATGAAAATATGCCCTATATGTAATAGTAAAGAAGAATTTCTATTAATTCAGCCTTAACCACATGACCTTGAATCCGAGTATCAACATATGGTGTGAACTGCTCATCTGATTCCAATCTATCAGCACCTTGTTCCCTTCTTGTAGCAAAGTAACTGTTAAGGCAAGAAAATATTTACTGAACTAATATAGTGATTAGTAAGCAATGAGCCCCTTTATGTTTACTATTAAATACCTTTGACATATTGGTTGTCAGTATTCCATATTTTCGACTTCCATCATGTGAAAGTACTCATAAAGGAAGAGGGATCACCTCTAACCATTGTCAGTGCTTCAGAATTAATTCTCTCAATTATAGCCATATGCCTATTCATCTTCTGTGTTGTTGTCATAACATCTACTTTGTAGACCAAATTCTATTTATCATTGAAGCTGGTCATAAAATTGCTTGCAAGATGATGCATATAGATCTTGTGATAGCCATATGGTGCATCCCAATTAAGATGATGATCACTCATAGCTGTTATAATACCTGGATGTCTGTCAAATATTACAAAAATCCTTGTCCGTTAAGTTACTCTATTTCTAAAACATGCCATGAAAATTCCCCAACCATCAATATTCTCGCCTTCTATGATAGTAAATGTCAATGGAAATAACTAATTATTTTAGTCACATCTCATAGCAATCAACAATTTCCCTTTATACTTCTCATACAAATGTGTACCATTAATACTTAGTATAGAATGATAATTTGTGAACCCTTCAATAGATGGCTTGAATGACCAGAACACGCACTGATATGTCTTATTATTTGACACACTATGAAAGATGGTTTTCCAAAAAACAACACATCCAGGATTGGCTTATTCTATGGCCAAGAACAAATGTGGGAGATCTATATATGATTAAATAAACTCACCAAATAAGTGTCTAAATGCCTTATGCTTCCCATCCAAGGCTTTTTTATATGAAATTTTATATCCCCATTTCTTCATCATGATTACTTGAATAGTAGCAGGGGACAATATAAATTGTGTCATAATTATAGATTCTATATGAGTAGCAACCAACTTTGACTCTAGTTGATGATGGTCTCAGTTTAAACATGGATTTACACAAGTATGCGGCCCTTTATATTTTTTGATCACAAATATGTTAATATCTTTTACAACCATGACATGCAACTTTTATTGATATTGATATACTTCGGCCGTTTTACATCTTAAAACCAGTAATTTTTTTGAGGAGACAACTCCAACAAACTCATGGTGTATTCATATTGAGTAAATCTTTGTAGCCTATTACAATTCAGATTTAGAATTAAAAACTTACCCAACTACAAATTCACCACTTGCATATGAAAAATTTTAAAATTCAATATCCAGCATTGAGAATGATGGCCATTGGTTTAATTAAATAGTCATTGTTCCTATCGCCAGCATTTGAAAATTTTTAAAATTCAAATGCTAGCATTGTGAACGACGACCATTGGTTTAATTAAATAGTTGTCATTCCAAATGCTGACATTTAAAAATTTTTAAAATTCATAAGCTGCCATTCACAATGTTGGCCTCTAATTTTTAAAATTTAACAGTGTGGCAATGGTCGTCATTGTGAATGATGGCCATTGCCATGATGTTTCCAGGCACACTAAGTTGGTAATATTTTTCAAACTAACATTATATTTTATATTTTTTATTTAAAATGCATTATTTCCATACAAAACTCCATAAATTAGGTTATAGATATTTAAAAATTAGAAATATGTTTATGAACCTTTATGTACAAGACCATAAACCATGAAAAACAATTTAACACCTCAACTTCCATTAAAGTTCGCATACATACATCTTAAATACCAAGCTTACTTGAGAAAAAATTGATATTAGTTTTATATAAAATTTGTATGAATGCTAGCTGATCACAAATAATGCATAGGATGAAATGTCAGTATTATCTTAAATCTTATTGTTTAAATTATCATTTAACAAAATATGTTTTATTTATTTATGAACAATCTAATTAAAAGCAACTCATATATTTGCTGGTCTATGATTCATAAGAGTTTACAAGTGATGGAAGTTTTGACTATTTATTGTGCTTGTGTTAGAAATGCTATTTTGGGTTAAGCCAAAATATTTATTTGTTTAATTAGCAATTAAGTAAGGCAAAACTAATATCTCAGAGAGTTTGGTTGCTCACATTGATTTAGTAAGGCCGAAAATACTCAACCTAGATCTTTGTTGCTTAGTTTGTAGGTGAATACCAACTCAGGTTGTGCTACTTGAATTGTCAAGTTGACTTTGTTTAATGTTAAAATATAATAAATTTTTATTTTATCAAGAGATTAATATACAAATTATATTTTAAAAATTATAAAAATTATTAATCATTTGCTTAAAAATTATATCCAACTCAAATTAGAATACTCATTAAATCAAGAATATTCATAATTAGTGAAAGAATTGTTGAGTTTGCTATTCTTTCACACATTCAAATAAATATATGTGTAACTGAGTGAATAGTGATGTGCAATATGATGCTATACTAAAGCTTGTTTCTCATGCTATACAAATCATTTAATTTGCTATTTGAAAACTTTACAAAAAATACAGTAGATTTAAAATTATTTTAAAGTTTCAAAATATAATAAATTATAATTAATAGTTAAATTATAAGAAATTAAAATTTACACCCAATTAATAGTCCAAATTATAAGATATTAAAATTAACTTCCAATTAACAGTCCAAATTAAAATAAATTACAAGTCCATGCTAACAAATAAATAAGAATTAAAACACATGAGTGTTCTGTTTGTGTTTATTGTATAATAGTGAAAAAATTAAATTCATTAAATTTGATATTGTTCATGTATTTTTACAACTTCCTTAATTTTGATAAAATTAAAGAAAAAATTAATTTTTTCCTTGTAAAAAAACCATCCTAAATTAAATATAAAATATGAGTTACTCATGGTGATGCTGATTAGTAAACTCATTTTTTTTTGCTAGTTTAATATTGTTTGAAAATATTTTTAATATTGTTGTTAGATGTTATTAGATGTAGGGAAAATTATGTTATGGTGCATTAAAATAATATTTTTAAAAAATTACCTAAATAAGTAAATATTCATATTAAAAAAATATAAAATATAAGATTTCTAATTTCTGGTAAACTCAAGAAATACTTTTATTCTTCCTGTATATTTCATGATTTGAAAAAAAAATAAAAAAATAAAAACAAAAATATATATTCAAAAACACTATAGCATGAGAGGTATATTGTTTTGGAAAATAGTATGCTCGATTTGTAACAATATAATATTTATATAAATATTAAAAACATAAAACATTATATATTAATATTTATATATTTCTATAATCTTATGACATTATATATAAATGTTCATACTTTAATATATATAAACGTATAGCATTATATATAAACATTGATATGTTTATATAAACATATAAAATTATTTATAAATATTTATACATATGTGTTGATGTTTATAAATATTTATACAACATTTACATAATACTATCCATTTATAAAATTGTTTATATAACATTTATATAACATATAAAATGTTTATACACATTTATAAACATTTATATAACATATAAATTTTTATATAACTATATAATATTTATAATGTTTATATAAATGTGATATATAAATTATATAATATTTATAAAAATGTTACATATGTATGTGTGTGTGTGTGTGTAATATTTATAAAAATATTGTAAACACAGCATTATATCTATTCACTGAAACATTTATATAATCATATGCCATTATATATAAAAGTTTATACATTAATATAAATGTGAAACTGAGAGAATAGTGATGTGCAATATGATGCTTTTATGCATACACAAGAGATTATTTCTATAATGTATATATGATATGAAAAAATGATATATCATAGAGAAATATTAGTAGTTTTATCTATGAATGAAGCCGATAGTATTATTGGGTATTGAGGGAGATAATTCAATTATCATTTTCATTTAGGAGTCATTATAGAGCTCCTCTATCGTGATGTTACTTTAAAGAAATAAACAAATCTTTTTTAAAATTTGTTGTTGATACTTCTCATTTGTTATGTACTATAGTTTTCATAACTCATTTTTTTTACTTGATGTATGATTATTAATTCAGAAGTTAATAATCATTGTATAGAAAATTATTATTTGCTTAATATTTTGTTCTCGTTTTTTAAAATATTGAAATAGCTACTAAAAATTATCTATAATAATTCGTTATTAAAATATACAAGTTGAAATTTGGTTGCTTTTGTATTATTTTTTATTTTTGGATTTATGTGTAGTCTTATTTTTTTGAGAAATATATTTTTAAGTAATTAATTTTTAATTTTTTTTTGGATAATGTTAATATTATATATTTTTATTTTTATGGTCAGATATATTATTAGTTATTTGAATATTATTGATATGTTACTTATTCATTATTTACTTGGTTATTTATTTTTTGTTTAATTGAGATGTTATAAATTTTGTATGATTATATATTTATACAATCTATCAATGGTTATAAGAAATAATATATTTTTTAATAAATGAAATAATATGAAAATTTAATTACCAATTAATAGTGTTCATGGTTATTAGTATTCTTATTTATTTTCTCCATTATTATAACCATAAATTATTTTTTTTTATATTTGAAATTTAGTTAATTAATTTATAAATAATATTATAAAAAATAACCATTAAAATTTCATATACTATTAACCATAAATTTATTTATTTATGAAATATAATTAATGGTTAAATATAATATAATTTTGTTTTCTAATATTTTTATCTCTAACCCATCTCTCCCCCATCTGGCCGTCTCTACGTAATTAGGTCAGTTCACTTCCTGAAAAACCTTCGACTATTAGAACACACTACCATTCTAACATTGTTTCCAAGAACCGTATCAAACAAAGGACATCTCTCAAAACACATAGTCATCGCAACATTATTTCAAAGAACCGTATCAAACAAAGAACATCTCTCTCTCTCTCTCTCTCTGTTTTTTAGTTTATCAACATTATAATTTAATGAAAAATTAAAAATGAGTTTTACAAATTTAAGATCGGTAGTGAGCTAAATGGTGCTTTTTTGTTGAGTTCTTGTGTATAATGATAAATTGGTGGTATGAACTTTTTTTCTTTTAATGATTATTTTTTTAAGTTTTATGGATTTCAAATCAACCAAAAAGTATGCTAGCTCTAAAATTCGAAGAATAGTCAAAGAGGACGAAGAAAATAATAACAAGGAGGAGAAGAAGAGCAAGGTACTGTAATTTTTTAAATTGAATTTATCTTATATATTAATTTTGGTTTTTATATTTTAAAAAATTTTGTTTTGTAGAGAGGATGAATATGAAGAACCTATGGAAATTTATCTACTAGATAGGTTTCTATGGTTATAGTTGAAACTCTTAAATTTTTCTCAAACCAGAACATATAGATAGTTTCCTAAGGTTTCAATGGTTCTAGAAGAAGGTAAACTTCAAACATAACCTTTAATTTTGTTGTCATTGCAATTGTTGACAGTTTGTTGCAGGTTGTAATTTATTGTTGGTGGATGTTATTGAATTAATTCTATTTAATTTTTTTTCTTAATAAATCATATTTTCTGGTCTCTAATTAGGTACCCAATAAATTCTGTAGTTATTCTATTCTATTATGATTGTAAATGGTTTCATTAATTTAATTGGCCCAATATTAATTTTTGTTTAATAGTACTATTAAAAAATGTCAACTTACACTAAGTCTTTATTTATATCTATCTAATATTGGCATGTAGAATCAAATCACACTTGATGGAGAAATGAGGGGTGTAGAATACTAAGAACCCATGTCAGCCTAACATATTGTAAGTAGGGGAACAAACATTGTATAGAATTTTCTCGATGAGTTTTCTTAGATCCATACATTCTCAAAGCACACTGGCCATGCATGGTGACCTATTTCGTGTATACATTTATAAAAAGTAATTATTCCATCATTATATAAGGTTCACCTGAGTAATATGATAGATAATTTGATTAGTAATAGAGTACACCCTTTTGTTTTAAAAAAATGTGCATATAGTATATATATCCAAAGTAATAGACATGTGGTGCATGTTAAGTTGCTTATATAGTTCAATCTATGTTTGCTTTACATGCACATTATTTATTGTTTACAATGAAACATGTGCACTAATATGCTTCAGTACACAAAAAACTTACCAATTTCTTTGTCACACATACAAAAAATTAGAAATTATCAAAAATAATAGTGTATAACTAAATGAAAAAAAAATCAAACAAGATGAAGCACGTCATTTAATAATGGCTTTCAAATTTTTGACTATGATCTAATGTTGATTCTGAGATTATTACAGAGAATCAATATATCAAAGAAAATTTTTTAATTAAAATTGTTTAATGGATCTAAATCTCCAAATGAAAAAATATCTTTAATATTGGTGTGATATTTTATTTTTAATGTTATTCTAGTAGTATAATTTTTGTTAAATTCAACAATTAGCAATAAAAAAATAATGATAAAAATAATCAAAAAATATCATCAATGCATAATATGAAACTCTTAATATATGATACTCTTGATATAGCGTATGTTTTCCTTTTATTTTCTTTTTTCTTTTCAGTTATTTTAGATTTAGCATATGTTAATAAATATTTTTGTGCATTTGATGATACTCTTGATATATGATACACACACGCACACACACAAATATGTATTTATAGTTTTTTGTTTGAATTTATGTGTATCATTGTATTTTTTGTCATTTATATATCTGAAATGTTTTGTTTTGGTGTAACATTATAATATGAGTATATTAAATGATTTTATAAATTTTTTTTAATTATAGCCATGTTATTGTTTGATGAAATTAATTAACCTGTTTCATAATATTTTAAAAAAAGTGATGTGCCCATTTAGTTTATTTGCTCATTGACTATTTGGGCATTATGAAAAATAGCCCTCGTGAGCTGCACTTGCCAAAATGTAGATTTTCTTTAATCTTTTCTTTGATAAAATAATCCTTTTATGTGATTAGACTACTAATAAAAGATTGGATTGGAAATTTCATATTACATGAGTTAACAACCATCATAGAAAATTAAATTTGGCATTTCAATACAAAAAATTAATTTCTCAATTAAATATCTAATTGGAAAAGTACATAAGTGATAGTCATATCTATAATTTTTACATTATAGTCTATCTAAGTTGTCATCCTTCTTATCCTTTAAATTTGAATTGATGTGTATGTAAATAATATTTAAGTAAAGTACTTAAATATTAGGATAAATTTTATTTCACTGCTATTTTTTTTGGTAGGTCTTTAGTTCATAAGATTGTGTGTCCTTATGCTGCTACTTTAATTAACTATTTATTTATGCATTTCTTTGGCTTTACTCTTTGTATTTCAGTCATGTGTCTCTATAATATAAAGCTTTAGTTTTACTAGATTATATTCATTCATTTCTAATCTCTATCTTGTTAGTAAACTTAATGTAGGATGTGACTGGATCACTAAGAGCTGTAGTCAACTAGTTTTGCTTAATTGTCATTCTTCTTAGCTTAGTTAGTTTACTTTGGCAAATTATATTTTAATTGCAGTTTTCCTCAAAATATGTTAATGTTAATGTCTGTTAATTATTCATCTGTGATTATTCATATCTCTAATCAGCCCATATTTGTAATGCTAGGAATCTGTAATTGCAAGCTTCTTCATCTATGTTTTCTAGTTTAATACTTTGTATGATATGTTTTCTAGTCCATATCTATTATTATTCATGTCTGAATTCTTCAATAATTGATTTATCAAAAGTTCTTGGAATTGGATCTTCATTCCATTTATTTTTTCTGTCTTATTTATTTTTATATTCAAAGATTGCGTTGAATGAACTTAAAATTTTGATCTTTGATCTTCATTGAGAAGTGAAAAGCTTACTCCTTCACACTTGCAAATCTTTTCTTTTTGCGTCGCTTTCTTGCATACAAAAAAAATCCCAAGTAGCTAGGGATAATTCCTTAGTTAAATGGAGATTTTCTATCGTTAAAAGGGATATAGCGATGGATTAACGATGAAAGCTTTCCCAATCTAAAGTGCTCATCGCTAAAAATTAGCGAAGGAAAGAGTCCGTTGCTAAAAAATTTTAAAGACAGAAATATTTCTAGCTAAAATTATAATCTCCCTAGCTAAATTAATAAGCTAGAGTTACCATCGCTAAATGGATATAACAATGGAATCTTTCCCAATATAAAGTGCTCATCACTAAAAATTAGTAAGGAAAATAGTCCTTAGCAAAATATATTTAGCAATGGGAAAATCTCTAGCTAAAATAATAATTTCTCTATCTAAAATAGTAAGGAAAAATCCTATCTAAATTTGCAAGGAAAAATTCCCTAGCTATTTTCATTCCAAAACTAATTTCAGAATTTTATTTTTTTTTTCAAATTATGTAATTAAATAATTTAATATTTTTATATTAAATTAAATTAAAACATAAACTTAAATGCTAATTTATAATTAATAAAATATAAAATCATTTAAAAAATTATTATGATTCAATATTTTATATAATTCAACAAAAACATAACAAAATTTTATTACACCATATTCATCAATTTATCTACCGATAGTGCATAAAGTATAATCTATCTGTGCATTGACATTGCTTTCTCTCCCTCATCTCCTATGATCACCATATTTCTACTGCTACAAAGATGTCTGAGTCACGGTGCATCATTTCTAGTAAAAAATCTCTTTACTTATAAAAGCTTCGTACGGGGAACAATGCGGTACCATATATGTACGAAATTTAAACCAGTCAATCAAATAAAAATAAATAAATAAATAGAGATATGTTTGATAAATATATAATACTACAATATAGAAGTACATATATATTATAATGTATATGTACATATATACTAGCTTTTCACTAGTTACAAATATTACTGCAATCTATGTACATATAAACTGTAGTATTATATGTACATATATACTGTGTACATATATACTCATATACTCAGTATATATGTACATATATACTATAGTGTATATGTATATACTGGTATATATGTACATGTACATATATACTGGTATATACATATACCAGTATTTATATGCACATATATACTTAGTATATGTACATATACACTACAATATATATGTACATATAAATGTGTATACATATACAATGTAGTGTATATGTATACACTGGTATATTTGTATATGAATATATAAACTGGTATATATGTACAAGTATTTATATGTATATATATACTTAGTATATGTACATATACACTACAGTGTATATGTATATATATGTGTATACATTTACACTACAGTATATATGCACATATATAAGTACATGTATGTACATATACACTACAGTGTATATGTACAAGTATGTACATATATACTAGTAAATACTTGTACATATATACTAGTATATATGTACATATACACTATAGTATATATGTACATATATACCAGTGTATACATATAAACTACAGTATGTATGTACATATACACTGTAGTGTATATGTACATATACTAAGCATCTATATATACATATTAATATGTACATATACTATAGTGTATATTTACATATACACATATACTGGTAAATACTTGTACATATATACCAGTATATATGTATATGTAGATATATACTAGTATATTTGTACATGTACTTATATATAGGTATAAATGTACAAGTATTCACATTAAAGTAAAGCGTAAACACCTATTATGGAGCATGAACATCAAACAACTATATATTTTGTAATAAGAATAAAAAAATGAACAAACACCTTAACTAGGGCTACAAAAATCATCTTTGTTTATTTGAAATTGCATCGAACTTGGAAACACAAGGCACAAAAAATTTGCAATAAGATTGTACAAGATAAAAGTTCAATACATATACATATATATAGTGCATAAAATATAATCTATCCATTAAATGGACGGTGCTTTCTGTCCTCCAGTTCCTCTGGTCACCATCTTTCTGCTACGTCAAAGCTGTCTTAGTCGCGGCATGTAATGTCTAGTAAAAATTCCTTCGCTTAAAATTTTCGTATGGGGAATAATGCCATACCATATCTATATGAAATTTAAACTAGTCAATCAATTCAAAATAAAAAATTAATAAGTTATGTTTTGATAAATATTTAATACTACAGTATATAGGTACATATATACTAGCATTTCACTAGTTACATATATTACTATAGTATATGTACATATATACTATAATCTTATATGTACATATATACTAAGTACATATATACTCAGTATACATGTACATATAATGCTGCAGTATTATATGTACATATACTGCAGCATGTATGTAGATATACTGATCATCATTTCACTTGGTTCTTGTGTTCTACTTATTCTTACCTTTTTGTGTGGCTTTGATTGGTGCACTAGAAGAGACATGCTCCCTTCATTTAGCAATAGCATGATATCCTTTCACCTTTAGCGTGCTAATTAATTCTCTGTTTCTTTATGTAGATTATGCAAACAAATTGCCTAAATATTCACAATATTTTATCTTTGCATATTCATCTGTAAGTGATTTTATTTAATTAATAGTATTATTTGTAGTCATTGTAAGTTTCATTTAGAATTATGATTGAGCATAATTGTTTGTAAATAACAAGGAAAAATTAGTTCAAATCGTCAGTGGACGTATAATAGGTTTATGAATAGAATTTTGAATAAAGATTTTTTGAGTGGGCTAGAAACTTTCTTCAACTTTACTTGTAGTGAATTGAGATGGATTGACAGAGATAAAATTAAGTGTCCATGTAATAATAACAAGTGTCAGAATATGTCTTTTCATGATGTAAACATTATTTGATACCATCTGGCTAAATATGGCTTTGTACCAAATTATTTTGTTTGGATTTATCAAGGAGATAGTACAATGATTGTGAACATTGACCAAAATGAGAGTACTGAATCCTATGTATGTAGTGAAGAAGCATTAAACACATCCCATAGAATGGTTAAGGAAGCTACTGGTGCTGACTTCAATATGGATTACATGGATGAACCACCTAATTCTAAAGCTCAGAAATTTTATGATATGCATAAAGCTGAAGATAATAGGTTGTGGCCTGGTTGTAAAATACATTTGCAATTATCACTTGTGGTTCAACTTTTGAGTATGAAGTCTGAAAATCATATATCTGAAAAATTATTTGATTAGGTAATAGAACTGATGAAAGAGATTATTCTGTATAATAATTTGGTAACTAACAACTTTTACAGCACTAATAAGTTACTATGAGGTATGGGTCTACCAGTGGAAAAATTGATTTTGTTTCAATGGTTGTTTGTTATATTGGTGAGGTGATATGGATTTAATTAGCTATAAGATTTGTGATCATCCTCAGTTTAAGAAGGCATCTCGTGTTGCAGAAATATGATAGAAGATGAAAGTTGCATTTAAGAAGTTGTATTACTCTTTTTTAATTACTTGATTGCATAGACTATATGCATTAAATACTATAGCGCATGATATGAGGTGCATTTGAGCATGAGATTGAATAAAGTGTGATGCGTCATCCATCAAATTCACTTGTTTGGAAGCATTTTTATCATATACATCAAAATTTTGCTGTTGAAAGTCAAAATGTGAGATTGGGTCTCTACACTGATGGTTTTCAGCCATTTGGCAAGTCTAGACAACAGTAGATACATGGCCAGTGATAGTGACACCTTAAAATGTTTCTCCATGGTTGTGTATGAGGAAGCAATATATGTTTCTGTCAATATTGGTTCCAGGGCCAAAAAATCCAAAAGTCATGTTGGATATTTTCTTACAGTATAGGGAAAATCCATTTTTATCTTTCTAAATAGATATATATCTAATTAAATATATTTAATTAAATATATATACAATTAATAATTATATAAAAATATCTATAATTAATTAAATAGATACATATACAATTAATATTATATATAATTAATAATTATTAATTTAATTAAATAGATACATATACAGTTCCATTTTATTACAAATATTTAATTACATATATTAATTGTATATACAGATAGACAAAATATCTATTTAGATAGATGAAATTGTATATTAATTATAATTACATATTTATATATTTGTATATTAAATAGAGAGATACACTTTGTATATAGTCAAAATATATACATATAGATAGAAAGATAGACAAATAGAAAGATAGATGATTGATATATAGATATAAAGATGGGTAGATATATTGACATATGGATAGGCAATTAGATAGATAGATTGATTGATTTATAGAAAAATAGATAGATATATAGATAGATAGATATGTAGATAGAGAAATAGATAGACAGATAGATATATATATATATATATATATATATATATATATATCAATATATAGACAAATAAATATAGATAAAAAAAGATAGATATATAGAAAGCATATAGATTGATATAAAAATATATAGATAGATATAGATAGACTAATATATAGGTAGTTAGAAAGAAAAATATTGAGATATAAATAGATAGATTGATAAACAAATAGATATACAGATAGATATAAAGATTGATTGAAAGATTGATAAAAGATTGAAAGATAGATTTATAGAAATATTGATAGGGTGATTGAAAGAGAGATTGATTGCTTGATTGATTGACAGAAAGAAAGATAGATAGATAGATTGAGATATTATTAGAAAGATATATAGATGGATAGACAGATAGATAGATAGTCAAATAGAGAGACATATATATATATAGATATATAAAAAATAGACAGATAGATAAACAGATAGAAAGAAAGATAGATAGATATATTAATATATATATTTATTGATAAATAGATAGAAAATGAGATAGATAGATAGACATATTAATATATATATATATAGTTCGACAGATAAACAAAATATATAGATATACTGATAGAAAGATTGATATATAGATAGATAGTTAGATAAATAGATAGGTAATTAAATTGATAGACAGATAGATAGATCGAGAGATATGTAGCTAGAAAGATAATATAAATAGATAGATAAATAGATAAATAGATAAATAGATAAATATAAATATATATATATATATATATATATATATATATATATATATATATATATATAGACATATATATAAACAGATAGTTAGATAAATAGATATAAAGATAGATAAAAAAGATAGATAGATAGATATACAGATATATAGATAAATAGACAAATATATAGGTAGATAGAAATAAAAATACATAGATATATAAATAGATAAATTTATAGATAGATTTATAAATAAATAAATAGACAAATAGATAGAAAGATTGATAGAAATATTGATAGAAATATTGATAGATAGATAGATAGATTGATAGACATAAGGATAAACTAATTGAAATCAGATAGTTCATTTGATTGATAGACAAATAGATGATGATTGATAAATAGATAGATTGACAGATTTTTGGACACATTGATAGATGGATAGATAGACAAATATATAGAGAAATAGATAGACATATATATAGATAGAATGATAGAAAGATAGATAGATATATAAATTGATAGTCAGATAGATAGATAGATTGATAGATTGATCTATACATAGATAGATAAATAGAATATAAACAGATAGATAGAAAGATAGATAGACAAATTGATAGATACATAGATAGATAAATAGAAATATAGATAGATACATAGATAGAAAAAAAGATATATATATACAAGTAGATAGACAAATAGATAGATAGATAAATAGATAGATAGATATATAGATATTTAAAATGATAGAAATATAGATTGACAGACAGATAGACATATAGATCAATAATTAGATATATAAATATATAGATAGATTTTTAGTTAGATTGATAGACAAATTAATAGGCAGATTGATATATAGATTGCTGAAAGATTGATAGAAAGATAGATTGATAAACAAATTGACATACAAATTAATAGATAGATAAATAGAAAGTTTGATAGAAAGATATATAAACTAGTAGATAGATTGATAGATAGACAAACAGATAGTTAGAGATATAGATATAAATTAGATTATTAGACAAATAGATAGAAGATTATTAGTTAGATATATTGTGTGTGTATATATATATATATATATATATATATATATATATATATATATATATATATAAACAATAGATAGAATGATTGAAAGACAAATACATTGAGAAATATAAAGAAATATTGATAGGCACATATATAGATACATTGATAGATAGATTTATATACATATAAATAGAAAGATTCATAGATTGACTGATATAAATAATGATAGACAATAGATAGATTGATAATTAGATAGATTGATAATTAGATAGATTGATAGACAGATTTATAGAAAAATATATATTGATTGAAACATAGATAAAAGATAGATAAATTGATAAACACATAAATGAAATAGATAGATCAAGAGATTATTAGTTAGATAGATCGAAAGATAGATAGATAATAGAGCGACACATAGATAGATTGATAGATTGTTTGATAGATTGTTTGGTAGATAGATAGAAAGATAGGTGGATAGACAAATAAATAGATAGATATATAGATAGATAGATAGATAGACAAATTGATATATTGATAGATAGGAATATCAATAGATATATAGATAGATAGAAAGATAAATAAATAGACAAATAGATAGATAAAAAAATAGATAAATAGAAAGAAAGATAGATAGATATATAGATATATAGATAGATAGATAGAAAGATACATAGATAGATATATAGACATATTGATAGATAGATATATATATATATATATATATATATATATATATATATATATATATATATATAAATAGACAATAGATAATAAATAAATAGATAAAAAGTTAGATAGATATAGATAGATAAATAGACAAATAGTTATATAGATGATAGATAGATAGAAATATAGATAGATACATAAATAGATAGACAAATAGATAGATATATAGATAGATATATAGTTATAGAAAAAATTAGATAGATAGATAAATAGTAAGATATATAGATAGATAGACTGATAGACATATAAAAATTTTGACAGATAGATAGATGGAAAGATAGATAGATAGATAGATAGATAGACATATACATAGATAGATAGATATATAGAAAGATATATAGATAGATAGATAGATAGATTGATTGATTGATAGGAAGATAGATTGATAAATATATAGATAAATAGATAGAAAGTTTGATTGATTGATTGATAGATAGATTGAAAGACAAATGATAGATAAATAGATAGAAAATTGATAGATAAAATGGTATATATATAGATAGACAGAAATGATAGATTTATAGATAGATAGATATATATATATATAAAACTAATACATAGATAGATAGACAGATATAAAGACAGATTGATAGACAAATAGATAAATAGATTGATAGATAGATGGATGGATATAAAGATAGATAGAAAAATAGATAGATAATAGATAGACAAATAGAAAGTCTAATAGATAGATTGCTAAAAATCCAATAGATAGACAGATAAATAAAAAAATAGATAGAGAGTTAGAGAGATAGAAATATAGATAGATACGTAGACATCAAGATAGACAGAAGGATTAATAAATAAATAGAAATATAGATAAATAGATATATTGAAAAATAGATATATAGATAGATAGATTGATTGACAGAAAGATAGACACAGAGAGATATATAGATTGACAGACAGATAAACAGATAGATAGATAGATATAAATGACTAATAGATAGTTAGAAAGTTTGACAAATACAAAGAAAGATAGATAGACATATAGATAGACAAATAGTTATAGAGATAGATAGACAGATAGATAAATAGAGAGATAGATAGACCGTTAGATAGGCAAATATCTAAATAGATTGATTGAAAGATTGATAGACAAATAGATCGATAGATAGATAAGCAAATAGATAGACAAAGAGAAATACAAATACATTGATAATTAAATAGATGATAGATAGATTGATGATATATATATATATATATATATATATATATATATATATATATAGACAGATAGATAGACAAATTGATAGAATGATTGATAGATAGAATGATATACAGATTGATAGATATATTGATAGATAGATTGATAGATAGATTAATAGAAGATAGATATATCATTTACACGAGGTTCTGCAATAGCACAGTACAATGCGCTCCACATGACACAGATTTTACAAACTCTACCTCTAACTACTTCACTTATCATTGGTGCCTTTTACCCTTTAGTGCCATCACCCAATTGACCAAATTCATTATTACCTAATCAAATATCTGAACATATAAGAGCCTAAATATGTGCAAAGTTATGAACGAGTACACTTGAACATAATAAGAACAAAACAGTAAAGGGGGTATTTGTTTGAGTATTATGAGGGAGAGATGAAACAAGCATAAACTACAATTTTGTACAATTATTTGTGCAATTAATTTTGATTTTGTAGAACTACCCATCAATATCCTAAAATATCATATACAATCCTAAAGAATAAAATGAGAAAATAGAAAACATATGTTATCATGTATACATTTCAATTCCCATAAAATAACATGTATACAAGTAGAAGCATACCACTTGCTTCAAGCTCCAATAATTTTTTATATTAAATATTTAAGTTTAACAAAAATGAAATGATTCATTATTATTGAAAATTTCAAATTGATATCACATATGAAACATAATAGGGCCCAAACATCACTATTTACTTCAATCTAGAGTGTTGTATATAGTTTGTTTTGATAATTTGTTTGTATAACCAAATATTTCTATTTTAATATTTTCATTTAAATGCAGGAAAGGAAATATTAAAAGGTCGGGAATATAGCAGTAGCACAATAATGAGAGTCCCATTGTCCAGTCATGGTCGAAGAAATATTTGAAGTAGAGCCTGACCCGTCCGATGAATCAACCCACTCCGATAAATTGAATCGAGAAAATTTTAATATAAAATGTTTTTATTTTATTTTTTCGGGTTACTATTTTGTGATCTGGAACTGTTCATCTTCTCTCTCTCTCTCTATGCAATTTATCATGACTATTTCTACGCTACACATACTGTAAGACTTCTGATTTGGTTTAATCTGTAACGCATAAGTATTTTCTGGGTGTGTAGTTAGTTGTACGAGCAACTAGTGAACCAGTTATTTCGTGCATTTCTTTTGTGGTTTCTATTCTATTCTTTATTCTCTCAGCTTGGATTGTGGATTTAATATAAATCGTTTGTTGTTTTTATTGTTATTTCTTCTTCTGTATCTTAAAATCATTACTGTGGAAGCACAATTTCCCAACATAGAGTAATCACCATTAACCAGCAACATATAACAACAATCATTGATTATTACCCAACACCATCAATGACTAGCATTAATTGGTACTATCAACAATGACAATGCTTGATTCATCACTATTATGGCCAAAAACTGGTAAGAGTTTCGGTTATAGCCAAACAGAGGAGGAGAAAAAGAAAAATAAATATATTATTTCATTATTTTTAAAAATTAAAAATATTATATATATAGTTGTGATAACTCACATGTCATGTGCTCATATACAATATATAAATCTAACAAGAAAAAAAATAAATAAAAAGAATATTCTTACACATTAAATTAAACCTCAAACACAACCACTTTAAGCTAGCATGTATATTTCACAAATTCTCAACTTGAAAAAGAGAAAAAAATATTATTGTTTGAGCACATTCGTGAAATATCTATAATTTTTTCATTGATATGTATCTATATATTACTTTCAAATTATCCTAGAGTTTCTCCCATTAAAGTACAATCAATCTAAATATATTTTATTTAGTCATTGAATATCAATAATCATCAATATCAAGTCGTCTAATTATTATAATAAAGCATTATAAAAATCTAAATTAGTAAATAGAATTCTTCCAAAAAAATGTTTGATCCACTGGATCTCATAAGCAATCAATGACATAAATACATACTCTGTATCTACATTAAATCTAAAAATCATGATATACCACTTACTTTTCTAAGAAATAAAATTTCTATAAAAAAATATAAAATTATATAATAGATATTTTCTTTTTAATCATTTGAGTTCAACTAGAATTGTGTAAACCTTTATCTGACTATATCACTCATCTCTGAATGATATCTCATGTTCTATACACTCTTTACAAACATGAAAATCATAAGAACTATACACATTAGTATGTCTATGAGAATCTGAGTATTACTCTCTAATCATTATCAGGTAGTTCAACTTTCATACAATTATACTATGTCTAATAGAATCAACTGAGAAACGAGTAAATATGAATAGGTTTACACTCTGATCAAGTTGTAAGCCAATGAGCATATATTCAATCATATCAAATTCAGACTAAATATTTAAAGCAATTCTCCTCGAAAGAAGAAATTATATCTCAATACTCATAAAATATCTAAAATATCTCAAATTCTTTATTTAGAACTCAACTTATATGAACCATTTCAATTTCAATATACCCCAGATGATAATTATCTATAATCAAAATATCAACATACATTAATAACTCCACATCTTATCCTCTTGATTTATTTTGATAGAAATAAGAATAACCTAACACATATATTAAAATCAAAAGTAATGAATGCTAAAGAGAATATATTAAACTAAACCGTTTAAAATTATTTCAATCAATAAATAACCTTTCGAGTCTACCAATCATGTATATGCTCCATAAAATAGTGAATTCTGACGAATGATGTATAAGCACCTCTTCCTTAAAATCATTATGAATAAATATACTCATCATATTTAACTGATATACAATCTACATAAAACATATAATAAAAAATAATAATCTAATAACAATCACCTTAGTCACAAAAAACCTATCCTAATAATCATTCTATTTTTTTGTATATTTCTTAGCTATCAACTTAGCATTAAGTCAATCAACCTTCAATTCAATTCCAGTCTTCAATGAAAATGCCCAATTGCATTCTATTGCAATCTTACCTAAAAATTTCAAAATAAAATCATCAGTATAATTAGATGTCATTGCATTAAGTTCAACCAACATAATATATCAACTTTAATGACTAATAATCTAAAAAAAATATCAAGGATCGTGTAATTATTAAGAAAGGACAAAAAATTAAAATATATAATATCAAAATAAAAATAAGAAAATATAAGTAATACTAAGTGCCTAACTAAACACATCTTTGGTTTTTTCTATAGTATAATAGGAAGGTCCAATTCACTATTTAAAATTAAATCATCTAATGTGGGCAAGACTAATATGGGAAAGGTTATTGATATATCTATCAAGTATATACCTCTAGGACGAGATCATCAAGTTTTCAAAAATTTCTAATTTTTTTCTTCAATAGGACACTCATACTATGCTCCTTTTCCTAGCAGAAAGCATCATAATAAATCTCTAAGATAGAAGTTAAAATAGGTGTTACACTATAATGAAATAATTATATCACAACACTCATACTATGCTCCTTTTCCTACCTGAAAGAAAAGCATCACTACTCTCTTCAAAATTAATTTTGCTATTAGTATCAGACGCAAAGATAGAAGTTAAAATAATTGTTACACTGTAATGAAATAATCTTATCACTATGGAGTCCAAATAGCTCTAAGATAATGTCATTGAAAAATAATTTATCATTAAAGAATATTATATTCACACTCATAATAATCTTTATGGCCTTTAATAAGTAACATATATATCTTTTCTAAGTATTATAGTACTTAACAAAAGCAAACTTTATAACACAAATAGTCATCTTCTCACTATCTAAAAAAATCTTAAATAAAATAAATACACTCAAAAATCTTAAGCAAAAAATAATAAAAACTTTCATAAATATAAAACTTAATATTAGCTACAATCTAAGAATACTAAAAACAACATCCAATTGAATAAGAATTTATTTGTTAACACCACTTCTTTTCAAAAATAACTAAGAACATTCATATGTAATAGAAATGCCGTAATTATCCAATTAAATATTAGTTCTTTCTTTCAGTTGTCTAATTCATTGCATAAGTGCTAGCACATGATATCTAATTAATCATTTTATGCTTTTCAAAAAAATAAATCTTCTCATGTTGATGTTCCCTATTAGTCCTTTACTATAAAGATCAAATGTGTAATATCCAAATTTACTCTACTAAGATGCATAACTAATAAAATATTTCATTTATATAACCATTACATATTAAGTATTATGTAATCTAATTAAATCACATTTGATGACTATCCACACTCTCATTATACCATTTGAATTTATTATTAAATTTACAAATATATTAACTCATTTCTATTATACAATTCACAAATTCTAGAGAGATGCAAATTAAAACCCACTAATTTTTCTTCTACTCTTACAACAACATTAAAACCTCCACTAATAATTTATAATTCAGACAGAGATGACATTAGGTGGAATGTTCAAAAAATCAAAAACTACTGAAAGAGATAATATTTGGTCTATAGTTAAGATCATTATCCTACTCATTTTTTGTACCATAAACTAATTTTTATGGTTAGCATTAGCAAAAACAACCTCAAAATTCAGCTTATGTTTTAACTTGTCTAATTCATTCAAATATTTAGGTTCACTAAGAAAGAAAAACGACACTCGCAGATTATACATTAAAAATAAGTTTCAAATGGCACTATTGAGATGAATGAGTGGTGAAATACTTCATTTATCTAATCATTACATATTACAAAGCATTATATCAAGTCAAAATCACATCTTGTGACTATCCTCTCTCTAATTATACAAAGTGAATAAATTATCAAAAACATTCAAATATACTAACTTAAATCCTACTACACAAGCTACAAATTCTAGAGAAGAACGCAGATTACCACCCTTCCTCTCTAATTATTCTTTCATTCTTACTAAAACATTAAATTCTTCACTAATAATTTATGGCCTAAACAAAAAGAACTGAGTTATTGCAACCTATAACTTGCTTTAGGATTACCTCTTGTTCTTTTCATACACCCCATTAAATTAGTTGGAAAATAGGATGTTTAAAAAATCAAAAACCACTCAAGGAGATATTATTTGGTTCATGTTTATGACCATTATTATGATACTCATTTTTTGTCCCATAAACTAAATTTTATGGTTAGCATTAGCAACTACAATCTCAAAATTCAATTTATGTTTTAACTTTTCTAATTCATCCAAACACATAGGTTCAATAAGAGAAACAAATGACACTGACACACCATACATTTCCCATAAAGACAAATGACATTGACATTAACACATAATGTTCTTTTCATATGTCGCACATAATGTTCTAATCATCTTAATATTTTCATGGTACAATCAAACTACGTTTTTATTTTCCATAAAATTTATAATCATAAACAAAATTTCAAATCTTGTTTTTAAATCAATAACTATATATCTAGTACTATAGGAATGTCGGTCGACACACCCCAATATATCTTTACCAATCGCTATATTCTTAATGTTATGGAAAAGTCTTATCTACTCTAATCCCAATGAACATTTATAAGTCGAGGAAAAATATGAGATGAATCTGAGAGAGAATGATAAGAGATGATAAAAAAATAATATATATCTAATATAATTATTAAAAAATAAATAAAATATCTCAAACTATCATGCATAATCATCTACAAAAACCCTAAATATCTTACTAAATCAGATGACATATATCACTCCTAACATTCTCATATTGTGAATGATAAGAAATTGTAGTATATTTTTCTCATTAATATACCTCATAATCAATCAATATTATTTACTTGATGTGATGTCACTTTTTTTATTGATAGTAGAGGCATCAATATACCTAATGATCCATCTCATCATTCTAACTTAACTCATATACAAAAAAATACATGACAAAAAAAGAACAACATTAGCATTGTCATGCCCCATGGACAATACAACAATGTCACTGTCTGTCTAAAAGCCTAAAACAATATTAAAGACTTAAGACTAAACAAAAACGAATGTGATCACTTAAAACATGAGTATTGACTCCTACTAAATGTATAACCCAAGAATTTTGAGTAAGATGGTGGGAAAAAAATCATAAATATGTGTTGTAGTTTTATTCAACTATTATATTTAATTTTATATTATTTGATGAGATAGGCTACCCATTTAATTTTGCTTGTTAAATAAAAGATATGCATCAAAGTAATTACTAAAGACACTAATTAAAACAAGGGTCAATCTTTAAGCTATCATTGATATTTTTGTTGAATCTTCTAATATAAAAGAATAATTAAAAAAATTAAATATCCAACAATTATAAAACTATAGTGATAAAAATGATTAATTATTTAGATTCTAGTTAATCATATTTATTTAGAATCTAGTTGATCATATTTTCTAATTAACCAATTATTTATTGACAATAAAAAACATATCAATATTTTTAGATACATGTATAAATGAACCATAAGATAATACTTGAAATTATATGTAAACTTTCATCTTATTATATTTTACTATGAAAATTAACAAGCCAAATATATACCTTCCATTTAAATCTTTCAAGATTATACAAAGAACTTAAATGTAAATTATCATTGCATTAAAAATATATATATGATAATTAATCCTTATTGCTGATAGTCCTACCACCAATCAATCTTGAGATATATAAAAAAACTCTAATTGAGTTATAATTTTCAATTTTTTTCAAGTCTTGTATTTTAGATATTTATGTATTAGTTAAAATAAAAATGTTAGATTATCATATTAATTTTATTTAATTTCAAATATGGTTTTACTTTCAACTTGTATTTTAATATTAGTGAAATGTTTTGTATAAAAACACTCCATATATTTTTTTGTATCATGTATTCACATTTTAGATTAATAAAATGTATGGGACATTTCTGTTCAATAATTAAACATCAACAAAATTTTCAACCTCCACATTGTTTTGCTAGCTAACAAAAAAAATGAATCATTTGTAGAAATATCTGAATAAAGAAAAAGAAAGCAAACCCCATGTAAAAAGTGACCCATCAGAAGCCACAGCTATAGTATGCTCTCTGCCACATGATATATCCAACCACCGAGCATTGTCACCAGCTGGGAATTCAAAGAGCTATGGATGAAGTGATTTTGGTATTGCAATTGATACTCTTTTCCATTTCTTCCTGTTTGCTCTGATTATACCCCCATACATAAATCTCAATCATTGTTGTTGAAACCATGGGCATTGCAGGATTGCCTAAAATATCATTCATGCCCATCATACTATTGTACCATTGACCATCATGCTGAAAAGACTGTAAGACAGAAAATGAGCATGATAATAACAACATTGAGTGAATTACAAATAACAGGAAAAAATCAGCTTGATTTTGATTATTTTGCAGAATCATTTAAATAATTAACTGAAAATAAACCAAATAAAATCTACCAATAATCAAATTTTCCATAAATAGATAACTTTAATCATAATCTAAGAAAGAAAAACCAGGATGACTAGTAAAAAAATCAGTCATCAGAACTAAATCAATCAACTATTCTTGAACTGATTACAAACTTCTACAAAATCATTTAACAATCATAGTTTAAATGAAAACAATCGTGACATAGAATTAAGAGATTCTATACAAAGAAAATGGAATAACAAGTTTTTCAGATCGGACAAAATAAGATCCAATGAAAATCACAGTTCATAAATAATCATATATAGATACGATTTAAAAAATTATGCATATTGTGAAACTATGGGGTAAAAGTAACCCAATGAAAACTGAAATTGATAATGAAATTTATGGAACAAAATGATTTTAAACATCAGAAGAATGCTAAGCTGTACCTTGAGTGTAAAATTCGGTGGACTTGAATAGTAAAAATGAACCTTTCGACTTGAATACTTAAAACAAAGATTTAGACTTAAATACTTAAAACGAACCTTTCAGTTTGAATACTAAAACGAACCTTTCAACTTGAATACTCAAAATAAACATCAAAGTACGCGAACAAATTGAATTCTATAAGCAGTGACTTGGGTAGAGAAGCTTGTTCAATCAAAGAAATGGGTAACTAAAGATTCATCCTTGAAATGAGTCATCCACGTCCAATGATATGAAATCGATTTAGAAGATGATCGAGTTAACTATGTTGTTAAGAGATGAGTAATTAATAAGTTTGTGTTATTTTAAAGATTCACCAATGTTATTATTTTAAGGTGGAATTATATTTTGGGGTATCCCCTAAAATATTTAAAAATTTTAAACTGATCTTTTAATATTAAAAAAAAGACACCAAACATAAAAAAATAAAAAATCTAGATACTTGAATTCATAGTCATAAACTACCCTCACCCCTATCCACTACCCCTCGCCCTTGCCCCTTGCCTTTGCACCTCTTCCTAGCCCCTTGCCCCTTTCCAAGAGCTCCACGACGGAGCTCAACGGAGCTCCACCATAGATCTCGGTGGAGTTCGTAGAGAGGGGCGAGGAAAGAGGGGTGAGGGAAGAGGGGCGAGGGGTGACGGGATGAGCGGCAAGGGGTGACAAGTGAGGGGCAAGGGTGAGGACGAGGAGCAAATGGTAATGGGTGAGGGGCAGGGGAAACGACAAGGGTGAGGTGCAGGGGAGTGAACGAGGGTGAGGGGCATCAGAGAGGGGCAACGGTAGTTTAGGATTTATGAATTCGAGTGTAATTGTTTCGAATTTATTTATAGTTTGGTTCTTTTTTTCCAAATGTTAAAATATTAGTTTCATATTTTAAAATATTTCTGGGGGAGTACTCCAAAACATAAATCCGTCACTAAATCAAGAATTTTATTAGCAAAAAAATATGTCGCTAAATCAAGGATTTTATTAGCAAGAGAAAATCCGTCGCTAAATCAAAAATTTTATTAGCAAGGAAAATCCATCGCTAAATCAAGGATTTTATTAGTAAGGGAGAATTCATCGCTAAATCCGTCACTAAATCAACGATTTTATTAGCAAGGGAAAATCCATCGCTAATCATAGATTTTATTAGCAAGTGAAAAACTATCGCTACATCCATCGCTAAATCATTGATTTTATTAGCAAGGAAAAATCTATCGCTAAATCTATCGATAAATCATTGATTTTATTAGCAAGGGAATATTCGTCGATAAAACCATCGCTAAACCATGGATTTTATTTGCAAGGGAATATCCATCGTGAAATCCATCTCTAAATCAAGATTTTATTAGAAAGGGAAATTTGTCGATAAATCCATCGCTAAATCAAGGATTTTATTAGCAATAGATATTTCATAACTAAATTCGTCGCTAAATCAAGGGTTTTATTAGCAAGGGATATCCCATCACTAAATTCATCGCTAAAATCTCCGCCTATATTGAGCGAAATTTACAAAAATTTTCCGTCGCTAATTCATCGCTAAATCATCCACTTTTCTTTAGCAAAATTTTCAAATAATTTTCTCTCGCTAATCCATCATTAATCCGTTGCTATTTTTTATAAAAAAATCATCAATCCATTGCTATTCCCAAGCTAATCCATTGCTATTCCCAAGCTAATCCATTGCAATTTAGTTAGGGTTTGATCCCTAGCTAAATTTCCCTAGCTAAATTGATATTTTCTTGTAGTGTTATAGACTGATTGATTGATTGATAGAAATATAGATTCATAAATAAATATACATATAGATAGACAGATAGATACAAAGATATATAGGTAAATAGATAGATAGATACATAGATAAACACATTGATAAAAGATAGACAGCCAAGAAGATTGACCGATAGATATACAGACAGACAAATTGATAGACAGACAAATTTAGAGAAAAAAGATAGATAAATAGATAGATATATATATATATA
This sequence comes from Sapria himalayana, assembly GCA_029783825.1. NCBI lineage: Eukaryota > Viridiplantae > Streptophyta > Magnoliopsida > Malpighiales > Rafflesiaceae > Sapria > Sapria himalayana. Next base: position 41,281 of record JAREIK010017769.1, read on the forward strand.
TATATATATAATATATATTAATAGATTAGATAGATAGATTGATTGATTGATAAACAATTTGATAGACTTATAGATAGATAGATTTATAGAATGTAGATAGATAGATCGATTAATAGATGACAGATATATAGAAAGATAGATAGATTGATGACATAGAGATACACAAATAGATAAATAGAAGATAAATAGCCAGATAGATACAATATAGAAAGATAGATATATATACATGTAGATAGACCGTAATATTTACAAATAGAATATAAAAATATTGTTAGATATATAGAGAGACAAATTAATATACATATAGATAGAAAGATATACAAATAGATAGATAAATAGATTGCTATAAAGATGATAGATAAACACAAAAATAGACTAATAAACAGACAGATATATAGACAGAAAGATAAAAAATGGATAGATAGATATATAAATAGATAGACAAATATAAATATAGATAGATTTATTGACAAATAGATATACAGATCGATAGATAGATATATTGACATGTAGATATGTAATTAGGTAGATAGATTAATAGATAGAGAAATAGATTGATTGATTTGTAGATAGTAAGATAGATAGATAGATAGATATATATATATATATATCGATCGATAAATAAATAGATATATAGACAAATAGATATATAGATATATAAAAAGATAGATATATAATAAATAGATAGATAAATATAAAAATATATCGATAGATAGATAG
>JAREIK010017770.1:0-46860 GCA_029783825.1 Sapria himalayana
TTAATTTTTGATCATTATTATAATATCTATCATTAAAATTGTTTATATTGAATTTATATGATATATAATTAGTAAGATTATATATTTATATAGTATTCACATTTCAAAAAATTTTGAAAATTATTTTATTTTCAAAGGTTTATAACCTTTGAAAATTAGAAAAAATCTAAAAATTTTTTTTTATTTTTATTATATAAATAAACCTATAAACCACTAAATACCTAAAAACATAAATTGATAAACTTCTAAAGGACAAAATTCCTAAAATATCAAACAATTAAACAGGTTTACCACATATAATAAATTATAAATCTCTTTTTAATTTTTATTCATTATAATTTTAAATATTTATTTTAATTAATTATTTGTTTATTTTTTATAGAAATATTAATTAAAAAATAAATAATGTGCAAAACAACTATAGTTTTAATAATTTATTTTTAATCAAAAAATATATATAATCATAATAAAGAAGTAAAAATTTAAAAACAAAAAGTTATTATTTAGTAATATATTTTACTTTGATTTTGAATAATTATATAGGGTTTGCAATTATATTTTAATTGCTATCAATCTTATTAAGAATAGTTTATTAATTTATTATTTGATCAATTTTATAATATCTAACAATAAAATTACTTATATTAAATTTAAATGTCTTACAAATATTATTTATTATAACTAAATATTATATTTACATTTGAAAAAAATTTAAAAATTATTATATTTTCTAAGGTTATATCCTTAAAAATGATAAAAAATCACAAAAATTATTTTTTTATTATTTTATTATTTAAATATAACTTATAAACCACTAAATGCCAAATCATTTAAATATCTAGACTCCTTAACCCCAAAACTTCCTATATACTTAAACCATTAAACCTATATAACCTAAATAATAAATAATAAATAATAAATAATAAATAATAAATAATAAATAATATAATAAATAAAATAATAAATCTCATTTTATTTGTATTCATTATAATTTTAAATATTTATTTTAATTATATTTTAGTTTATTTTTATAGAAATATTAATTACAAAATAAATAATGAGTGAGACGTGATACGAAATCGACAATAAATTAGATGGACTTAAAAATTCAAGCGGAATGAAATGAAATAAAAGAAATAAATCTAAAACTTTAAGAAGAATAATTTCTTATTGGTTAAAGATTCAAGAGAATGAAATGAAGGATAATGGTAAATCTTTGAGAAATACAAAGAAGTCGATTAGGAACCTAAAGAAAACTCAAAGAGTGTTTTATATATCATCAAAGGGTGTCCTTACAAAATGAATTACAAGGGGTTTTATAGGGAATAAACTAGCTAAGAAATATTTTTTTTTTTGCCAGCGCAACATTGTTTGAAAACAATGTATCTCCGTAATCCGAGGCTCAAATTGAACACGGTTTCTTGCGTTGAACAGATAACTTGATGTAGTTTGTTCATGTCAAATTCCAAAGCATTCCGACAGGTATTCGAATTTTTGTGAATTTTCAAAGTTAATTAGTCATTGCTGCCAGCACCACCTTTTGGAAAATTTGTATCTCCTTCATCTGAGGTCCAAATGGGACACGGTTTTTCATTGGAAACCTTCCTTAATTTAGTTTTCCTGGTTAAAATTTCATAATTTTTGGATTTGTATCCGATTTCTGGTGAAGTTTGCAATGCTGGGTCAAGTTGATGATCCAAGTAGAGTATTTGTCTTTCTTTCAAATTCACCAACTTGTTTTTCTTTGTTTAAGGCTTCAATAATAATTTGGACTTGTTTTTGAAAGGCCTTAGTATGACTTCGAGTAATTGGACCAAGCGGTAGTATGATTTGGTCTTGAATTTCTGCATCAAGACGTATATAATTTAAATAAATTATTTTTTTGAAAAAATATATAAGCTTATAAAAAAAACAAAATTTTAAAATTTTAAAATTTTATTTAGTAATATAATTTACTTTGATTTTAAATTATTTGGGTTCTGAAAATATATTTTAATTAATATCTGTCTTATTAATAATAGTTTATTAATTTATTTTTTGATCATCAAAATAATATATATTAATAAAATTTTTTATATTGAATTTATATCAAATATAATTATTAAGATTATCATAACTAAATATTGTATTCATATTTAAGAAGTATTAATAAATTATTATATTTTAAAAGGTTATAACCTTTGAAAATCAAGAAAATTCATAAAAATAATTTTTTTGTTATTTCTTTGATTAAATAAAACCTATAAATCAATAAATAAACCTAAATGTGTAAACATATAAATCAATAAACTCATTAATCCCAAAACCACAAAAACTTAAACCATTAAATAGGTATACCCTAAATAATTAATAATAAATCTCATTTTTATTAGTGTTCATTATAATTTTATATATACATTTTAATTATTTATTAGTTTATTTTTAAAGAAATATAAATTAAAAAATAAATTAATAGTGAGACAAATATAATTTTAATAATATATTTATTCATCAAAAAATAAATAAGCTTATAAATGGATACAAAAATTTAAAATTAATATTTAGTAAAATATTTCACTTTGATTTGGAATCATTTTTAGGTTTTTCAAATATATTTTAAACAATATTTATCTTAGTAATAATTGTTATTAATCTTTTGTATGATCATTATTATAATATATATCAATTTAATTGTTTATATTGAATTTTACATGATATATATTATTAAGATTATCATAACTAAATATAGTATTCACATTTAAAAAAAATTTAAAAATAGTTATAGTTTCAAAGTTATATCTTTCAAAAATCAGAACAAATAAAAAAATTTTTTTTTGTTATTATATTTTTTAAATAAAACCTATAAAGTACTAAAGGCTAAACACTTAAAATCACTAAATTCTTAAATCCCAAACTCCTAAATATTAATCTTTTAAACTGGTATATTTTATCTTTATTAATAATAGTTTTATTTAATATCTATCTTATTAATATATTTTACTTGATTTTGAAATCTTTTAGGTTTTGCAAATAAATTTATTTATATCTATCTTATTTATAATAGTTTATTAATTTATTTTATTATCGTCATCATAATATCTATAAAAAAAAATTATTTATATTAATTTACATAAGATATAATTATTTAGATTATTATAAAAAAAGAATATTTTCACATTTTAAAAAATTTAAAAATTATTAAGTTGTCAAGGTTATAACCTTTGAAAATCAAAAAATAAAAAAATAAATTTTTTGTTATTAGATTTTTTAAATAAAATCTATAACCACAAAATCCTAAATTCTTAGTGACTAAACACCTTAACCCCGAAGCCCATAATACATAATGCCATTAAATTTATGTACTCTAATTTAATGGCTTATAAATCTCATTTTTATACTATTCATTATAATTTTAAATAGTCATTTTAATTATTTATCAGTTTATTTTTATAGAAATATTAATTATAAAATAATTTTTAGTGAGACAGATAAATAAAAAAAAATTATTTTCATCAAAAAAATATAAGATCATAAAAAGATGCAAAAAATTTTTAAAAACAAAATATTATTATTTAGTAATTATTTTAATTAATTTTGAATATTTTAGATTTTGCAATTATATTTAATTTATATCATTCTATTATAATAGTTTATTAATTTATTTATTGATCATTATTATTATATCTATTGATAAAATTTTTTATATTAATTTGCCATTATATATAATTACAAGATTATTATAGCTAAAAATTATATTCACATTTTAAAAAAATTAAAAATTATTATATTTTCAAAGGTTATAACCTTCAACAATTAGATAAAATCACTTAAGGCATAAACACTTAAATGACTAAACCCCAAAACACCAAAATAACTTAAACCATTAAACATGTATATCGTGAATAATAATAATAATCTCAATTTTATTTAGTATTAAATTATAATGTACATATTTATTTTAATTATTTATTAGTTTATTTTTATAGAATTATAAATTACAAAATAAATTATAGAAGACGAAAAAATATAATTTAAATAATTTATTTTTAATAACCAAAATATAAACTTATAAAAAACAAAATATTAAAATAAATTAGTATTTAGTAAATATATACTTTGATTTTGAATAAATTTATATTTTGCAAATAATATTTAAATAATATCTTTCTAATTAATAATTATTTATTAATTTATTTATTGATCATTATTATAATATCTAGCAATGTGATTATTTATTGAATTTAAATGACGTATATCTATTAAGATTAGTTAGACTAAATATTATATTTACATTTGAAATAAATTTAAAAATTTTTATATTTTCAAAGGGTTATAACATTCAAAAATTAGAAAAAAAAAGTAAAAATAAAAATATTAAATTTTTGTTATAGTCATTGTTTAAAAAAACGTATAGACTACTAAATGCCGAAATTACTTAATCTATAGACTCCTAAATAAAAAGCCCTAAACACCCAAAATTTAAACTCGCAAATCATAATATAATTAAAATAATATATTTTTCATCAAAAAATATTAGCTTATAAAAAGAAGCAAAAACTAAAAACAAAAATGATTATTTGGAAATAAATTTTACTTGATGTTGAATAATTTAGGTTTTGCAATTATTTTTTAATTTATATCTATCTTTTTTAAGTTTGTTTATTATTAATAACCCTCTCTTTTGGCGGAGGGAATACCATTTTACAACCTACATCTACCCTTGCCATCTTACAGCCATCTTAAACCTTAAACCTTCAACTAACGTATTGATCTAATATCTTTATCAAATATATCATTTATTCATTTTATAAAATTAGATTTCGACTATAATAAGCTGGATCTTTGGCTTGCTTTGTTTCTGCCTTGGTCTAGCCACTTGAATGACCTCTATTTTCGGCCCATCTTCACTTTTATTTTTAATTATTTATTGTTCGGCCCCTTGTGTTTCTATGGTCCACGTTTCCTGTGCTCATCATCTGACTTCTCGTCTTCCCCGTGTCCCGATTCTTCAACTCATCATCTGACTTCCCATCTTCCCCGTGTCCCGATTCCTGTTGTTCGCATCATTCCCGTGTGTTCATCGACCATCTTCCTTCTTTTTTCCACGCTCCAGTGGAGAATTCCATTCACTCTCATTTCCTTTGCCGCGCCTTTTTTATTTGAAATGTTCTGACTTTTTCAGCTTTTCGCGAGCTACAGATCCTAATTTTCTGCATAACTCAAACTCAATAAACTATGGGTAAATTCACTTAATAACCAGACCCTATCAGATAAATCCATCATTAAACACCCCTCCGAACCAGGGTGATGTATGTGTTCTATGGATCCTCTACAAGTCTGCTAATCACCCCCAGGGCCAGGTGAATCATTCTAGAATGTATCTTGTTTATCTGCCACTAGAAACTTCCAACTCGGGAAGTAGCAAGCAAACCAAATCTACTTATAATTATGTGTTCTTTACGAGAGCACTATATATATAATTTGCAATTACACAAAAAATAGAAGCCAAAAACACAAAAGGAAACAAGAGACAGCAGCAAATCACAAAAGACAATAGCCACAAGCCAAATACCTTGCCCTATACCTTCGCTGCTAAATTATCACAGCCACAAAAGGAAACAGCAGCAAAACACAAGCAAAATACAAAAAAAAAATAGCAACATTTAGCAGTTTAGCAGCAAATTAACCATACAAAAAAAACCTTTCAAAATTCCAGCAGCTACTGGGTTTTCTGGTTACTTATACAATTAACTTTGCTACTAAGAAAAAAGGAAGCTACAGTAAAATATGCTATCAACCATATATTACCTTGTCCTATTACCTTTGCCTCCATAATGTACATACCTGTGACCTATAGAGATAGAAATTCCCTTGCACAGAAGCTACCACAACACCATAATAGTTAACTAGCATATATTCTTATAATTCTCATATTCTATTTTCCTGTTAATACTACCCTTCTTGAATCTTAGGTAAGGAAGGCCTTCCTGTCTAATTTCGCTATTCCTTTTAGTTTTTCAGGCATCGAAACCTCATCAAATTCATGTTCTCCTCTTATCGAACCTAATCTTGCAAGGCTATCCGCCAAAGTATTGGCTTCTCTATATATATGTAAGATTGATGCATTAAGCAGTTTAATGAGGTTCAAAATAATTTCCATTTCTTCCTCATACCTCCAAAGAATTATTTTACCACTTACTAAATCTACCAAAAGCATGGAGTCTACTTGAATTTGTATATTTTTTAAATCTAACTTTATACAGACATTTAATCCTATATTCAAAGCTTTTATCTCCGAGTGGAGAGGTGAGAATGCTTCTGTAGCTAATGTAAATGCTTTTATCACATACACATTTGAATCCCTTATTACCCCCCCTCCACCTGCTATACCAGTGTTCCTATTGAAGCTACCATCCGTGTTTAGTGATATTTTACCTTCCGGAGGCCTATTCCAACTTATACTTTTTACCCATCCCTGTTTTGTATTTGTGATAGTGAGGCCCTAGATATAAACTCCAGCTACCTTATTTAAACAAGAACCATCAACTTTTATAGGGTTTATACTTGATATATTCCTGATTTCTTTAATAATATCCTTTATAATTTCATTTGAATTCATTCTTATACCCTCAAATTTACTTTTATTACGAGCTTTCCATAGGCACCATATTGCTATATGAGGTAGATTCTGAGTGAGCCAATTTTTAATATAACTGCTAAAGTTTATATTCTCCCAATTCTTAATTCTATCAATTATTCTATCCTCTTTTTTAGTTATTTGTATCAGGTCTCCTAATTCCCTCCAGACTGCTGCAGCGATTCTTCCATTTGAGAATAGATGATCCATTGATTCTTCTTCTGCAAAGCAACATTCACATCTGGAGGCCATTTTAACACCTTTTCTTTTCACATTAGTATCCACAGGCAGTGCATTCACCAGAACTTTCCATGCCAGCGAGCACATTTTCTGTGGAATACCTGCTTTCCAGGCCAATTTAAATAAAGATTACACGGGTTTTTTCCTTCTCATCAATTCTTTTGTTGACTTTAACGTAAAATTACCTTGTGGATTAAGGGTCCATTTCCATCATGATTTTTTCAGTAATGAATGGGCATCTACTATTTCCTTTTGTTTTTCTAATGCTTTCTAGTTATTTGATTTCTGCTTAACGCGATTGTGTTCTTGTTCTAGATATTTTGCTCGCATATATTTTGCCCAGAAAGAATCATTTTCTTTTATCCTCCACCAACCTTTGCAGTCCCAGGCAGCCGCCATGTCCTGTAAATTAATGAAGCCTAACCCCGCTTCCGCTTTTGGATAACAGATGTCTTTCCAATTTTTCCAGTGAATTTTCTGCTTTCCGTTTTTTTACCCCATAAAAAATTTGCCATTTCCATTTCTAGTTTATTTGTGAATTTCTTAGGTGGATCTATGACTGATATAATGTGTACCAGTATACTTTGAAGAACATGGGAGATTAATGTAATCCTCCCACCAAATCCTAATAGATCTACTTTCCAGCCAGCTATTTTCCTTCTCATTTTATCATGTAAAGGCGTTAGGTACTTCTCTTTCAGCCTTCCTTCGTATATCGGACAACCTAAATATACTAAAGCATCTTTTTTATGTTTAAAACCCGTTATGTTTATAATTTTCTTTACCACTTTTCTAGGAGGATTTTTTGCTAACATAAATTGACTTTTGTCCTTATTAAGGGCTTGACCTGTTTCCTTCTCAAATAAATTGTAGAAGGTCCATCAGGTTCTTCAATGAACTTTTATTCGCATTTGTGAAAATAATAATATCATCTGCATAAGCTAAACAACTTATTCTCAGAGTATTTTTTGGCTGTCTAAAGGGGATTATTTTTCCCTCTAACATTCTTTTATTTAAATTAACGATTAACAATTCTAAGTACATGTCAAATAATAAGGGTGATAATGGATCCCCCTGTCTCAAGCTACGTCTTGGTTTGAATTCTTCACTTTTCATTCCATTTACAATGATTCTAACCCAAACGCTAGTTACACATCTATATATTAAATCAATACAAGTTTTAGAGAAACCAAATTTTCTCATAACGAAACATAGTGTATGCCATTCTACTCTATCAAATGCCTTAGATAAATTTAGCTTAACTACTAAATTACTTCCCCTTGTTTTAAATGCTATTTCTTTCATCATTTTTGATGCTAATCTAATATTTTCAATCATTAATCTATTCTTAACAAATCCTGTTTGTTCTTGTGATATTATAAATGGTAAAATATTACTAAGTCTATTTTGAATTATTTTTGCAAGGATCTTATAAATTGCATTACATAAATTTATAGGCCTAAAATCCTCACATTTTTGAGGTGATTCTTTTTTGGGGATTAGCACTATGAAAGAGTTTGCTCATGCCTTAGGAATATCCGCCCCTACAAAAAAACTTGCAATTGCTGGAACAATATCTTTTTTGATAATGAGCCAGTTTAACTGAAAAAAATAATTATTCCAGCCTTCTGGCCCCGCTGCATTATCCTTATCCAGATTAAACACTACATTTTTAATCTCTTCTTCCTCCGGGATCTTCTCCATAATTTGATTTTGTTCTTTTGAGATGACTGTGTTGATCCCATCCATTAATGAGTTTCCTACCTGAGGAGCCTGTCTGCATAGATGACTTTTAAAAAATTCCTCAAAGAGGATTCCTATATGCTTGTCATCTTCAACCCATGTTCCCTCATTACTTTTTAGGCCCTTGATTTTATTTTTTTGAGCCTTTATTTTACACATGTTATGAAAAAATTTAGTGTTTCTCTCTCCATCTTTCAACCATTTAATTTTTGAACACTGTTTCCAGTATACTTCCTCCATATGCAACTTATGCCTCAAGTCCCCATTAGCCTTATTTAGTTCATGTCTCTTTACCTCTATATTATTTTTATCGTATTCTAATTCCAGATTTTCTACTTTTTCCTCTTCTTGCTTTATTATTTAATTTAAATTTCCGAAGACTTCTTTATTCCATATTTTTAGACATTTTTTAAATCTATGAAGCTTAACCATTAATACTTGCATCGGTTTTCCCATTGCTGGCTCCTTCCAAGATTCAGTTACCAATTTTTCAAAGCCAGCATACTTTTCCCACATATTCTGAAATTTAAAGTTACCTAATACTCGGTTGCTTTTAAAGATTGTAATGAGCAATGGGCAATGATCCAAACAGGTTCTATTTAGGTGTCTAAGCCATTTGACCCCATGCAAAGCTACCCACTTAGCATTACACAGTACTCTGTCCAGTCTAGCCCAAATTGTGCTTCTTTTACTCCGGTTGTTACACCAAGTGTAACTTGAACTTGTGAAATCTATTTCCATTAATTTCGAGTTTGAGATCGCCTCATTAAATTGTGTCATTGCTATTGGATCCGGAGTTTTACCTCCTTTCTTTTCTTGGTTGCTCCTAATTATATTAAAATCACCTCCTATAATCCAGGGTGCATTCCTAGATGCGATATTCTGCATTTCCTCCCACAGTGCTAACCTTGATTTTTTATCATTTTTAGCATATACTACCGATATTATTTCATCTGTTTTTTTATTTATTTTAAAATGAACTACATGATCTGTATCTTTTAAAATTTCAATGTCCAAATAATTATGCCACATTATCCAGAGTTTACTATTTATATTAGCATATGCATTGTTAAACCCTAGTTTTTGGCTGTAGTTAATTAATTGATCCGTCTGGATCATAGGCTCTGCAATGACTACTAGAGAAATTCTATGAGTTTTAATTAATAGTTTTAACCTATTTATCGAGGGATTATTAGCAACCCCTCTTATGTTCCAATAAAGGCATCTATCCATTAATTCCTAGCTTAGATTCGGGATCTAGTTGTATACTTAGTCTCATATTTTGTGTTTAAACATTTTTTCTTATTCTTTGGGGTCTTAATTGCATTCGAATTTACTTGTATTTTTTCATAATATTTATCCTTCCACCCAAGCTGCATTGCCATTATTTTTATAGCTTCCTTGGCTTGAGTTCTAGTGAGCTTTGTCCAATCTTCCTCATAAATATCCAAATCATCCTTCCCCTTTTCTATATAGAATGCATGCTCCTCTTCATCTCTACCTATTGAAGGACAACTAAACACCTATGCTTCTTCCTCTGGGAAATCCAAGAGGTCACCATCTATCCAGCTATAGTCCTCCAGTTTTTCTTTTAAAATTATTCTAGTTTTAATTTTCTTATTCCTCTTCTTTCTACCCTTTACCTCCTCTCGTTTTTCTCCCTCCCCTAGATTGTCTCCTTCCTCCATGCTTCCGTCATGATATACTCTATTACTAGCCTCTCCCTCTCCTAACAACTTACTCACTTTCTCTCTCATATACTCCCCTTCTTCTTCCATTAAACCTGCCTCAATTGCAGGTTTTTCTCCAGCCCCTCCCACCTTCCTAATCCATTTTTCTACCTTTCTTTTTCTACCTTCTAACATTTGCACATTTTCTGTTTGTTCTGTACCCATTTTACATACCCCCGATTCGTGCCCAAGTCTCTTAAATTTTATGTAATAAGTAGGTAGATTTTCAGGAATAACAGGTTGCCAAAACCCATTATTCTACCCATCCTCTCCATTACCGATCCAGATCATATTTGGTGGCTGAGTGAGTAGGTTACACTCAACACAGATGCGAGCCTTGCTTGGCCTTGTCATAGAAACAGTAGCTTCATCATGAATTACAGGTTTACCCAAACAAGATGAAATTTTGTAGAGAGATTGTGGGTTAAACAAATATAATGAGAGATTCGGTAAGGAAAACCAAACCGGGGCTAAAGGCGCCTCCTCCAGTGGACTGAACTCCTTCGTCCACCTCAAAACGCACATGGGGAAGCCGTTAACTTGCCATAGACCTCTGTGCCATAAGCAGTAGAAGTCCTCAATCATAAAACACTGCAGGAAGACGTGCTTCGCGTCGTTGTCAGCTAGCTTCACCCTTCCCGTAAGCTTTAACTGAGGAGATAAACTACCGTATTTCCTTCGGGCGAGGCCTTCCATGAGAAAACTTACCAATAAGCATATATTCAAGTGGCTCCATGAACTTGCGCATCTCTTATGTTGAAAAATAAATCATGGGACTCCCGTGTTTGTTCCCGAAGCAGCATGAGGGAGGAGCGGGCTCTCTTAATATCGAAGCAAACGACTTATTGTTTGGTAATAAGTCTTTTTGCTCCATATTTAGCTTGAGAGGAGCTTGAATCGGGCAGCAATGGCGAGATTCTCTCTCTAGGGATTGCGATTTTCTCTCTCAACGAGCTTGAGTGCTTGAAGAAGAGCGACATTATCTTATCTTTCTAGTTGTGTATAATTTATATCTATCATATTAATAATAACATATTAATTTATTTTTGATAATTGATATCATATCGATAAATAAAATTGTTTATATTTAGTTTATATTATATATAATTATAATGATTCATTTTACTAAATATTGTATATACATTTTTAAAAAATTTAAAATTAATATATTTTCAAACCTTTGAAAACGTGAGAAAATATCAAAAATAATTTTTTTGTTATTTCATTATTTAAATAAATCCTATAAACTACTAAATGCCTAAACACTTAAGTCAATAACTTCGAAATCTCGAAAACCCTAAATAGATAATCCTTTTAAACTGGTATACCCTAAATAATAAATAATAAATCTCAATATTATTTTTTTCAGTATAATTTAAAATATTCATTTTAATTATTTATTTGTTTATTATTATTAAATATTAAGTATAATATAAATTATGAGTTAGATAAATATAATTTATATAAATTATTTTTCATCAAAAAATATAGATAAACATATAAAAAGAGAAAAAATTTCAAAACAAAAATTTATTATATAGTAATATTTTTTGCTTTCCATCTGAATAATTTTATGTTTTGTAATTATATTTTAATGGATATCTATCTTATTAATAATAGATTATTAATTTATTTTTTGATCATTATTAGAATATTTATCAATAAAATTATTTATATTGAATTTATATGAAATATAAATATAATGATTATTATAACTAAATATTGAATTCACTTTTGACAAAAATTTAAAAATTATTATATTTTCAAATGTTATAACATTTGAAAATATCAAAAAATAATAAAAATAAATTTTTTGTTTATTTATTTTTTAAATAAAATTGATAACCACTAAAAGCATACACAATTCAATCAGTAAACTCCTGAACCTCGTAATGCCTAAATACATAAACCATTAAACCCTTATATACTACTTAATAATTAAAAATATAATTTTTATTTCTATTATTATAATTTTAAATATTTATTTTAATTATGTATTAGTTTATTTCTTTAGAAATATTTATTACAAATTAAATTATGAGTGCAAGAAATATAATTTAAATAAATTTTTTTAATTAATAAAAGCATTTATGCTTATAAAAGAAGTATAGATTTAAAAATTAAAAATTATTATCAAGTAATATAAGTTACTTTATTTTGAATCAATTTGGGTTTTGTAAATATTTTTTAATTAATATTTATCTTAATATTAATAGTTTATAAATTTAATTTTTAATCATTATTATAATATCTATCAATAAAATTATTTATATAAAATTTATATGATATATAATTATTAATATTATTATATCAAAATATTGTATTAAAATTTCAAAAAATTTTAAATATTATTATATTTTCAAATTGTATAACCTATGAAAATGATAAAAAATTATAGAAATTTTTTTTGTTATTTTATTTTTCTAAATAAACCTATAAACCACTAAAAGCCGAAAAACATAAATCGGTAAACTCCTAACGACAAAACCTCTAAATACTTAAATCATTAAATTGGTATACATTAATAATAAACCATAAATCTCATTTTAATTTTTATTCAGTATAATTTTAAATTTTTATTTTAATTATTTATCAATTTTTTTTTAGAAATATTAATTACAAAATAAATTATTAGTGAGACGGATCTAAATTAAATTAAACTGGTATCCCTATAAAAATGATCTAAATTAAGTATTTAGAAGTTTTATAGATTAGGAGTTTAGCGATTTATGTTTTTAGGCATTTAGTGGTTTATAGGTTTTATTTAATCAATAAAATAACAAAAAAAAATTGTAATTTTTTCTCATTTTCATAGGTTATAACCTTTGAAAATATAATAATATTTAAAATTTTTTGAAATGTGAATACAATATTTAGTTATAAAATTATTAGTAATTATATATGATATAAATTCAATATAAATAATTTTATTGATAGATATTATAATAATGATAAAAAATTAAATTAATAAACTACTAATAATAAGATATATATTAATTAAAAAATATTTACAAAACCCAAATTGATTAAAATTTAAAGTAAAATATATTACTGCATAATAATTTTTAATTTTTAAATTTTTACTTCTTTTATAAGCGTATATATTTTTTTGATTAAAAATAAATTATTTAAATTATATTTTTTCGCACTCATAATTTATTTTGTAATAAATATTTGTATAAATTAAACCTATAAATAGATAAAATGAATATTTAAAATAATTATAAATTGAAATAAAAATTAGATTTTTTAATTATTAAGTAGTATATAGTTGTTTAATGGTTTATGTATTTAGGCATTTAGGCCTTAAGAGTTTACTTATTTTACTGTGTATGCATTTAGTGGTTTATAAGTTTTATTTAAAAATTAAAATAACAAAATTATTATTTTTATTATTTTTTGATATTTTCAAAGGTTATAACATTTGAAAATATAATAATTTTTAAATTTTTTTTAAATGTGAATTCAATAATTAGTTATAATTATCACTATATTTATATATCATATAAATTCAATATAAATAATATTATTGATAAATATTCTAAAAATGATCAAAAAATAAATTAATAATCTATTATTAATAAGATACATATCAATTAAAATATAATAAAAAAACCTAAAATGATGCGGAAGAAATCAAAATATATTAATATATAATAATTTGTTGTTTTGAATTTTTTTTCTTTTAAAAAGTTATCCAAATTTTTTGATTAAAATTAATTTATATAAATTATATTTGTTTAATTCATAATTTATTTTTTAATTAATATTTATATAAAAATAAACAAATAAATAATTAAAATGAATATTTAAAATTATAATGAAAAAAATAATATTGAGATTTATTCTTTATTATTTTGTGTATACCAGTCTAAATGAAATTAGATCTGTCTTACTAATAATTTATTTTGTAATTAATATTTCTATAAAAATAAACTAATAAATAATTAAAATAAAAATTAAAATGAGATTTATGAATTCTTATTAATGTGTACCAGTTTAATATTTTAAGTATTTAGAGGTTATTTCGTTTATGACTTTAGTGATTTATGTATTTAGGCGTTTAGTGGTTTATATGTTTTATTTAAACAATGTAATAAGAAAAAAATTATTTTTGATATTTTTTGACATTTTAAAAGTTTATAACCTGAAAATATTATAATTTTTAAATTTTTTAAAAATATGAATACAATATTTAGTAATAATAATCATTATAATTATATATAATATAAACTAAATATAAATAATTTTATTGATAGATATGATAACAATTATCAAAAAGTAAATTAATATGCTATTATTAATATGATAGATATAAATTAAAATATAATTGCAAAACCTAATAATATTCAAAATTTAAGTAAAATTTATTAATAAATAATAATTTTTTTTTTAGTTTTTGCTTCTTTTTATAAGCTTATATTTTTTTTGATGAAAAATAAATTATTTAAATTATATTTGTATCACTCATAATTTATTGTGTAATTAATATTTTAATAAATTATTTAAATTATATTTAAGGCTTACGAGTTTAAAGGTTTAAGTATTTAGGTGCTTTTGTGCATAATAGTTTATAGGTTTAAGTGTTTAGGCATTTATTGGTTTATAAGTTTTATTTAAACAATGATATAACAAAAAATTTATTTTCATTATTTTTTTAATTTTTGAAGGTTATAACCTTTGAAAATATAATAATTTTTAAATTCTTTTCAAATGTAAAAATAATATTTAGTTATAATAATCTTAATAATTATAAGTCATTTAAATTCAATATAAATAATTGCATTGATAGATATTATAATAATTATCAAAAAAAATTTAATAAACTATTATTAATAAGATAGATATTATTTAAAATATATTTGCAAAATCTAAATTTATTCAAAATCAATGTAAAATATATTACTTAATAATACTTTTTTTATTGTTTTGCTTTTTTTACAACATTATATTTTTGTTATTAAAAATAAATTATTTAAATTAATTTGCTTTACTCATAATTTATTTTGTAATTTAATATTCTATAATAATAAACTAATAAATAATTAAAATAATTATTTAAAATTATAATGAATACAAATAAAATTGAGATTTATTATTTATTATTCAGGATATACCGGTTTAATGGTTTAAGTATTTTGGTGTTTTTCTGTTTAAAAGTTTAGTGATTTAAGTGCTTAGACCTTTAGTGATTTATAGTTATTATCTTAAGAATTTAAAAACAAAAAATGTAATTTTTTGAATTTTTTTAATTTTTGAAGGTTGTAACCTTTGAAAATATAATAATTCTAAATTTTTTTAAATGTGAATATAATATTTAGTTATAATAATCTTAATAATTATATATAATGTAAACTAAATATAAATAATTTTATTAATAGATATTATAATAATGATCAATAAATAAATTAATAAACTAGTATTAATAAGCATGATATAAATTAAAATATAATTGTAGAATCTAAAATGATTCAAAATCAAAATAAGATATATTACTAAATAATAATTTTTTATTTTAAAAATTTTGCCTTATTTTATAAGCATATATATTTTTTTGATGAAAAATAAATTATTTTAATTATATCTCTCACTAATAATTTATTTTGTAATTAATATTTCTATAAAAATAAATTGATAAATAATTAAAATGAATATTTAAAATTATAATGAATACTAATAAAAATAGATTTATCATTTATTATTTAGGGTATACCTATTTAATGGTTTAAGTTTTTTGTGGTTTTGGGGTTAAGAAGTTTATTGATTTATATGTTTGAACATTTATGTCTTTATAGGTTTAATTTAATTAATGAAATAACAAAAAATTTATTTTTATGAATTTTCGAGATTTTCAAAGGTTATTATCTTTGAAAATAAAATAATTTTTTAATCTTTCTAAAATACGAAGGCAATAATTATTATAAATTATTTTTTTAACTCATAATTTATTTTATAATTAATACATATATAAAAATAGAAAACTAAACAATCAACATGAATTTTTAAAATTATAATCAAAAAAATAAAAATGAAATTTATTAATTATTATTTAGGGTATACCAATTTAAAGAATTATCTATATATGGGTATGGGGATTGTGTACTTTAGTTATTTAAATCCTCAAGCATTTAGTGGTGTATAGGTTTAATTTAAACAATAGAATAACAAAAAAAATATTTTTTTTTAGTTATTCACATTTTCAAAAGTTATAACCTTTGAAAATATAATAATTTTAAAATTTTTTTCAAAAGTGAATACAATATTTAGTAATAATAATCATTATATTTATATATCATTTAAATTCAATATAAACATTTTTAATGATAAATATTCTAATAATGATGAAAAAATAACTTAATAATCTATTATTAATAAGATAGATATCAATTAAAATATATTTACAAAACCTAAAATGATTCAGTAGCAAAGCAAATTATATTACTATATAATAATTTTTATTTTGAAATTTTTTTTTTCTTTTAAAATGTTTATCTATAATTTTTTGATGAAAAATAATTTATATAAATTATATTTGTGTAACTCCTAAATATTTTTGTAATTAATATTTATATAAAAATAAACAAATCAATAATAAAAATGAATATTTAAAATTATAATTAAAAAAATGAGATTTAATATTTATTATTTTGGGTATGCCGGTCTAATTTAAATTAGATCTATCTTACTAATAATTTATTTTGTATTTAATATTTCTATAAAAATAAAGTGAAAATTAATTAAAATAAAAATTTAAAATTATACTGAATAAAAATTAATACGATATTAATGATTTATTATTAATGAATACTAGTTTAATGGTTTAAGAATTTAGAGGTTTTGTCTTTTAGGATATTAAGGATTGAGGTTTTTAGGCATTTAGTGGTTTATAGGTTTTATTTAATCAATAAAATAGCAAAAAAAAATTAGTAATTTTTTCTCTTTTTCATAGGTTATAACATTTGAAAATATAATAATATTTAAAATTTTTTGAAATGTGAATTCAATATTTAGTTATAATAATTTTAGTAATTATATATCATATAAATTCAATATAAACAATTGTATTGATAGATATTATAATAATGATCAAAAATTAAATTAATAAACTTTTAATAATAAGATTGATATTAATTAAAAAATATTTATAAAACCCAAATTGATTCAAAATTAAAGTAAAATATATTACTGGATAATAATTTTTAATTTTCAAATTTTTACTTCTTATATAAGCGTATATTTTTTTTTTATTAAAAATAAATTTTTTAAATTATATTTGTCGCACTCATAATTTATTTTATAATAAATATTTTTATAAAAATAAACTAATTAATTATTAAAATGAATATTTAAAACTATAATAATTAGATATTAAAATTAGATTTATTAATTATTATGTATTATATAGCAGTTTATTGGTTTATGTATTTTGGTATTATGTGGTTTAAGTGTTTACTGATTTAATTGTGTATGCATTTAGTGGTTTATAAATTTTATTTAAAAAATAAAATAACAAAACATTTATTTTTATTATGTTTTGATATTTTTAAAGGTTATAACCTGTGAAAATATAATAATTTTAATTTTTCTTTCAAAAGTGAATACAATATTTAGTTATAATAATCATTATATTTATATATCATATAAATTCAATATAAACTTTTTAATTGATAAATATTCTAATAATGATGAAAAAATAACTTAAATATCTATTATTAATAAGATAGATATCAATTAAAATATATTTACAAAACCTAAAATGATTCAGAAGCAAATCAAAATATATTACTATACAATAATTTTTTGTTTTGAAATTTTTTTTTCTTTTAAAAAGTTTATCTATAATTTTTTGATGAAAAATAATTTATATAAATTATATTTGTGTAACTCATAAATTATTTTGTAATTAAAATTTATATAAAAATAAACGAATAAATAATTAAAATGAATATTTAAAATAATATTTAAAAAAATGAGATTTATTATTTATTATTTATTATTTATGGTATACCGGTCTAATTTAAATTAGATTTGTCTTACTAATAATTAGATTTATTATTTAATGAGAATACAATATTTAGTAATAATAATTATTATAACTAAATATAATATAAACTAAATATAAATAATTTTATTGATAATATTATATCTATTATCAAAAAATAAAATAATAAACTATTATTAATATGAAAGATATAAATTTAAATATAATTAAAAAACCTAAAATGATTCAAACTCAAAGTAAAATTTATTACTAAATAATAATATTTTTTTAGTTTTTGCATCAATTTATAAGCTTATATTTTTTTTTGTTGAAAAATATATTATTTAAATTATATTTGTCACTCATAATTTATTTTTTAATTAATATTTCTATAAATTGTTTAAATTATATTTAAGGTTTATTAGTTTAAAGGTTTAGGTATTTAGGGTCTTAAGGGTTTAGAAGTTTAGAAATTTATGTATTTAGGCATTTAATGATTTATAAGTTTTATTTAAACAATGATATATCAAAAAATTTATTTTTGTTATTTTTTATAATTTTTGAAGGTTATAACCTTTGAAAATATAATAATTTTTAAATTTTTTTTATATGTGAATACTATATTTAGTCATGATAATCTTAATTATTATATATAATGTTAATTCAATATAAACAATTAGATTGATAGATATTATATTAATGATCCAAAAATAAATTAATAAACTATTATTAATTAGATAGATATTTTTTAAAATATATCTGCAAAACATAAATTTATTCAAAATCAAAGTAAAATATAATACTAAATAATAATTTATTTGATGTTTTGCTTCTATTTATAAGTTTATATTTTTTGTTATTAAAAGTAAATTATATAAAATATATTTGTCATCCACATAATTTATTTTAAATTTATAATTCTATAAAAATAAACTAATAAATAATTAAAATGAATATTTAAAATTATAATGAATACAAATAAAATTGAGATTTATTATTTATTATTCAGGATATACTAGTTTAATGGTTTAAGTATTTAAGTGTTTTGGGGTTTAGTGATTTAAGTGTTTAGGACTTAAGTGATTTATAGTTTTTATTTAAAGAATGAAAAAATAAAAAATTAAATTTTTTGATTTTTTTTAATTTTTGAAAGTTATAACCTTTGAAAATATAATAAATTTTAATTTTTTTTAAATGTTAATATAATATTTAGTTATAATATTCTTAATAATTATATATAATGTAAACTCAATATAAATAATTTTATTAATAGATATTATAATAATGACAAATAAATAAATTAATAAACTATTATTAATTAGAATGATATAAATTAAAATATAATTGCAAAAATAAAAATGATTAAAAATCAAAATAAAATATATTACAAAATAATAAATTTTTGTTTTTAAAATTTTGCCTCTTTTTATGAGCATATATAATTTTTTTGATAAAAAATAAATTATTTAAAATAGATCTGTCTCACTAATAATTTATTTTGTAATTAATATTTCTATAAAAATAAACTGATAAATAATTAAAATAAAAATGTAAAATTACACTTAATAAAAATTAAAATAAGATTTATGATTTATTATTAATGTATATTAGTTTAATAGTTTAAGTATTTAGAAGTTTTGTCATTTAGGAGTTTAGTGATTTATGTTTTTAGGCATTATTGGTTTATAAGTTTTTTTAAAAAATAAAATAACAAAAAAATTGTAATTTTTTGTCATTTTAATAGGTTATACCCATTGAAAATTTAATAATATTTAAAACTTTTTGAAATGTCAATACAATATTTAGTTATAATAATTTTAATAATTATATATCATATAAATTCAATATAAACAATTTTATTTATAGATATTATAATAATGATCAAAAATTAAATTAATAAATGATTAATAATAAGATAGATATTAATTAAAATATATTTACAAAACCCAAAATGATTCAAAATTAAAGTAAAATATATTATTGGATAATAATTTTTAAATTTTTATAAAAACATTTATAAAAATTTTTATAAAAATAAACTAATAAATAATTAAAATGAATATTTAAAATAATAATAAATTGAAACAAAAATTGAATTTATTAAGTAGTATATAGCGGTTTAATGGTTTATGTATTTAGGCATTACTGGGGTTTAGAAGTTTACTGATATAACTGTGCATATAGTGGTTTATAGGTTTTATTTAAAAAATAAAATAACATAAAATTTATTTTTATTATTTTTCCATATTTCCAAAGGTTATAACCTTGGAAAATATAATAATTTTTAAATTTTTTTCAAAAGTGAATTCAATATTTAGTTATAATAATCATTATATTTATATATCATATAAATTCAATATAAACAATTTTATTGATAAATATTCTAATAATGATCAAAAAATAAATTAATAAACAATTATTAATAAGATAGATATCAATTAAAATATAATTAAAAAATCAAAAATGATTCAGAAGAAGGAGGAAAATATATTACTATATAATAAATTTTAGTATTTAAATTTTTTATTCTTTTTATAAGTTTATCTATATTTATCGATGAAAAATAATTTATATAAATTATATTTGTCTAACTCATAATTTATTTTGTAATTAATATTTATATAAAAATAAACGAATAAATAATTAAAATAAATATTTAAAATTAAAATGAAAAAAATAATATTGAAATTTATTATTTCTTATTTAGGGTTATTGGTTTAAAAGAATTATTATTTATTATTTATGGTTTTAGAAATTTAAGATTTATTGAATTAAGTGTTTAACCATTTAGTGGTTTATATGTTTTATTTAAATAATGAAAAATCAAAAAAAATATTATTTTTATTTTTTCACATTTTCAAAGGTTACAACCTTTGAAAATGTGATACTTTTAAAATTTTTTTCAAAAGTGAATTCATTATTTAGTTATAATAATCATAATATTTAAATATCATATAAATTTAATATAAACAATTTTATTTATAATTATTCTAATAATGATGAAAAAATAAATTAATAATCTATTATTAATAAGATAGATATCAATTAAAATATAATTACAAAACCAATAATGATTCAGAAGCATAGCAAATTATATTATTATATAATAATTTTTTGTTTTTTATTTTTTTTTCTTTTAATAAATTTATCTATATTTTTTTTTGATCAAAAATAATTTATATAAATTATAATTGACTAATTCATAATTTATTTTGTAATTAATATTTATATAACAATAAACAAATAAATAATTAAAAAATAAATATTTTAAATTATAATGAAAAAAATAAAAATGAGATTTATTGTTTATTATTTAGGATATATTTGATTAAAAAAATTATCTATTTAGGGTTTTCGAGATTTAGAAGTTATTCATTTAAGTATTTAGGCATTTAGTGGATTATAGGTTTTATTTAAATAATGAAATAACAAATAAATTATTTTTGATATTTCTTTCAAATTTTCAAAGATTATAACCTTTGAAAATATAATAATATTAAATTTTTTTAAAAATGTGAATACAATATTTAGTAATAATAATTATTATAACAATATATTATATAAACTAAATATGAACAATTTTATTGATAGTTATTATATCAATTATCAAAAAATAAATTAATAAACTAGTATTAATATGAAAAATATAAATTTAAATTTAATTAAAAAATTAAAATTATTAAAAATCTAAGTAAATTTATTAGTAAATAATAATTTTGTTTTTTAGTTTTTGCCTCATTTTATAAGATTATATTTTTTTTTGATTAAAAATAAATTATTTAAATTATATTTATAACTCATAATTTATTTTGTAATTTATATTTCAATAAATTTTTTAAATTATATTTAAGGTTTACAAGTTTAAAGGTTTAAGTATTTAGGGGCTTCAGAGTTTAGGAGTTTAGAGATTTATGTGTTTAGGTATTTATTGGTTTATAAGTTTTATTTAAATAATGATATAACAAAAAATTTATTTTTTGTTATTTTTTCTCATTTTTTAAGGTTATAACCTTTGAAAATATAACAATTTTTAAATTTTTTTAAATGTGAAAACTTTATTTTGTTTTGATAATATTAAAAATTATATATAATATAAATTCAATATAAACAATTATATAGATAGATATTATATTAATGATCAAAAAGTAAATTAATAAACTATTATAAATAAGATAGATATTATTTAAAATATATTTGCAAAACCTAAATTTATTCAAAATCAAAGTAAATTAAATTACTAAATAATAATGCTTTTGATGTTTTGCTTCTTTTTATAAGTTTATATTTTTTGTTCTTAAAAGTATATTATTTAAATTATATTTGTCTTCCTATAATATATTTTGTAATTTATAATTCTATAAAAATAAACTAAAAAATAATTAAAATGAATATTTAAAATTATAATGAATACAAATAAAAGTGTGATTTATTATTTATTATTCAGGATATACAGTTTTAACGGTTTAGGTATTTAGGTGTTAGTAGGTTTAGTGATTTAAGTGTTTATGCCTTTCGTGATTTATAGTTTTTATTTAAAGAATGAAAAAACAAAAATTTAATTTTTTGTTATTTTTTTAATTTTTGTAGGTTATAATCTTTGAAAATATAATAATTTTTAATTTTGTTTATATGTGAATATAATATTTAGTTATAATAATATTAATAATTATATATAAAGTAAAATCAAATAAAATAATTTTATTAATTGATATTATAATAATGATCAATAAATAATTAATAAACTATTATTAAAAAGAATGATATAAATTAAAATATAAATGCAAAATCTAAAATGATACAAAATCTAAATAAAATAATTTACTAAATAATAAATTTTTGTTTATAAAATTGTGCCTATTTTTATAAGCTTATATTTTTTTTGATGAAATATAAATTATTTAAATTATATCTGTCTCACTAATAATTTGCTTTGTTATTAATATTTCTATAAAAAAACTGATAAATAATTAAAATAAAAATTTAAAATTATACTGAATAAAATTTAAATGAGATTTATGAATTATTATTAATGTTTACCAATTTAATGGTTTAAGTATTTTAAGGTTTTGTGGTTTAAAAGTTTAGTAATGCATGTTTTTAGGCATTTAGTGGTTTATAGATTTAATTTTAAACAATGAAATAACAAAAAAAATATTTTTGATATTTTTTCACATTTTCAAAGGTTATAACCTTTGAAAATATAATAATTTTAAAATTTTTTAAAAATATGAATACAATATTTAGTAATAATAATCATTATAATTATATATAATATAAACTAAATATAATCAATTTTATTGATAGATATGATATCAATTATCAAAAAATAAATTAATATGCTATTATTAATATGATAGATATAAATTAAAATATATTTACAAAACCTAAAATGATTAAAAATCAATGTAAAATTTATTACTAAATAATAATTTTTAGTTTTTAAATTTTTACTTCTTTATATATAATTATTTTTTTTTATTAAAAGTAAATTATTAATATTATATTTGTCTACCTAATTATTTATTTTGTAATTAATATTTATATAAAAAATAGAATATTTAAAATGAATATTTAAAATTATAATGAATAAAAATTAAAATGAGATTTTAGATTTATTATTGCGGTATATGTAATTTATTTTTTTATAATCTGTTTGTATAAACAAATATTTTTTCTTTTTTAATATTTTAATTTAAGTGCAGGAACGGAAATATTAAGAGGCCGGGGATGTAATAGTACCACAATAATGGAGGGCTCATTGACCGGACAGCGGGCCGAAATTGGAGCAGAGCCTGACCCGTCTAATGATCCGACCCGCTCCGGTTAAATGAACCGAGAGAAATTTTAATATAAAATGTTTTGTAATTTTATTTTCGGGTGGCTATTTTTGGACCCATGGAATTGTTCATCATCTCTCTTCTTCTCTCTGTGCGATTTATCACGACTATTCTGTGTGCTGCATACTATAAGACATTTTTGTTACTTTAATCTGTAAAAAAAAGCATTTTCTTGTGAATTTAGCTAGTCTTACTGAGCGACTAGCGAACCAGGTTATTTTCGGTGTTTATTTCTCATTTTTTGATTCTATCATGGAAGGTTGCTGAATTGGGATATATATATTGCTTGTTTTCTGTTGTTTCTGTGTTTCTGTATCTCAATCTCACTACCGTGGAAGCACAATTGCCCAACAATTATATATGGTATACCGATTTATTGGATCAATTATTTAGGGATTTTGTCGTTTAGGAGTTTAGCAATTTATGTTTTTAGGATTTAGTGGTATATAGGCTTTATTTATATAATAAAAATAAAATTTTTTTTTTGTTTTTTTTAGATTTTCAAAGGTTACCTTTAAAAATAAAATAATTTTTAAAATCTTTTGAAAAGTGAATACCATGTATAATTATATTAATCTTACTAATTATATATCATATAAATTCAATATAAATAATTTTAATGATAGATATTATAATAATGATCAAAAATTAAATTAATAAACTATTATTAATAATATAAATATTATTTAAAATATATTTACATAACATAAAATTTTTCAAAATCAAATAAAAATATATTATTAAATTATAATATTTAATTTATAAATTTTCCATCTTTTTATCAACTTATATTTTTTTATTATTGAAAATAAATTATTTAAATAATATCTGTCTCACTCGAAATTTATTTTATAATTAATTTTTCTAAAAAGATTAAAATATAAATAATTAAAATGAATATTTAAAATTATAATTAATAAAAATAAAAATGAGATTTATTATTTATTAAATAGTATATAGCTGTTATAAGGTTTATGTATTTAGGGGTTTCGGGTTTTTTGAGCTACTGATATAAGTAAGTAAACATTTAGTAATTTATAGGTTTTATTTAAAAAAGAAATAACAAAAAATTTATTTTTTGTATTCTTTCTCATTTTTTAAGATTATAACCTTTGAAAATATAATAATTTTAAAATTTTTTTCAAAAGTGAATACAATATTTATTTATAATAATCATAATAATTATATATCATATAAATTTAATATAAATAATTTTATTCATAGATATTCAAATAATTATCAAAAAACAAATTAAAAATCTATAATGAATAAGATTGATATTACTTTAAATATAATATTAAAACCTAAAATGATTCAAAAGCAAAGCAAAATATATTACTTAATAATTATTATTTGTTTTTAAATTTTTATTCTTTTTATAAGGTTATCTATTTTTTGATTAAAAATTATTTTAATAAATTATATTTTAAACTCATAATTTATTTTATAATTAATATATATATAGAAATAAAAAACATAATTATCAAAATGAATTTTTTATATTGTAATGAAAACAAATAAAAATGAGATTTATTAATTATTATTTAGGGTATACCGGTTTAAAGGTTATATATATAGGGGTATCAGGATTTTGTAATTTAGTGATTTAAGTATTTAGGCATTTAGTGATTTATAGGTTTTATTTAAACAATGAAATAAAAAAAATATTTTTTTTATTTTTTTACATGTTCAAACGTTATAAACTTTGAAAGTATAATAATTTTTAAAATTTTTTCAAAAGTGAATACAATATTTAGTTATAAGAATTATTAAATTTATATATCATATAAATTCAATATAAATATTTGTATTGATAAATATTCTAATAATGATCAAAAAATAAATTAATAATCTATTATTAATAAGATAGATATCAATTAAAATATAATTACAAAACATAAAATGATTCAGAAGTAGAGCAAAATATATTACTATATAATAATTTTTTCTTTTGAAAATATTTTTTCTTTTAAAAAGTTTATCTATAATTTTTTTGATAAAAAATAATTTATATCAATTATTTTTGTCTAGCTCAAATTATTTTGTAATTAATATTTATATATAAATAAACAAATAAATAATTAAAATGAATATTTAAAATTATAATAAAAAATGAGATTTATTATTTATTATTTAGGGATACTATTTTAATTTAAATTACATCGCTCTCACTAATAATTTATTTTGTAATTAATATTTCTATAAAAATAAACTGAAAATTAATTAAAATAAAAATTTTAAATTATACTGAATACAAATTAAAATGATATTTATAATTTATTATTAATGTATACTAGTTTAATGGTTTAAGTATTTAGAGGTTTTGCCTTTTAGGAGTTTGGCGATTTAGGTTTTTAAGCAATTATGGTTTATATGTTTTATTTAAATAATAAAATAAAAATAATTTGTAATTTTTTGTCATTTTCATAGGTTATAACCTTTGAAAATATAATAATATTTAACATTTTTTGAAATGTAAATACAATATTTAGTTATAATAATTTTAATAATTATATATCATATAAATTCAATATAAACAATTTTATTAATAGATATTATTATAATGATCAAAAATTAAATTAATAAACTATTAATAATAAGAAAGATAAAAATATTTACAAAACCCAAAATGATTCAAAATTTAAGTAAAAAATATTACTGGATAATAATTTTTAATTTTTAAAATTTTACTTATTTTATAAGCGTATATTTTTTTTGATTTAAAATAAATTATTTAAATTATATTTGTCGCACTCATAATTTATTTTGTTATAAATATTTCTATAAAATAAACTGTTAAATAATTAAAATGAATATTTAAAAAAATAATAAATTGAAATATAAATTAAATTTTTAATTATTAAGTAGTATATAGTAGTTTAATGGTTTATGTAATTAGGAATTACGGGCCTTAGAATTTTATTGATTTAACTGTGTATGCATTTAGTGGTTTATAGGTTTTATTTAAAAATTAAAATAACAAAATATTTAATTTTATTATTTTTTGATATTTTCAAAGGTTATAACATTTGTAATATAATAATTTTTAAATTTTTTTCAAATGTGAATTCAATATTTAGTTATAATAATCATTATATTTATATATCATATAAATTCAATATAAACAATATTATTGATAAATATTCTAAAAATGATCAAAAAATAAATTAATAATCTATTATTAATAAGATAGATATCAATTAAAATATAACAACAAAACCTAAAATGATTCAGACGAAATCAAATTTTATCACTATATAATAATTTGTTGTTTTAAATTTTTTTTCTTTTAAAAAGTTTATCCATATTTTTTTGATAAAATTAATTTATATAATTTATATTTGTCTAACTCATAATTTATTTTTTAATTAATATTTATATAAAAATAAACAAATAAATAATTAAAATGAATATTTAAAATTATAATGAAAAAAAATATATTGAGATTTATTCGTTATTATTTTAGGTTATCTATTATTTTTTGATGAAAAATAATTTAAATAAATTATATATGTGTAACTCATAAATTATTTTGTAATTAATATTTATATAAAAATAATCAAATAAAATATTAAATAATATTAAAATTATAATTAAAAATAATGAGATTTATTAATTATTATTTTGGGTATACCGGTCTAATTTAAATTAGATCTTTCTTACTAATAATTTATTTTGTAATTAATATTTCTATAAAAATAAACTGAAAATTAATTAAAATAAAAATTTAAAATTATATTGAATAAAAATTAAAATGATATTTATGATTTATTATTAATGTATACTTGTTTAATGGTTTAAGAATTTAGATGTTTTGGCTTTTAGGAGTTTAGTGATTTAGTTTTTTAGGCATTTAGTGGTTTATAGGTTTTATTTAATCAATAAAATAACAAAAAAAAATTTTGTAATTTTTTCTCATTTTCATAGGTTATAACCTTTGAAAATATAATAATATTTAAAATTTTTTGAAATGTGAATACAATATTTAGTTATAATAATATTAGTAATTATATATGATATAAATTCAATATAAATAATTTTATTGATAGATATTATAATAATGATCAAAAATTAAATTTATAAACTATTAATAATAAGATAGATATTAATTAAAAAATATTTACAAAACCCAGATTGATTCAAAATTAAAGTAAAATATATTATTGGTTAATAATTTTTAAAATTTAAATTTTTACTTCTTTTATAAGATTATATATATTTTTTGATTAAAAAATAAATTATATAAATTATATTTGTCGCAATCATAATTTATTTTATAATAAATATTTCTATAAAAATAAACTAATAAATAATAAAAATGAATATATAAACTATAATAAATAGAAATTAAAATTATATTTATTAATTATTATGTATTATATAACAGTTTAATGGTTTATGTATTTAGGTATTACGGGGTTTAAGTGTTTACTGATTTAATTGTGTATGCATTTAGTGGTTTATAGGTTTTATTTAAAAATAAAATAACAAAATATATTTTTTTTATGAAAATTTCAAATGTTATAACCTTTGAAAATATAATACTTTTTAAATTATTTTCAAAAGTGAATTCAATATTTAGTTATAATAATCATTATATTTATATATCATATAAATTCAATATAAACAATTTTAGTGATAAATATTCTAATAATGATCAAAAAATAAATTAATAATCTATTATTAATAAGATAGATATCAATTAAAATATAATTACAAAACATAAAATGATTCATAAGCAAAGCAAAATATATTACTATATAATAATTTTTTGTTTAAAATTTTTTTTTATTTTAAAAAGTTTATCTATATTTTTTTGATTAAAAATTATTTACTTAAATTATATTTAGTCTAACTCATAATTTATTTTTTAATTAGTATTTATATAAAAATAAAAAATTAATAATTAAAATGAATATTAAAAATTATAATGAAAAAAATGAGATTTATTATTTATTATTTAGGGTATAGTGGTTTAATTTAAGTTATATCTATCTCACTAATTATTTATTTTGTAATTAATATTTCAATAAAAATTAACTAATAAATAATTAAAAAAATATTTAAAATTTACTGAATAAAAATTAAAATTAGATTTAATGATTTATTATTAATGTATACTTTTTTAATCGTTTAAGTATTTTGAGGTTTTTTTCGTTTAGGAGTTTAGCAATTTATGTTTTTAGGCATTTAGTGATTTATAGGTTTTATTTAAACAATAAAATAAGAAGAAAAAAATTGTAATTTTTTGTATAATTATTAAATGTTATAACCTTTTAAAATTAATAATATTTAGAATTTTTTGAAATTTGAATAAAATATTTAGTTATAATAATTTTAATAATTCTAAATCATATATAATAAATATAACAATTTTTTTGATAGATATTATATTAATGATCAAAATTAAATTACTAAACTATTTATAATAAGATAGATATCAATTAAAAAATATTTACAAAACCCAAATTGATTCAAAATTAAAGTAAATATATTAGTTGATAATAATTTTTAGTTTTTAATAATACTTTTTTTATACTTCATTTTATTCATCTTTTAAAAGCATATATATATTTTTTGATTAAAAATGAATTAATTAAATTATATGTGTCGCATTCATAATTTATTTTGTCATAAAAATTACTATAAAAATAAACTAATAAATAATTAAAATGAATATTTAAAATAATAATAAATTGAAATAAAAATTCAATTTATTAATTATTAAGTAGTATATAGTGGTTTAATGGTTTATGTATTTAGGCATTATGCGGTTTATGAGTTTACTAATATAACTGTGTATGCAATTAGTGGTTTATAGGTTTTATTTAAAAAATAAAATAAAAAAAAATTATTTTTTATTAGTTATTCATATTTCCAAAGGTTATAAACCATTGTAAATATGATAATTTTTAAATTTTTTTCAAAAGTGAATTCAATATTTAGTTATAATAATCATTATATTTATATATTATATAAATTCAATATAATCAATTTTATTGATAAATATTCTAATAATGATAAAAAATAAATTTATAATCTATAATTAATAAGATAGATATCAATTAAAAAAAAGATAGATATCAATTAAAATATATTTATAAAACCTAAAATAATTCAGAAGCAAAGCAAAATATATTACTATATAATAATTTTTTGATTAGAAATTTTTTTTTCTATAAAAAAAGTTTATCTATAATTTTTTGATGAAAATTAATATATATAAATTATATCTGTCTAACTCAATTTATTTTGTAATTAATATTTATATATAAATAAACAAATAAATAATTAAAATGAATATTTAAAATTATAATAAAAAAAATAAGATTTATTATTTATTATTTTGGGATACCGGTTTAATTTAAATTAGATCTGTCTCACTTATAATTTATTTTGTAATTAATTTTATTAATTTTTCTATAAAAATAAACTGATAAATAATTAAAATAAAAATTTAAAATTATTCTGAATAAAAATTAATATGAGATTTAAGATTTATTATTAATGTATACAGTTTAATGGTTTAAGTATTTAAAGGTTTTGTTGTTTAGGAGGTTAGCAATTTATGTTTTTAGGCTATTAGTGGTTTATAGGTTTGATTTTAAAAATAAAATAACAAAAAATATATTTTTATTATTTTTTGATATTTTCAAAGGTTATAACCTTTCAAAATATAATAATTTTTTATTTTTTTTTAAAAAAGCAAATACAATCTTTAGTTATAATAATCATTATATTTATATATCATATAAATTCAATATAAACAATTTTATTGATAAATATTCTAATAATGATCAAAAAATAAATTTATAATCTATTATTAATAAGATATATATTAATTAATATATAATTACAAATATCTAAAATGATTCAGAAGCAAAGCAAAATATATTACTATATAATAATTATTTTGCTTTAAATTTTTTTTCTTTTAAAATGTTTATCTATACTTTTTTGATGAAAAACAATTAATATAAATTATATTTGTCTAATTCAATTTATTTTGTAATTAATATTTATATATAAATAAACAAATAAATAATTAAAATGAATATTTAAAATTATAATTAAAAAATAATAAGATTTATTATTTATTATTTAGGGATACCAGTTTAATTTAAATTAGATTTGTCTCACTAATAATTTATTTTGTCATTAATATTTCTATAAAAATAAACTGATAAATAATTAAAATAAAAATTTAAAATTATACAGAATAAAAATTAAAATGAGATATAAGATTTATTATTAATGTATACCAGTTTAATGGTTTAAGTATTTATAGGTTTTGTCAATAAAAGTTTAGCGCTTTATGTTTTTAGGCTTTTAGTGGTTTATAGGTTTTATATGAAAAAATAAAATAACAAAAAAAATTTATATAATTTGTTATCATTTTCATAGGTTATAACCTTTGAAAATGTAATAATATTTACAATTTTTTGAAATGTGAATACAATATTTAGTTATAATAATATTAATATTTATATAAAATATAAATTCAATATAAACAATTTTATTGAGAGATAATATAAAAATGATCAAAAATTAAATTAATAAACTATTAATAAAAAGATAGATATTAATTAAAAAATATTTACAAAACCAAAATTTATTCAAAATTAAAGTAAAATATATTACTAGATAATAATTTTTATTTTTTAAATTTTTACTTCTTTTAGAACCTTATATTTTAAAAAAATAAATAAATTAATTAAATTATATTTGTCGCACTCATACTTTATTTTGTAATAAATATTTCTATAAAAATAAACTAATAAATAATTAAAATGAATATTTAAAATAATAATAAATTGAAATAAAAATTCAATTTATTAATTATTAAGTAGTATATAGCGGTTTAATGGTTTATATATTTACGCATTACGAGGTTTAGGAGTTTACAGATTTAACTATGTATGCATTTAGTGGTTTATAGTTTTTATTTATCAATTAAAATAAAAAAATTATTTTTATTATTTTTTGATATTTTCAAAGGTTACCTTTGAAAATATAATAATTTTTAAATTTTCTTCAAAAAGTGAATAAATATTTATTTATATAAATCATAATAATTATATATCATATAAATTCAATATATACAATTTTATTGATAGATATTCTAATAATTATCAAAAATAAATTAAAAATCTATTATTATAACATTGATATTACTTAAAATATAATATCAAAACCTAAAATGATTCAAAAGCAAAGAAAAATATATTACTTAATAATAATCATTTGTTTTTAAATTTTTATTCTTTTTATAACCTTATCTATTTTTTGATGTAAAATAATTTTTATAAATTATATCTTTAACTCATAATTTATTTTATAATTAATATATATATATATAAATAAAAAACTAAAGAATCAAAATAAATTTTTAAATTATAATGAAAACAAATAAAAATGAGAATTTTTAATTATTATTTATTGTATACCTGTTTAAATAATTATCTATATAGGGGTATCGAGATTTTGTAGTTTAGTGATTTAAATTGTTTAGGCATTTAGTGGTGTATAGGTTTTATTTAAACAATAAAATAACAAAAAAAATATTTTTTTTTCACATGTTAAAAGGTTATAATCATTGAAAAAATAATAATTTTAAAATTATTTTCAAAAGTGAATATAATATTTAGTTATAATAATTATTAAATATATATATATCATATAAATTCAATATAAACATTTTTATTGATAAATATTATAATAATGATAAAAAAATAATTTAATAATCTATTATTAATAAGTTATATGTCAATTAAAATATAATTACAAAACCTAAAATGATTCAGAAACAAAGCAAAATATATTACTATATAATAATTTTTTGTTGAAAAATAATTTATATAAATTATATTTTATATTTTATACTTTATTTTGTAATTAATATTTATATAAAAATAAACAAATAAATAATTAAAATGAATATATAAAATTATAATGAAAAAAAAATAAGATTTATTATTTATTATTTATTATTTATTATTTATTATTTATTATTTATTATTTAGCATATACTGGTTTAATTTAAATTATATCTGTCTCACTAATAATTTTTTTGTAATTGATATTTCTATAAAAATAAACTGATAAATAATTAAAAAAAAATTTAAAATTATACTTAATAAAAATTAAATTAAGATTTATAATTAATGATTTATGATTTATTATTAATGTATTCCAAATTAATGGTTTAAGTATTTAAAGGTTTTGTCGTTTAGGAGTTAAGAAATTTAGTTTTAAGGCATTTAGTGGTTTATAGGTTTTATTTAAATAATGAAATAACAAAAAAATTTTTTTTGATATTTTTTCAAATTTTCAAATGTGATAACATTTGAAAATATAATAATTTCAAAATTTTTAAAAAATTTTATACAATATTTAGTAATAATTATAATTATAACTCTATATAATATCAACAAAATATAAACAATTTTATTGATAGATATTATATCAATTATCAAAAAATAAATTAATAAACTATTATTAATATGATACATAAAAATTAAAATATATTTAAAAAACCTAAAAAGATTCAAAATCAAAGTAAAATTTATTACTAAATAATAATTTTTTTTAGTTTTTGTATCATTTTATAAGCTTATATTTTTTTTTGATGAAAAATATATTATTTAAATTATATTTATATCACTCATAATTTATTTTGTAATTAATATTTATATAAATTATTTAAATTATATCTAAGGTTTACGAGTTTAAAGGTTTAAGTATTTAGGGGCTTCTAGGTTTAGGAGTTTAGAGATTTATGTATTTAGACAATTAATGGTTTATAAGTTTTATTTAAATAATTATATAACAAAAATTTATATTTTTTATTTTTTATCATTTTTGAAGGTTATAATAACCTTTGAAAATATAACAATTTTTAAATTTATTTTATATGTGAATACTATATTTATATAAAAATATACAAATAAATAATTAAAATGAATATTTAAAATATAATGAGAAAAAATCAAGTTTTATTATTTATCATTTAGGGATTACTGGTTTAATTTAAATTAAAACTTTCTAACTAATAATTTATTTTTTAATTAATATTTTTTTAAAAATAAACTGATAAATAATTAAAATAAAAATTTAAAATTAAACTGAATAAAAATTGAAATAAAATTTAAGAATTATTATTAATGTATACCAGTTTAATTTTTTAAGTAATTAACGGTTTTGTCATTTAGGAGTTAAGTGATTTATGTTTTTAGGCATTTATCGGTTTATAGGTTTTATTTAAACAATAAAATAATAAAAAAAAATTTGTAATTTTTTCTCATTTTCATAGGTCATAACCGTTGAAAATATAATAATATTTAACATTTTTTGAAATGTGAATATAATATTTAGTTATAATAATATTAATAATTATATATCATATAAATTCAATATAAACAATTTTTTTGATAGATATTATAATAATGATCAAAAATTAAATTAATAAACTATTAATAATAAGATAGATATTAATTAAAAAATATTTACAAACCCAAATTGTTTCAGAATTAAAGTAAAATATATTACTTAATAATAATTTATAATTTTTAAATTTTTACATATTTTATCAGGGTAAATACTTTTATTGATTAAAAATAATTTATTTAAATTATATTTATGGCACTCATACTTTATTTTGTAATAAATATTTCTATAAAAATAAACTAATAAAAAAGTAAATTGAATATTTAAAATTATAATAAATAGAAAAGAAAATTAGATATTTTAATTATTAAGTAATATATAGCGGTTTAATGGTTTATGTATTTAGGCATTACGAGGTTTAGGAGTTTACTGATTTAACTATGTATATATTTAGTGGGTATAGATTTAATTTAAAAAATAAATAAACAACAAATTTATTTTTATTATTTTTTGATTTTTTCAAATGTTACAACCTTTGAAAATATAATAATTTTTAAATTTTCTTCAAAAGTGAATTCAATTTTTAGTTATAATAATCATTATATTTATATTTCATATAAATTCAATATAAATAATTTTATTGATAAATATTTTAATAATGATCAAAAAATAAATTAATAATCTATTATTAATGAGTTAGATATCAATTAAAATATAATTACAAAAAAATGATTTAAAAGGAAAGCAAAATATATTACTATATAATAAATTTTTATTTTGAAATTTTTTCTTCTTTTTATAACTTTATCTATATTTTTTGTGAAAAATAATTTATAAAAATTATATTTGTCTAACTCATAATTTATATTGTTATTAATATTTAATAAAAATAAACGAATAAATAATCAAAATGAATATTTTAAATTATAATGAAAAAAATAATATTGAGATTTATTATTTATTATTTAGTGTATACTAGTTTAAAAAGATTATCTTTTTAGGGTTTTAGAGATTTAGGAGTTATTGATTTGAGTGTTTAGGCATTTAGTGGTTTATAGGATTTATTTAAATAATGAAAAAACAAAAAAATTATTTTTGATATTTTCTCACAATTTCAAAGGTTATAACCTTTGAAAATATAATAATTTTAAATTTTTTAAAAATGTGAATACAATATTTTGTAATAATAATCATTATAATTATATATAATCTAAACAAATTATAAATAATTTTATTGATAAATATTAAATCAATTATCAAAAAATAAATTAATATGCTATTATTAATATGATAGATATAAATTAAAATATAATTGCAAAACCTAAAATTATTCAAAACCAAAGTAAAATTTATTAATAAATAATAATTTTTTTTAGTATTTGCTTCTTTTTATAAGCTTATATATTTTTTTGATGAAAAATAATTTATTTAAATTAAATTTGTATCACTCATAATTTATTTTGTAATTAATATTTTAATAAATTATTTAACATATAATTAAGGTTTACAAGTTTAAAGGTTTAAGTATTTAGGTGCTTTTGTGTAAAGGAGTACGAATATACTTGAGTGCATTGCGTATATTTTCCAACGCGGGGGAACACACCTTCATACCCACTTGAACTATCGGGTTAATCACATGACACATGCATCTGACATGAAAGATCTCTCATAATGGTGCGTCTCTAATATTCCTAACAAACATATTGATCGCTACTCCATTATTAGAAGCATTATCGAAAGTGACACTAACAATTTTATTTTGAATTTTATATTCCCTAAATATTTTCATCATACACTCAAAAATGGCCGGGCCATCATGAGGATGAAGAATCTCAGTGAATCCTAATATTTTTTTATTAATTGTCGAGTTAGAATCTACATAGTGGCTGGTGAGACATGCATAAGAAGAATCATCGTGACATGTCCATATATTGGACGTCACGGACACTACTCCACTATATGCCATAAATTTATTAATTATTTTTTGTTTTTCTAACTTATATATCTTTAGTATGTCACTCCTAGATGTGGACCTAGGAATCCTACGATAGGAAGGCTGAAAATAAGTCCACATGATGCGCACTACCCTCGGATCTTCCGAAAATCTGATCGGAAGACCCATCAATGTGATGAGCCTGGCCATGCCGTCCCTACCCAACTCGTTGGAGTATACGAAAGAAGTAAACTTTGAGACTGAACTCGATCTAATCTCAAAAAATGTAGTGCCAAGTTGGGTTTGCCTAGGATCTAAGGGTCCATATTTTTTGGTGCATAATTCGGCATGCCTCTTAAGGTGCCCAGTCCCACATGTACTCTTGCATGTTAAAAATCTCATACAATATTTGCACTATGCCATTTCTTGTTCCTCACGCTTAATATTTACTTGTGTTATGATTTTAAAATGAGTCTAAACTACAGAAGTCCTCCTAGTTTTTTGTTTTTTAGAACTTTGGGTAGAGACGACTGGATAAACCAAATTTTCAGCAGCCGCAGACGTCTGTGTAACACTAACATTTTCATTTTCCAAATTTAAATACGTGTCAGGTGTATTTGTCATTTTTTATGTTTTTTTTCCTATGTTTTTCTAGAGAGAGAAGCGTTAGAGAGATAAAGTAAATAAAAACATAAAATAAATTACCCGGTAAAAGCAATGAAGTCAGTCACGTGTAAGGTGCAGCGCAGGAAGCTCTGATGTTCAAAACTCAAGTAGAGTTTCACGAAAATCCAAGCCAAAATCAAAATCCTGAGGCCCGAGAGAGAGATGCACGGTTTATGTGAGAGAGAGAAAGTTTTGAGTGGAGATATGCTTTTGAAAAACATAAATGTTATAGAGAGGGGGGTAGAATTTATAGGATAAAGAAATTAATTTTTTATAAAAAAAGAAATTTTTTTATTAATTTTTTGAATCTTTAATATAATTATAAGGGGCAGAATCACGAGGACCGTTGGATTCTGCCCCCTAGCAGTTGGAGGCGAATCCAATGGCTGAAATTCATTAAAGTTTGAATTTTTTTTGGCCGTTGGGATTGGTCGGGTCCAAGCCCGTCGGGGCTCGGCAGTCGGGACCGCGGGTAGGGTCCTATCAGACCCGACCCGTGGTCTTTTTGCCGGGGGGGTAGGGGACGGGTCACGACTCACGCGGCACGCCCACGCCCCACGCGTGCCCGCGTGAACTAGCACGGGACGAACTCGTGCCGGCGTGCCGTGCCTTGGCACGGCACGGCACGGGCAGATTCTAACCCGGGCACAGTTTAAAAACATGCCAGGCCGGCCGAGGCACGGCCTAACCGTGCCGTGCCTCGGCCGGCTTTAGCGAAATAACAATTAAAATAATTAAATAAAAATAAAAATTAATATTTAAAATAAACTGATAAATAATTAAAATAAAAATTTAATATTATACTGAATAAAAATTAAAATGAGATTTATGAATTATTATTAATGTATACCAGTTTAATATTTTAAGTATTTTGAGGTTTTTTCGTTTATGACTTTAGCGATTTATGTTTTTAGGCATTTAGTGGTTTATAGGTTTTATTTAAACAATGAAATAACAAAAAAAATTATTTTTGATTTTTTTCCACATTTTCTAAGGTTATAACATTTGAAAATATAATAATTTTAAAATTTTTTAAAAATGTGAATACAATATTTAGTAATAATAATCATTATAATAATTTATTTTTTAAAATTTTCCTATTTTTTATAAGCTTATATTTTTTTTATTAAAATCAATTATTTAAATAATATTTGTCTCACACAAAATTTATTTAGTAATTAATTTTTCTAAAAAATAAAACTATAAATAATTAAAATGAATATTTAAAATTATAATAAATAAAAATATAAATGAGATTTATTATTTAATAAGTAGAATATAGATATTAAAAGGTTTATGTATTTAGGGGTTTTGGGATTTATGAACTTACTGATTTAAGTAAGTAAGCATTTAATGATCTATAGGTTTTATTTAAAAAATGGAATAACAAAAAATTTATTTTTATTATTTTTTCTCATTTTTTAATGTAACCTTTGAAAATATAATAATTTTAAATTTTTTTCAAAAGTGAATACAATACTTAGTTATAATAATCATTATATTTATATATCATATAAATTCAATATAACTAATTTTATTGATAAATATTCTAATAATGATCAAAAAATAAGTAAATAATCTATTATTTATAAGATAGATATCAATTAAAATATAACTACAAACCTAATATAATTCAAAATCAAAGCAAAATATATTACAATATAATAAGTTTTTGTTTTAAATTTTTTTTATTTTAAAAAGTTTATCTATATCTGTCTCACTAATTTATTTTTCTAACTCATAATTTATATAAATTATATTTTATATAAATTATATTTGTCTAACTCATAATTTATTTTGTAATTAATATTTATATAAAAATAAATAAATAAATAATAAAAATGAATATTTAAAATTATAATGAAAAAAAAATGAGATTTATTAATTATTATTTAGGGTATACTAGTTTAATTTTAATTATATCTATCTCACTAATACTTTATTTTGTAATTAATATTTTTATAAAAATAAAATGATAAATAATTAAAATAAAAATTTTAAATTATACTGAATAAAAATTAAAATGAGATTAATAATTTTTATTAATGTATACAAGTTTAATGGTTTAAGTATTTAGATGTTTTGTGAATTGAAAATTTAGCGATTTATGTTTTTAGGCATCTAGTGGTTTATATGTTTTTGGGCATCTAGTGGTTTATATGTTTTTTTAAACAATAAAATAATAAAAAAAATTTTATAATTTTTTCTCATTTTCATAAGTTATAACCTATGAAAATATAATAATATTTAAAATTTTTTTAAATGTAAATATAATATTTTATTTATAATAATATTAATAATTAAATATCATATAAATTCAATATAAACAATTTTATTGATAGATATTATAATAATGATCAAAAATTAAATTAATAAACTATTAATAAAAAGATAGAAATTAATTAAAAAATATTTACAAAACCCAAATTAATTCAGAATTTATGTAAAATATATTACTGGATAATAATTTTTAATTTTTAAATTTTTAAATTTTTACTTCTTTTATTTGCGTATATATATATATATTATTTCATTAAAAATAAATTATTGATATTATATTTTTCGCACTCATAATTTATTTTGTAATAAATATTTCTATAAAAATAAACTAATAAATAATTATAATGAATATTTAAAATTATAACAAATAGAAATATAAATTAGATTTATTATTTATTATGTATTATATATCAGTTTAATGGTTATTATATTTAGGCATTACGGGGTCTAGGAGTTTACTTTTATAACTGTGTATGGATTTAGTAGTTTATAGGTTTTATTTAAAAAATTAAAAAACATAAAATTTATTTTTATTATTTTTTGATATTTCAAAGGTTATAACCTTAGAAAATATAATAAATTTTAAATTTTTTTCAAAAGTGAATTCTATATTTAGTTATAATAATCATTATATTTATATATCATATAAATTCAATATAAACTATTTTATTGATAAATATTCTAATAATGATCAAAAAAATAATTAAAAATCTATTTTTAATAAGATAGATATCAATTAAAATATAATTACAAAACCTAAAATGATTCAGAAGGAAAGCAAAATATATTACTATATAATAATTTTTTGTTTTCAAATTTTTTTTTCTTTTAAAAAGTTTATCTATATTATTTTGATGAAAAATAATTTATATAAATTATATTTGTGTAACTCATAATTTATTTTGTAATTAATATTTATATAAAAATTAACAAATTAATAATTAAATTTGAATATTTAAAATTAAAATGAAAAAAAAATGAGATTTATTCTTTATTATTTAGGATATACCAGTTTAATTTAAATTAGATCTGTCTCACAAATAATTTATTTTCTAATTAATATTTCTATAAAAATAAACTAATAAATAAATAAAATTAAAATTAAAATTATACTAAATAATTAAAATAATTTATTTTGTTCCTCTCTTAACTCTAGAATGATTGCTAAAGCTCTAACCAAAACACTAGGAGCTTTTACTTTATCTTTATTATGTCTCATCATATTTGATGTTTAATCACTGGGCTATCAAAAGTAATTTGACTCATGTACGCTAGCAGACTAAACCAATGTTGTACCCCTATGTGTTGAAATAGCTAGTTGTTGAGGATGCTATTTATATTGATTATTGTAATTTCTTCTAAAATATCTCTCATGCACACACTCAAAGCAATTTCTTTAAAACATAGTTCACCGCTAAAAAAATAACCACCTTGTAGACTATTAGAACAAACTAGCCCCAGGGTGGCTTGAGTAGGGCAAAAAGTATGGGCTCTCTTTCAATCAAGAATCAAAAAATTTATTTTATTGGCATGTCTAAGCCTTTTTTTATATCCTCATGGATATGAAAAGTATCATTTCTTTCTTTTTATATTAAAAGAGTTATGTATACAAGCTCACAATACCCAAAAAGGTGTAAATGAATCATATTCAAAATGTATAAAAGGTTTTAATCATTTCTCAAAATATTAGTCTTGCATATTGACACTTGAGGTCACAAATCAACGGAAAAAGCCATTGTGATATTTCCGATCCCAAGAATTTTAGCTATAGAAAGTTATAAAGAGTAGTACTCGAGCTTTAACAATTTCTAGGGTCATGACTTTTGCTCTTGAGGAATGTCCAAAGTTATAATCATTCCTAGTGCAATGACATTGCAATATAAAGATAAAATGCAGAAGCTATGGTCATATCCAATACTATGACCCAGTATTATACTGATTAAATATGTATTCATGATCATTCTTAGTGCCATAAAAATATGTTCAACAGAGAGACACAAGTTATGGCATATTCTCATCGATATTATTTTGTGTTCTAGAGACAAAATATACAATCATGACCATTGCTAATGCTACAATAATCTAAAGCAAGAAAGAGACTGAACCCATAATTCACCCCTTGAGTCATGACATTGTATTACATATACAAAATTATAAATCCGTGACATTCCTAAAAGTTGTGAATTTCAATTTAAATTTAACACTTAGTCATTTGATTATAAAAGTACAAAACATGAGATTTACAATTTAGGGTTTATGGGTTAGGGTTATAGTTTATGGTTTATGGTTTAGGATTTAAAGTTTAGGGTTTATGGTTTTTTTTTGTTTTTTTTGGAAAATACACACTTTATTTATCATTTCGGCACACGACTTACAAGAGACTAAAAAGCTGACTAATTTAGGCCAGCCCACCAAATCCTATGCACCTTAATGATTCTATGCATAAA
This sequence comes from Sapria himalayana, assembly GCA_029783825.1. Taxonomy (NCBI): domain Eukaryota; kingdom Viridiplantae; phylum Streptophyta; class Magnoliopsida; order Malpighiales; family Rafflesiaceae; genus Sapria; species Sapria himalayana. Next base: position 41,860 of record JAREIK010017770.1, read on the forward strand.
ATACAATAAAAAATAATGCCTAATAATTCCAAGCATACGAATACAAGTAAAATTACAAAATGCTATAAAGATCGGTCTTCTGCTCTCGAGAGTGTAGCATCACCTAATGTGTATTTAAAAAATGAATTAGTGGGCCCCACTTAGATATACTCATGGGTCCAGTTGCCCTCTTTGCATGCTACATAGAGAATAGACAAGATTGTGTGTGTGAGTATGTCATGATCCATCTCTACAAGTACATGGTGCATACAAAGTCCAAAATCCAAATAAGACTACAAACATAAACTACAAGTTTGAATCTTTCGGTCCTGTGTGGCTGGTCTGGACTCCATTGCTTACTGGCCCTGCTTGGTGATGCTTCGGATTTCGGCCGCTCTCCAATTAATCATCTATTACCCGCTACTCCTATTGGGCGACGGTTGGGTGGCCAACTATGCTGCGTCATAAGGCTAGTGGGACCCACTCCTAGTTACTCATGGGTTTACTCCCAACCACTTTGCTGGGTCTCGTTGGTTGTCTGAATGTTATCCTCCCAGCTTTCTAGTCGGGCCCTCTACAAGTTGGTGGCCCATACTTCTGGCTGCTTCCAAGACTTGCTGGCCCCACTAAATGCTACACCAAATTGACAATTATATGTGCATGTGTGTACTGTGGTCCGTCGCTATGTGTGTGTGGTGGAGCAATATCAGGGTTTACGTGCTTAGTAATTTAAGTATTTAGGTATTTTGTGGTTTATAGGTTTTATTTAAATAATTAAATAACAATACAATTGTTTTTATGATTTTTTCTCATTTTCAAGGTTATAACCATTGAAAATATGATAATTTTTAATTTTTTTTTCAAATGTTAATACAATATTTAATTATAATAATTATAAAAATTAAATATTATGTAAATTCAATATAAATAATTTTATTGATTGATATTATAATACTGATCATAAAATAGATTAATAAACTATTATTAAAAAGATAGATATTAATTAAAATATATTTGCAAAACCTAAAACGATTCAAAATCAAAGTAAAATATATAATTAAATAATTATTTTTTATTTTAAAATTTTTGATTCTTTTTATAAGCTTATAAAATTTATTGGTGAAGATAAATTATTTAAACTATATTTGTCTCATTCATAATTTTATTTTGCAATTAATATTTCTATAAAATAAATTATATAAATAATTAAAATGAATATTAAAATTATAATGAATACAAATAAAAATGAGATTTATGATTAATTATTTAGGGTATACCGGTTTAATGGTTTAAATATTTAGGTGTTTAGGAGTTTAGTGATTTAAGTGTTTAGTCAATTAGTAGTTTATATGTTTTATTTAAATAATGAAATAACAAAAAAAAAATTTTTAAATTTTTTATCAATTTTGAAGGTTATAACCTTTATAAATATAATAATTTTTAAATTTTTTTCAAATGTGAATACAATATTTAGTTATAATAAACTTAATAATTATATATCATGTAAATTAAAATTAAACAATTTTATTGATAGATATTAATAAACTAAATATAAATATAAATATAACAATGATCAAAAAATAAATTAATAAACTATTATTTATTGATATATATTTATATATTATTTATGAATACTTAAACCTTTAAAGATGGTTTAAATGTTTAATTATTTAAGGGTTTTGTGGTTTTGGGGTTTTTGAATTATATGATTTATGTGTTTAGGCATTTAGTAGTTTATAGGTTTTATATAAACAATAAAATAACAAAAAATTATTTTTGTGATTTTATCTCATTTTCAAAGATGATAACCTTTAAAAATATAATAATTTTTAAATTATTTTCAAATATAAATATAATATTTAGTTATAATAATCTTTATAATTATATATCATGTAAATTCAATATAAACAATTTATTGATAAATATTCTAATAATGATCAAAAAATAAATTAATAATCTATTATTAATAAGATAGATATCAATTAAAATATAATTACAAAACCTAAAATGATTTAGAAGCAAAGCTTAATATATTACTAGATAATAATTTTTTGTTTTGAAATTTTTCTTTATTTTAAAAAGTTTATCTATAATTTTTGATGAAAAATAATTTATATAAATTATTTTTGTATGGCTCAATTTATTTTGTAATTAATATTTATATAAATAAACAAATAAATAATTAAAATGAATATTTAAAATTATAATGAAAAAAAATGAGATTATTATTTATTATTTAGGGATACTGTTTTAATTTAAATTAGATCAGTCTCACTAATAATTTATTTTGTAATTAAAATTTCTATAAAAATAAACTGATAAATATTTAAAATAAAAATTTAAATTATACTGAATAAAAAAAAATGAGATTTATGAATTATTATTAATGTTTACCAGTTTAAAAGTTTAAGTATTTAAAGGTTTTGTCATTTAGGAGTTTAGTGTTTTATATTTTTAGGCATTTAGTAGTTTATAGGTTTTATTTAAACAATGAAATAACAAAAAAAATATTTATGATATTTTTTCACATTTTGAAAGGTTATAACCTTTGAAAATATAATAATTTTAAATTTTTTAAAAATGTGAATAAAATATTTAGTAATAATAATCATTATAATTATATATAATATAAACTAAATATAAATAATTTTATTGATAGATATGATATCAATTATCAAAAAATAAATTAATATGTTATTATTAATATGATAGATATAAATTAAAATATAATTAAAAAACCTAATATGATTCAAAAACAATGTTAAATTTATTACTAAATAATAATTTTTGTTTTTTAGTTTTTGCTTCTTTTTATATGCTTATATATTTTTTTGATGAAAATAAATTATTTAAATTATATTGGTATCAGTCATAATTTATTTTGTAATTAATATTTCAATATATTATTTAAATTATATTTAAGGTTTATGAGTTTAAAGGTTTAAGTATTTAGGGGCTTCGGGGTTTAAAGTTTAGAGATTTATGTGTTTAGGCATTTAATAGATTATAAGTTTTTATTTAAACAATGATATAACAAAAAATTCATTTTTTTGTTATTTTTTCTCATTTTATAAGGTTATAACCTTTCAAAATATAACAATTTTTAAATTTTTTTTAAATGTGAATACTATATTTAGTTTTGATAATATTAATAATTATATTTAATATAAATTCAATATAAACAATTATATTGATAGATATTATATTAATGATCAAAAAATAAATTACAAAACTATTATAATAAGATAGATATTATTTTAAATATATTTGCAAAACGTGAATTTAATCAAAATCAAAGTAAAATATATTACAAAATAATACTTTCTTTGATGTTTTGCTTCTTTTTATAAGTTTATATTTTTTTAATTAAAATTAAATTATTTAAATTATATTTGTCTTCCTCATAATTTATTTTTTAATTTAAAACTATAATGATTACAAATAAAATAGAAATTTATTATTTATTATTCAGGATATACTAGTTTAATGGTTTAAGTATTTAGGTGTTTTGGGGTTTAGTGATTTATGTGTTTAGGCCTTTAGTGATTTATAGTTTTTATTTAAAGAATGAAAAAATAAAAAATTTAATTTTTTGATTTTTTTTTTAATTTTTTGAAGGTTATAACCATTGAAATTATAATAATTTTTAATTTTTTTTAAATTGAATATAATATTATGTTTATAATAATCTTAATAATTATATATAATGAAAACTCAATAGAAATACTTTTATTTATAGATATTATAATAATGATCAAAAAAAAATTAATAAACTATTATTAATAAGAATGATATAAATTAAAATATAATTGCAAAATCTAAAATGATTCAAAATAAAAATAAAATATATTACTAAATAATAAATTTTTGTTTTTAAAATGATGACTCTTTTTATAAAAATATATATTTTTTGATGAAAAAAAAATTATTTAAATTAGATCTGTCTCACTAATAATTTTTTTGTAATTAATATTTCTATAAAAATAACTCATAAATAATTAAATAAAAATTTAAAAATACTTAATAAAAATTAAATTGAGAATTATGATTTTTAATTAATGTACACCTGTTTAATAATTTAAGTATTTAAAGGTTTTCTCATTTAGGAGGCTAGCAATTTATGTTTTTAGGCATTTAGTGGTTTATAGGTTTATTTAAACAATAAAATAACAAAAAAAAATTGTAATTTTTTCTATTTTCATAGGTTATAACCTTTGAAAATATAATAATATTTAAAATTTTTTGAAATATGATTAGAATATTTAGTTTATAATAATATTAATAACTATATATGATATAATTCAATATAAACAATTTTATTGATAGATATATAATAATGATCAAATTAAATTAATAAACTATTAATAAAAAGATTGATATTAATTAAAAAATATTTACAAAAGCCAAATTGATTCAAAATTTAAGTAAAATATATTACTGGATAATCATTTTTAATTTTTAAATTTTTACTCTTTTTATAAGCATATATTTTTTTGATTAAAAATAAATTAATTAAAATATATATGTTGCTCTCATAATTTAATTTGTAATAAATCTTTCTATAAAAATAAACTAATAATTAAAATGAATATTTAAAATATAATAAATAGAAATAAAAATTAGATTTATTAATTATTAATTAGTATATAGCGGTTTAATGGTTTATGTATTTAAGCATTATGAGGTTTAGGAGTTACTCATTTAACAGTGTATGCATTTAGTGGTTTATAGGTTTTATTAAAAATATAAAATAATAAAAAAATTATTTTTATTATTTTTGATATTTTCAAGGGTACCTTTTGAAAATATTAAAATTTTTAAATTTTTTATAAATGGTAAATACAATATTTAGTTATAATAATCATTATATTTATATAGTATATAAATAATTTTATTAATAAATATTCTAATAATGATCAAAAAAATATTAATATCTATTATTATAAGATAGATATCATTTAAAATATAATTACAAACCTAAAATGATTCAGAAGGAAAGCAAAATATATTACTATATAATAA